>VZRF01013316.1:32510-185012 GCA_013396875.1 Vireo altiloquus
TTTTAATGGATACCAGATGTCGGGAGAAAAAAGCAGTTTATGTTCCAACAAGCCTACAGAGTGGATGTACATTTCTAGCTGTTAGCAAAACACTTGCTAATTACAATACTTCCTTCTCTTTAAAGCACGGGTAACTTGCAGAGTCCTTTTTGATAAACTGTGACTGAACGTTATGGTACCACTTTTTTTTTTTTTTTTTTCTCCCAATAAAACGGTGCAGTAAATGTTGAAAATTCAACTAAATTAACTAAATATCTTAATTGAGATTGGGAAGAGCTAGTTTTGCTTTTTGTTTTCCCTGTTTGAAAGCTAGAGAAAGTGACATCCAAGTCGCGAACAGATGGCATCAATCAGTCAGCACAAATCCTGCCTAACGTCGGTGTTACAGTATAGTACTCTACTCAAATGAACATTAATTTTGGAAACCAAAATGATTTTTAAGGAAGTGTGTTGGAGTAATTTTTTCTTTGTGGTATATTGCTTCAGTTATAACAAATTTTTATTTTTAGAGTAGCTGGATAAACAAGTAATTTTAAACTCATTTATAATTCTTAAATAAATGCAAGGTTTTTTATTTTATTTAAGAAACTGAAGTTTTAAGTAAAACTTCTGATAACTGTCTGACAAAAAATATCCAATGGATCGCTTCTGTTCTTCCTATTATTCCCTAGGCAGACTGGTCTGTCTTTACTTCTGGGCTAATAGTGTTTTTTTCAGTCCTATTTAATCTATTTTGCCTTTTCAGTAGCGTATCAATCAGTCTTTCTCCTATTTTTTCCACTTGCCAGCCCACCCTCTGCCCACATGCATGGGAAAGGGGAAAATTGCCTCACGTATTCTTCTTCTTCCAGCCGGCGAGTAGGAGGTGTTTTATGATACCTTATTCCTCTGTAATAGGGAAGTCACAGAATTGCCCTACTACATGCAGTTATTTAAATCTTTTTTTAATCCAGAAATGTGTGTAGTCAATTTAGGGGAAAAGGTAGTTTTCAAGAAAGTAAACAAGATTTATAATTTTGGTCAGAATCTAGTTTGTGTATGCCTACTGATTAGGGTTATGGTTTCCCCTTTTTTGATAAACCCTTGAGAACAACTGGAGTAAAGGCTCTTCATGATTTGGTTAATCCCCATGCAAGCTGGTGATGTGGTGTGAAAGAGCTTATAGATCTTTCTCAAGCTTTGGGATGGGGAAGGAAAAGCTTTCACTGTCTGTGGGGGCACTGCTTCTTTTATCACCCTTTTGCTGTGGGAAGCGGTGCTCCATCACCACCCAGGAACTCAGGGATGTCAAAACTAACCTTCTGCTCCAACCCCTGGAGCTCTGTAATCACCATCACAATCTGGTCTATGCTCCCTGATCCTGGCTCACATTTCTCATGTCACCTACCATTGCTGCCACTTACACTGTTTTTGGTACTAGCCACAACCTACTTGCTTCTTTCACTTACTGTGAGCAGACCCCAGGGCTTCCGCTTTCCCACAGAGGCTGGAGAACAAAGCTGCCTCTTCTCCAGCTTTCTCTTTCAGGTTCATGATACTGTTTCTTGGGGGTGACCCAGCAGCCTTGCCATACTTGCTTTTAAGGCACCTTTTGGGAAAACAAAGTTACTGGGTGAAATTCCCTCTGAAGGCTACTGGCCAGCCTCTCAGGCCCCTCATTTCCAGGTAAGTCCTCTAACTGTGAGCATCTTCTCCACCAATGCTCCTGCTTTTCCCAGACTGCACCCTGGGAAGAAGATTTTGCCTTCTCAATAAAGAGAAGTACTGTGAAGCCCGGGGGTCAGGACCCATTTTTGTCATGTTTCTCTCCCAACATCACCTGCTGATCTTCTTTGGGAAACTCAGTGTGAGGTGACTCCATCCTTCCGCAGAGATATCGAGGCTTACAGTAAGCAGAGAAAGACTGTCTCCTAAAGAAGACACTGAATTACTCTTTTTAGGATCTCAGAGATGCCTCAGGAGGAAGCTATAGAGTTTTCTTCATTGATAGACGAGTAAAGAGTTAGAATTAATGTTTTTAGCTCTGATGAGTGTTTCATGTAACAGCAGGTTGAAGAAAAACATTTAGGAAAAATGGCTTGTGAGGAAAGGAGAAAGATGTCTCAGTCATCCCAGCTTCTGATATTAGCAAATGACACAAATTTTGTTACAGTGGGTGATAAATTTCAACCAAAGCCTCTTCAGGAACCAGTTTTGTTAGTTTTTTATGATTGGTTATATTCAGAATACAGGCTTCTAATTCATGTGCTAAGAATCAGGTTGCTAGATTTAGCTGACTGCCCTCCTTGTCCCACAAAAGTGAAAATTCAGAGCCTAGTCTGGGCAGTTTGAACATGATCCAGAGGCAGCTGCCTGCCAGAGAACAACCTGTTCAGATCCTCTCATGGCTCAATATTCTTAACTCAGTCAGCTTTTCCCATATCAGCTATAGGAACCACCTTTTACACACCTAAAAAAGTATCAACTACACCAGTAGTATACAGAACAGCCTCATCTCATGAATTGTACTTCAGGTTCACATGGATGGAATATGAATTTCTGAATATTGTAATAAATCTTGAAACAAAAAATGATTCTTTCTCACACTCTGCTTGTTAACGTGGACCCAGGCTAATGTAAAATGAGAAGAGGGATTGTGATTGTAATGGGTTTGTCTGCTTTAGGGGAAGGTAGCATTTGAAGTAGGAGACCAAGTTTAAAAAGGATTGTATTTTTCCCCTTGGATGAATAATCTGGAAGGGAAGCAAAATCATAGCTGTTGAAGGAGTGATAAAAAAATGATTTTGAGTGCTCAGCTGTAACCAAACAGGAGGCAGTATGTTTTTTACTTTAGACTCCAAATGTTACTGCATTTCTAAATCCCACGTTCCTGATCACCGAGGAAATACATAGTAATGCTTTTTCCCTAAAAAGTACTACTCATCGCCTTTTGAAATTATTTTCAACCAGTCATGAAGCTTGAATATTTTATTCCACAGCATTCCACAGCAAATTACTTCTACTTAATTTGAGACCACTAAAAAAAGCTCCATGTATGATGATATTCAAAGAAGATGCTAAAGCAAAAAAACTCAACAACCAAGAACAAACCCAAAGAACCCAACCAAACCAAACCAACCAACCAACTGATACTCTCCCTTCCCCCTACCCCCAAATAAGCAAGGAAAGGTATAACACAGCAATGTTTTACTACAGCCATTAAATATGTTTTCATTCATATGATATATGTGTGTATTTGTGCATGGGTGTGTGCTTGCAGATGGATGCTTTAGCTGTGAAAAAATGAGTGATGTATTTCTAATTATGCTGGGAAAAAAATACTGATTTTTCAGTTGTTGACCATTTTAGACGTCTGTATTATAAACTGTAGAATGTGGAATTATCAAATTTACGTTAGAATAGAATAGTCTAGAAGGAAATGTAACCATCTTGCTTGAAAACTGTGTAGCAGGCAAAAAACTACAAACGCATGGTTTTTTTGCCTTAAAACTAACATTTTTGTCTTCCAGAAAAATGACCAGTAAATACAGTGGAAATGAGAGCAATCTCCTATGGATATTAGCAAGCACTCCACATTTCTATGTTATACAGTAAGGTGAAAAAAAATCCTCAGGAGAGGGAAGCTCTAACGTGTTCTAGTTAAAAAGCTTTGAGGAAAGATGTTTTAAATACTTTGAGAAGGATCAAATATTTTATCATAATCTTATTTTTTCATCAATCACTCCAAATTCAATTTGTCAAACCCAAGAGATATTCCTGGAACTTCAAGAATCTGAACATGATATAGGTAGAACAGATACATCCTTACCTCCTTTCCTAAGAAGAAACAGTCACTTTGACAATAATCTTCAGGTAGCAAAGTAATTCAAAACCAACGTTCACAATTTTGACTCAATTTTAAGGCGAGAGTCACAACTTAGCTCTTTATTGAAGGCACAAAGTGAAATGGAAGAAGAAATATACAGCTGCAGCAACAATAACAGGAAACCAGAAGAAAAAGGGGGTGGGTTCTGCCTCTTGATCTGAACATGCTCAAGATAAAAGTAAGTGGTAATGCTTAAGTAGTTGCATAACGAGTATCCTGCTCTTTGAAACATCCTACGCACACAGGGACACACACCCCAGGTATATAACACTGAGAACTTGGTGTCTTAATCTCTGGTATTTTTGGAAGTAGATTCCTAATTATTCAGGCAGACCTGGAGTGATTTGAGGTCCTGAGTAAAAGGACTTTCAATTTTGACTCAGGAAGGAAGCATGCCCAGGAACCATGGGCACGAATGTTTCACTTTGGAAACAGCTCTCCTTCTGCTTCTTTTCTCCTAGATTTTCATTAAACTTAAAATTTTTTAAAGTTTGTGTTACTGATCTTAGGAGTGGGGAAAAAAAAAAAAGTTAGAAAAGTAGATTATTTTCCAAACAGGGATTATTCAATTGTACAAATTGGGACCTTTAAAATTTCTCTGCATCTTTTCAGTTCTATTTGGAAGTGTAACTGCTGCAACAGCAGTCTTATAGGATGGTAGCAATCTCCAAACTCTAGCACTTCTTAAGTTTAAAAGTTGACTTTGATTTTGCTCATTTGTCTTAGGCAAAAAAATTAGTGTTTTTTGAAGAATATGTAGGAAACATATAGAACACAGAAGATCTATATCCTCCACTCTGTTAAGAGTACTTTCAAATCTCTTTAGATTGCATGTTCTTTTTAAGCTGTGCATGCTATGCAGTGTGTACAAATGTGTAAAACATTAATACTCCTAAAACTTCAGAATTTTGACAAGCTGGAATCTACCTGAAAAAAACTGAACCCCAGATGCCAGAGCACTTCTTTACTTCCTTCTGTAAATTTGTATAAGTTACACAGGCACACAGCACCACAGTAATTAAGAACTGTGTCTCTCCACACCTGCAGTGTGCGAACAGGAGCTCCTTCTGACATGTCCTGACTTCAGCCTTGACCAAAAAGGAGTAAGGACGGAAGCTGCTGGAGCGTGGTCACCAACACTTGCCCAGCAAAAGGAATCTGGGCACTGAGTAACAATCTGTGATGGCTTTTGTTTCTATAAAATTTACAGGATGGTATTTTTCAGTGATTTTGGCTACCTTAACACTAAAAGAAATATTAATTATTTAATTGACTGTACTATTTACTGATTTTTCCTTGGAAATATGGCCAGATACTCAGATACTGTAGCTATGGCCAAAAAAGACATAATTAGATTTAACTGTTACAAGTGTCAATTTAGATTTTCTTTAAGGAGTAAAGAGCATCCGTGAAGTGTTCAAACTTAATTAAAAATATTAACTGATATTTCTGACATGGTCACCTTTAATCTGATATTTTTTATATGTGACAATTAAAAAGAGATCATTTAGTCCTATTTCTCTTTCACTCAAAATAATCTCAGTCACCTGTGCAGTTCTCATGATGCACAGAAATGTCAATTAACTTGGAAGTAACAATAAGCATGAGGTCAGTTCTGGTATTGAAACCAGCTTTTCCTTGTAAATTTAAATACTGCAATTAAAATAATGTAGTATTAAATAAAATACCAATAAAACTAAGCAGTAATTTTTAATATATTTGTCTATCTAGGAGATACTGCTCTTTCACCCTCCCATGTTCAATATGAAATTGAGAGGATTTTTTTCTGAAGCGATCAGTACTCTTGCTTGTAATGACAGCAGGTGGCAAAATACAAAAATGTAGCTGGAAAATGGGCTCCAGTGTTACCACCAATGAGTAACATTTTGGAGATTTTGCTTTGGCTTTGGGTTTGTCCTAAACGTGATTGCAGAATCAGAGGAAGTGGCAGGATCTCTCCTGAGTTCCTTTACTAGAGCAGATATTTCTGCAATGTCTTCAATTGAACTAAAACAAGGTTTCAGAGTAAACTGATGCTTTTTTTTTCCCCCAAATTCAAAGGAGAAGGAAATTGGTTTTCTACTAAGAAAAATTACTACTATGGTCAATTGATTCCAGTGAGTTTGAAGCAGACGGTCCCTAATTACTGATGCATGTTGAGGGCTGCAGTGCAGGTGGAATTTTACAGCAAGTATAGTAGCAGATGAAGAGTGCCAGTGCAAAGGGGAGGTGGCACATGCAATATAGAAAAGATACAGAAAAGAAGCCAAGGAATAAAATATAGGTTGCCATGAACCACTTTAAAGAAAATTGTGCATGGACAGCCGCAAGGGGAAAATTGCTTGTAGTGAAATATAGACCTATGAGGAAATAAGACCTTGTGAGTTACTTGGGACTCTTGGAAAGAAAGTTTTTCTTAGAAAAATATTTGATGTTCTTGGCTGTCACTTCTTTCACTGGCCCCCTCTGTGATAGCTAGTTATTCATTATCAAATGAGTTATTACTATGATAGTCGGCATTAACTTAGTATTAGTATTAGTATTAGTATATATATACACTATATATATATATATACTATATATATTAGTATATAGTATTCTAGATTTGCCAGGACAAAAGAAGAAATATATGGAATATAATGAGTTTGATTTTTAAAAATACATATATAAAGCATGCTAGCTCTCTTATTTTTTCCAAATCACTAAAATAACTGATGAGAAAGTAAGAAGTGCCTTTGGAGATTTTGTAAAGTGATGCATGTTCAGAGATGAGGTTTGAACTTGCACTTATTCTCAATGTGCCTCTGTCACAGGCTACATACACCTACATACATTTTTGCTTTCAAGAATGTACAAATTGTCTACTGTTGCATTGCACTCTACATACTGGTTTATCAAGCCCTTGTGCTTATCTCTTCCATATATGTGATTGCTCGCTTATAGACAGGACCTTGATTTTCAGAATTAATTCTTTGTCTGTTTTAGTTAGATCCTTTTACAGCATCTCAGTTTCAGGACTGAACTGCCACATCACTACAGCCAAAAGTAACTTCTGAAAGCCTTGGGTTTGATTGTCAGAATATGCTTTGTAAGCAATGATTATTTAAACTTGGCAAAGTGATGCTTTTAGTGGTTGTGGTTTGTTTTTTATGACGAAAGAGTAGTATTAAAGAAGTGGATTTTACCAAAACTAACCAGTCTTTTATATTAGGTTCACTCAGTATTGTGTAAATAATTTATTTTTTTCATATTTCTCTTCAAGTGTACAAATTACAGCTATCAAAGCAAATTTTGTGTTGTTTTTAGCAAATCTCAGTGTATCAATGGTAGATGCGTAGGAACTGACTGTACATCACCCTAATTTCTAAACAGGGTGACAACATTCTGGGGGAAAAAAAAAAAAAAATCTGTCAATTCCAGTATTTTCAAACCTGCTGTCAGGGCACGTTTAAGCTGGCTCCCAGCAATGCCAAAGCATATGTAGGCAAGATAACAAACCATTATCAAGCATTTATGAAAGTTGACTTTCTTGTCTTCTAGTTTAGGCAGGTGCTGTAGGCATTCACGTCAGTAGTATTGTAACAGAAGCTGTATATAATATATCTAAATATATACAAAATTTTACAATTAGAATAATTGATTTCAGAGAAATTGCACCTTTTGTTAGTCTCATAGACTGCTGATTTGTATTAAAATGCATATTAATCACCAACCAGTAAGTCTCTGCATACTGTCTAAAAAACTAGTTTTCCAGTTTCATTTGTCATTTTCTTTATGATATTTTTTGCAGTCTATTATTTACTAGCTATACTAGTAGCTTCAATTTTTGTTCAGTGAAAACTCCCACTAAATGTCATGTTTGATATATTTTTAGATAACTAAACATGAGATTTGATTTACTTGACTCTCAATTAAAAGTGAAAACAGAATAACACTAGAGTATTAATATTATTTTATTTTGCTAACATTAATTTATAATACAAACAGACACTGACAAACTTAATGAAATCTCTGTTGCAGGAACTATTGTCATATTATTACCTAAGTTGCTACTGATTGTCTTGCAAAAATAACAGCTTTAAGAAAAGCAAACAAAACACAACTGGAATATTTTGATTTCCAGAGGTCATCCAAATTCCGAATGCAGCACTCATGCCAACAAAGGGAAGTTTTTCTTTATTTTGAAAATGTCTAAGTTCACTTAGTCTCCTGCTAAAATAGCCAGACCCACACTTCTTTGTAGCCTGGTTTTTAATTTTCAAGTCGGTTTCCAATGCAAGGAAGCAATCTATAGGAAGACATCAGTTCTTAGCACTTTGTGTTTTTCAGGAGGAAAATGACCTCCAATGAAACTCCTTGCTGTAAATGCATGATTTTCTTTATTTACTGACAAAATATAAAGTTATATGCTTGTATTGCTTTGCTTCAGTGAAAAAAAAAATTAGTAAATATAGAGTATGGAAGTATAGGTTATGTCTCAGAAAGAAACCAGAAGTGAAAATGAGTGAATTCTCCACTTCCATCTCCTCTGAGGAGGAGAAGACATATGAAGACAACAATAAAAGAGGAGTGGAGGTTAGGGTTTCCCCCACTGTCTGCGCTGGTTGTCAATATATGTATTCTTCCCGTCTTGAAGAGTCTGAATACCAGCGATGAGTATTCATAGCACAGAATCACTATGGCAGGTTTACTAGGTGGGTGTCCAAATGGGGTTCTTAAAATATCTCTAAGGATGGAGAATCCACAGATTCTCTGGGCAATCTGTGCCAGTCCTTGGTCATCCTCACAGCAAAAAAGTGTTTCCTGATGTTCAGAGGGAAACTTCTGTGTTTCAGTTTGTGCATATTGCCTCTGGTCTTGGGAATGACTGAAAAGAGCCTGGCTCTGTTTTCTTTGCCCCCTTCCTTCAGATATTTGTACACACTGATGAGTTACTCCCTGAGACTTCTCCACACCAAACAGTCCCAGCTCTCTTGGTCTTTCCTAATAAGAAAGATTCTCCAGTCCATCATCAGCTTTGTGGCCATTTGTTGGACTCACTCCAGCGTCTCCATGTGTCTCTTGTGCTGAGGAGTCCAGAATTGGATGCAGTGCTCCAGGTGCATCCTCACCAGCGCTGAGTGGAGGGGCAGAAACAGCTCCCTTGACCTGCTGGTGACCCTGCCCTTAATGCATCCCTGCACACCAATAACCCTGTTTGCCAGAGTGGCACAGCTCTGCCTCATGTTCAGCTTGGTGTCTGGCAGGACACTCAGGTCTTTTCCATCTGGGTGGCCCCCAGCCTGTCCTTGGTGCCTAGGATTGTTCCTTCTCAGGTGCAGGACTTTGCACTTCCTCTTGCGGAACCTCAGATGCCAGTGTCGGCATTTTTTTTTTCCTTGTATACAAGTAGTTCACATTCTTCCTTCTTTGAGGTAGTTAATATTCATATTTTTCGCCACATTTTGGTAAAACTAAGGTCACTGCTTGGCATGTACAGATCTGTTTGTATTTAACTGCACTTGAGGAGTCTGAGATAAGGAGTACCTGCAATGGGGTTTAGTATATTTGAATTTAGTTGCACTAATTGGTTGCACCTTATACTGGATTAGAGGGTTTTATACACCATTTTCCACTTCCCTCACATGTATATTTGAGCATATTTGTTTTTTACTATTTTAATATTTGAACCATAGCTAAAAACCTCTAATACAAAAGAATAATACATGTAACAAAATATTTTTTATCATTAGTTCATATTTAAAATATCTGTAGAGTAGTCATATTTAAGAATGACAGTTGAAAATAGAGGTCTTGATTCAGCAGAGTATTTAGTGCCTAATTTAGTTTTGAGACCCTGACAGTCCTAATCAATTCAATGTCTAAACTGCTTCAGTAACATATACCGTATATTTTTATTATATATTACATGAGAGAACTCCAACCTAGTACCCTCAGTTGTTTGTATTAGACTCATATATCCCATTTATTTCTAGGCACAATCAACTGTGTAGCTACAGAGCTACCCCGCAGTGCATCTCAATTATTTCTATTCGTCTAATCAGTAAATTTAGTATTTTTGGTGCCACTATCTGAAAAGAGTGCTACTTAATCTTAATTAGCAATTCAGTTACAGGTTTGGGATGTACCAAGTGAATTATTTAGAAACTGTTTTATTTGTTGCAACAGACTGAAATTGCCAATAATATTTGTTTGGCTTATAAACATATTTNATCACATACAGTATTCAACAACTGCATACTTATGTCTCATTGTATGTTTTGTGCTTATGCGTTTATATCCAGTGGATTTTGTGAATATGGCACATAAGTTTGCCTAGAAAACACAGTATGTATTTTCCACACTAAGGTGTTGGAATTAAAAATAGCAGCTAAACATTCATATTTATTTTGTAGCAACGTACATTTTTTCCTCTAGATGGCAATATATTGCAAGAAATATTGTCAATCTGATTGCAGTACTTTTAAACATTGAATTTGGCAGTCTCCAGAAGGTATTTAAAGTGAAATTACTCACTCTTTTTGCTTGAATTTTTTTGAGGGTTGATAAGTATAACATCATAATATTTCCTTAATATAATTAAGGAAATCCTATAAAATTGGAAGAAGTAAATTAGTTAAACAAAAAATAATCAGTTATAGTATATTCAGTGCATCAATTCTTGCCTATAACCAATGGTCACATGAGCTTTTACTTCAAGAAAACCTGTAAAAGGATTTCACAAATATATTAGTATTTTTCACATAAATTACTGTAGGAAATGTGACTTTTACTTTTCCATATCAAGACTTTGAAATTCCATATTGATGCATTTCATTTTCTGGTTTGATCACAAGTTAAAATACAATGTAGCAAAAATAATTTTCCAAAACAATGAGCAGTACTAATATGGAAAATTATGTATAATCTATTAGAGGTAGAGATGCTGTTGTAGAAGTGATGATTAAAAATATGGGAAGAACTAATCTGTCAGGATAGGTAGTATCTTTCATATACCAACTGATATAAGCAGGGTGTTAAAATAGACATTTTACCAGGCATCTCAGTCAGAAACTTGTATTTTCCCTTGTTCATACCTTTTAAACCTGGCTTAATCTTTTTCTGTTCTAGTATACTATAATAAAAAGATAGACTGTATCTTCTTGAAAACATTAAATAGAAACTCAGGGGTTTCATGCACTTCTGGAGCTTATATATTTTTATATATGCTTTTATAAAATACTGTGTGCACCTACTGAAAAATATATGAATTGAGACACTATTTGAACCACATAACACACTTGAGATATCCTTGTTTCTATACATGAGTTTGACTTTTTTCTCCATAAAAATAAATACTGACACTTTATAGGAAGGTTTTAACCTTCATTTTTTTCAGCAGTCTGTCAGATCAGTAAATCAGCCCAGAAGGTTAATTCCTAGTATCTTCGCTTGAAACTTCCACTGTGGATTTCTGAGGAATTACTCAAAAGAAATAGTTTCTCCCTCAGTTTTGTTAAATGAAGAGATGTTCTGGTGATACGATCCTGAGTATGTTGAGGATAAGCTCAGGAGCTGGGGAGCTCAACCAGCTGTGAAGTGTGGCCATAAGAAAAATTGGGAGGGGGCAGTGAAAGGGGCAGAAATGGCAGTTTTATGTCAACATGTCTGCAAATGTTTGTAAGTAATACACTTTGCCTCAGGATAACTCTGTGGGTTTAGGGATAGATTTCTCAGCACTGTATATTTGCCCTCTTCAAAAAGGAAGTGTTGAACTGGAATTTTTTGCCTTCTGGATCTGATTAGGAAAAATACAGGGGTGTCTGATGCTAATAAATATGGAAAGGGAAGGTACAGATCAAGACATCTGGGCTTTGGTGAACACTGATAGTGGAAAAGCTGTGGGCATTTCCTTTGAGATGGCAAAAGGATGAAGATGAGCTCACTGTTGACTAGAGATTTTAAGATGACTCAAAAGCAAGGAAGACAGAAAAAATGCTACCTGATTTCACTGTAGCAAACAGATAAAAGCTTCAGATAGATATGTGAGAGTTAGGAGTGCAGTAGAGGAGTTTGCTAGCTGGTTTCTTTGAGATAAAAACCTGAAGGTTAAAAGACTGCTGGAGGGGCTGAGCTCTAAAGCATAGCAAGATGCTCTAAAGCAAGGGAGTTCTGTAGATCTTTCCTGGGCAAAATACTTATGAGGCAAAGAAATTAGTGCAGGAAGAATGGAAAAAGACAGTACTCCAGGATGCCTCTTAGCTACTTGGAATGCAAAATTCCCAATTTGAATGGTGGCAGTTTGAGAAATTGTTATATATCACTCTGCTGTGATGTGCTTAGATTTCTGGAGACTGCTTGTAGTGTCCAGCCACAAGCAAGTGCAGGCAACACTGGAGATGAGCTATGTGGTGAAATCCTGGATGTGTTATGGAGAGAGACAGAGTGTGACATTGCAGTGCTGCATCTTCTGAAGGTGTTGGTGTTTGGTCATCAGTCCGAATATGCTTCATGCAATATTTCTTCATTAAACTCCTTAAATATTAACTGTAATGCATTAGGAGTGCCATATTTGCGTTTAGGAGTCAGTCAATCAGCTCCTGTTCCTGCTGGTAGGAAATGAGCATCACAGTATTCCCTGAGGAAAAGATGCGCATTTAAGGTCGAGCACTTTGGTGATCTCCAGCTGCTAGATGAGCCCTGTAGGATAACTTACCAGTCTCAGGCTTCTGCTACCAGTACTGAGGCCTAGTCACCTTGTCACCTGGAATTAGTGAGATGTGTAACAAAAGCATCAAGCTGTCTTTACCACCACCATCTTTGTCATTTATATTGCTTAGATCAGGGAATTAGGCCAAAAACTGTTAATTCAGAAGTATAAAAATATGTATTATTTAAAATGTTACTGTAGATCAGAGGTGGCTGCATAGCAGTAATGGTTGAAATTCACCTGGCTGAACTAGATTTCTAGGAGGTAGTCGTATATCGTTGAATCTATCTCCTCAGACTTCTTAGTTCCTTTACTGTGAAAAAACAGGCAGATCCAAAAAGTAATTAATTTCATCCTAAAGTAAGCATTTAGGACAGGTTGGCCAGAAAGCATCTCTTTCTCTCTATTGACTAGTTTTAGACACTAGATTTAAGTAAAGTGAATCTCACTCGATATCTGCCCTAGCCTGACTTGGTATGTGTTCTGAAAAAAAAAGTTCTCTCTACATATGAGGACTTTTTTTATTGCTATAATGAAGCTGCGACAGAGTTACAGCAGTTTCAGTTGAGGAAGGTCTCACCTGCAATATTGTTGTAAAGTCTGCCACATTAAATGAAGTCACCTATTTTACTTAGGTACATTATATATGTTTGCTAACCTATTATAAACTGGAGTTTGCACTAAGACAACTAAATTTGTAAGATACTTCCATATGCAAATTTTTGTGATGAATACGAACTCTTAGATGCTGTGAAAATAATACTGTACTGTCTTGAATCTTTTAAACTTGTTTCCACCTGTGCTAACTTTGAATGTAAAATGCTGTGAAACAGCAGTATTTACTCAGTACTTGTTTTAAAGAGGGGTAGTAAACAAGATAAAAGGCAAGAAAGATAACGGTGATAATACTTTGCTGCAGAGGGTCATAAAAAATTGAATTGATTAATAAAGAATTGATTCTTTACTCCATATTCAGAGGAAAAATTACTTCCATAAACTATTCCTTAAGGAATCTGATTGTTTATGTTAGTGCTAGAATAGTTTTCATACAGTTGTACACTGAAAAATATATTTTTTCTCCTTGAAAAAATCCTTAATGATAATTTCATCTGGTAGATTCCCTTTGAAGAACTTGTTCTTGTGTCATCTTTGGCAATGCAGGGCGTCTTGAAATACACATTTTCTTATCTATATTTTAAAGATCTCATGTAGTATCTGTACTTATTTAGGATTTTTTTCAATTTTTTAGAGTATATGGAATATTTTCAATTCATTTAAGAATAACGTAGGATGAGTGCTGGAGCATTATGCGCAATACTAGCATATGGATAAAATCACAGGAATTAGCAAAATTCCACGTAGCTTTTGAGAAGCAGATGCTTTGAAAGGTGGCTGCTGCTAGGATTGTGACCTGTACTATGGATTTAATGCATGGATTCAAACCAGTCCTAAAAATCCTGGACATCTTTCTGCAATACCAGCTCAGAAAGGATCTTTCCTTCTATACTTTCCAAACAGGTTCACTTGACCCAGTCACCCAGCCTGTAAGGGGTCTGCCTTGCCTTTGACTTTTGCCAAGAGCCTTTGTAAAATCTCAGGTCTAGGACAACAATGGTCGCATCTGAGTCAGAGGTTTAGGTGCAGTTATTCCTACCTAGAAAAATAAATAGGGTGCAGGATGGCCCAAATCATGCTAACTATGTGTAGTATGGATGCTTAAATCAAAGTTGGCTTTGTGTGAGTATTAAACTGAATTGTAAATGTTTTCCTCTGACATATTTCATGAGACAATGATGACTTGCTCCTCTAGAAGTAGTGTCTGCCTTCCCCAATCTGCGCCACAATTTCCATCACTTGGCTTTCAGTGGTATAAGTGTTGGCAAGGCCATTGCCAAATCAGGGAGCTCCCCTGGCAGAGACCACACTACATGGAATGAGCTTTTGTTGGCCCCCGAGCTATCTCAATGCCTGAATCCTTGTGTACTCACAAGGAGGACAGTCACAGTAAGGGAAGGATGACCCTCTCATCAGCAAAGTCAATTTCGTTTAGATTAAGCTCTGTCCTTAATCTGTACTAGCATAGTTCAAAGTTTCACACAGCCAATGTGTTCGTCTCATCATACTACTAAAACTTGCTGTGGAAAAAAAAAAAAAAAAAGATGTTAAAACTTTCAGAATAATGTCTTTTTGCACATTTAAAAGGAAGATAAATCAGTTGAACATTCTGACAGTATATTTCTAATTTAAAGAAAAAAACGCCAAACCCATTGGGTCAGACAGCAACTTCTTCCTCTGTCTTGCTCTTTGGGCTTCCATCTCTCTACTGATGCTGATTAATAATCAACTCTTAGTTTTCTAGGGTAATTATATATGACAGATCATTAGGATTGCCTAGAAGGAGTGATGGAAAATGTTATAACTTCTGATATTTTTTAAGACAGAATTTGCCAAGGGATTCTGTTTCCAGTAGTAAGAGCCAGATAATAACTTACAAATTATTCTGACATAAGACAGAGACAGTAAATAAAATGTATCAGAATAGTTCAGTTTCTTTTCATTGAGTTGCAATAATTTGCTTCTTTTTTGCTTACTGGAGGGAAGAAAAATCTGATGACTCTAAGTCTCCTATTTTAATAGTCAGAATACTTGAATATGTTTCTTAACTTTTTTTGTAATGATCTGGGCCTGAGTTTCTTCAACTGTAAAATGGGATTTTCACAGAGGTTTAAAGAGACACAATTAACTAATATTTAGGAAATACTTTGAAATCCGCAGATGAAACTTCAAAAAAGTTCGTTCCGAATGAATTGTGTTCCAGAGATCTGTGTGTGTTACTCAGAAAATATTCTGCCAAATATATAACTATCAATCAATCTGTAAGAGTGAAAACAAATTCGGAATTGCTAAAACTCAGTACATCATGAAAACTAATTAAATTAACAAAAAAATGGAATGGCATGCTCCTGATATGGAACAGAAACTACCCGATGTGATTATTTTGAAGCAAACTTCATCCTCCATATGTCAAGAATGAGTTTTTCTTTGCAGGCAGACCATAACGAGACAAGATCTGGACACATAATTGTAAAAAAGGATTTTTACTTTGATTAACAAGGGAGCAGGCAAAGACAAATTTTGTCTCTAACTGTGATAAATACAGGCTGACCCAGCTAACTTTGAGAGAAGTACCCAGTTATTGTTCAAAGCTCCCTGAATATCCGCTTAAGAGAAGTATATGTCTCTCAGGACAAGAGTAATTGTAAATGTGTTGAATCACACTTTAAATTTTATTGTAGTTTGTGAATAGGGAACTTGTATTCCTGCTATGTTTGTAGTCCTAACATGGTGCCTCAGTTACTAAATTTATGTAATGAAAGATATCACCTATTAAATGGGAAGTGGACAGTACTAGTAGCAAGTCCAGCTATTCTTCCTTCTTTAAATAAGTGGAAAAAAAGGAAAACAAAATACGGTATGTTAAACAACAACAACAGAACCCCAAGACAAATGCTGGCTTTCTGATTATTGAGATCTACTTTATTTTTATAGTGTTATACTGTTCATGACAGGGTAAACCAGTAAAAGCACTAAAAGAACCAGACACATTATAAGCAATGGATGAATGTGCCAAAATTCTGTTTGTGTTTCATGTATAATGGCATAACAGGAGACAGCTCAAAAGCATGCAGATGAACACTCAGTTTGTCAGGCGTTCAAGGAACAAAAAAGCACCTGCATCTAGCTTTCTCCACCTATGCCTGGCACAAATACATTAGCTAAATGCTATATTTTATTGCTGAATAGAAAGAAACAAACAGTGAAATTTTAGCATCAAGCTAAAGCTGGCAGAAGAAGAAAAACAATAGCATTCAAAGAAAATAACAACAGCAAGGAAGTAGTAATATGGTCCAAAAATGGATAAAAGACAAGGGATCACATCCAAACCCAGAATAGGTTTGGTCAGGTTTGTAAAACATGGTCAGAGATAAAATATTCCCAGTGGAAGTAAGTGGGAGAGATACTATGTCTTATATTGTGGTCAAGCAGAGAATTCTGCAAATCATCCTTTAGACTGCCACCAAACACCACTTTGTGTTGGAGCTGTTATCCATTTTTTGACATTGCATATTTCTTTCCATGCTTTTTAGGGGTTACTATTTTAATGATTTTAATTCCTTTTTTGTTGGTGGTGGGCTGTTATCAACAAAAATATGTAGCATATGCCTACTATTAGCCTCATCAGTCTGAGCACAGCAAATTTTGGATATATTAATATGAGGGATGTGAAGCCTTTACCCTTCATTTGAAAGGGTAATTTTAATTCTAAGGGCCTTTTAGAATCCCTTATAATCACCTCCCAATAATAAAACAATAGGAGTCCACAGCTCAAACATACCTGCATGTCATCACCCCAAATGGATACAGGTGTGAGGATGTCTGACAGAACTGTAAATAAAGTAGGTGTAGAGCTTGTGAATCTTGTTCTAGTGAAATGCTGCATGCGTAGATACAGATCAACAAAATAGTTAATGCAGTATCCAACTGCCACCTAAGTGGTGAGATGGTTCTGCTTATCCTAAGCCCACCCCAGTAGTCCCTCTCTGCATCCACTCTAGCACTTTTCAGACACGCTGAACAGATTGTTTGATAAATTAACAGAAAGTTTACATGATAAAGAAAAGCATAGTTTTCAGCTCTTTCAGAAGCTGAAATCCATCAAAAGGGCATTTCCAGGAAGAGTCAGAGACATAGAGGAAGAGGAATGTGACCTGCACAGTTGGGTATGCAGGAAGAAAATGAGGAGCAGGGCTGGGTACACCTCCTGCTACACCTCCTGTAGCAACAACTGGCTCATATCTGTCACAATTACACCTTCAGAGAGAGAAAATCCCCAGGAGCAGAAGGAAGTAACAAAGCGTTACATAACCTTTGTGGTAGTCTATCTGTCATTGAGTAAAAGCTGAAGAAAGTGAACATTTATGTGAAATGCTAATGGTTCCAACTTTGCAGCTCTTTGGAGGATTACTGTGTACACCCCTTAAAAGAAAAAATAAAATTACACCAAATAAGTGACTGATTCCTCAGTTTATTTTCTGAATGGAAACAGTTTATATTTTGTGATTCTTTTAATGGCTATTTATTTCACAGAAGGGACAGCAATTTTATCACTGATGGGAGAGCTTTCAACAAAATGGAAGCAAATTCTGCTGAACCAAAGTGAATTAGTGATTCAGGGAAAACGCCTGGGGAAATATGAACTGGGAAAAACCCCCTACGTATCAAAATGAAGGCAAAATAAAATTAAAGAAAATCTGACACTGCCTTTGTCCCCATTAAAAAAAAAAAATCCAGAACCAGGAAGTGTGTTTCATGCTGTGTCCAAGAAATTTCTGTAGATATCCAGAAAAGCTAGTGTGCTTGTTTGCTTTGTCCAGGTGGAGCAGATTGTGACAATGTAAATGCCAAGGTGCATCAGGGAGAACCATTCCAAAATGCCACTTGACAGCTCGGGATAGGCTTGGGTGGGAAACTTTCACTGTATAGTCTTACAGCAGAGAGAAGTGAAGGAAAACACATAGGGATGATACCTAAGGCAGGACCAGATGAATTGCTGTGAATTGCCAAGCTCAAGAGAGTGACCAAGAGGCTTTTCCTAGAGATGAAGACCTCTAATGAAGTTTGTATGGTTTTTTGCAACCAAAAAAACCTAGTGAAATTTGCTAGATGGAGAGCAAGACTGGAAAGATGTAAACAAACATTTCTACACTGTATCTCATCTGTCCTATTGGATGGATTCTGCATGAAGTATCTTGTTCTACTTGATTTTATGGTAAGATCAGAGATGTACTTTCTTTAAGAGTAAAATCCTTAAAAATTCTGGCCCACTTTAAGGATTTTCTGTAGTTGTCTAGGGAAGCACAACTGAAAAGGTTCCAAAATAAAACTGGCAGATAGAAAAGGTGGCCAGTTACCTATTTTTCATTTAGAAAAAGTGTCCTCCAAAGAAAACTTTGGTCGAATTGCTGACAAAGATGAGCTGTAGGAAAGTCTGATAGTCTTGAAAAATCCCAGTCATTGACCTCCAGGGAAAAAGAGATTTCTTTTCTATTTGGACCAAAGACTTTGCATAGGATTTAGGTATTTTTGCAACTGTTATCTACTTTTTGTAAACTCAGATCTAACTGTAACATGTTCAATTTGCAGTGAATCAATTTTAAATATTTAGGTAGAACTGTAATTGGACTTGAAATTGCTTGAAAATAAGATTAGGTCCTTCTGAGTTCTGAAATTTGCAAAGCTACAAACCTTAGAACTACAGCCCTGTGACAGAAAATGATTTTGAATTTTGAGTGAATAGAGAAATCATATTAAATCCAATTTGTGGAACAAGAGAGTTTAGCAGTAATGGGTACATATTTGAGAGTTGGTAAGCGATGACATCATTTTAAAATGAAGACAGGTTGATGTGTAAGAGATATCATGTGGATGTTGCTGTGACTAAAATATTAAGAACATGTGTCTGTGTTTTGGGTTCCACCTCCCAGTAGTTATACTTGTGTGCTCCTTTTGTGATGCAACAAAGCCAAATAAAAGTATGTGTGTGGTCTTTGGTGAGTATATGACATACATTCTTTTCTCTCAATATCTCGTTTGGTCACAATATTTGTTGGTTGCCTACAGAAGGAGCTCTTCATGATTCAGCTTGTAGAAAACAGTAAAAGTCACTATGGTATTTATTGGTGTATATTTTTCAATCACATAATCTTATTGCTTTCCTAGATCTAGATTTTTCTTCCTCATATAAAAACTGCCTTCTTTTTATAGGCAATCCCTTTGACTACAGTGGAACCAGTTATGATCAACATTACTATTCAGAGTGAGTAAGGGCGATGCAATCTTGTCCTTAATGTGTATCTTTTCCACAATTTATTTATAAAATTATTTTTTAAATATTTTTTCTTGCTTTGGGAAAAATGTTCAGAAGAGCAAGTTTTCAATTGTTTATAATAAATTCTTTATGATATAGTTAAGCAGAGGGCAAATTTTCTTACATCATTTCTTCTTGATGGGTGTAGTACACACAGAATTTCACAGTGGATTTTGTTAGATTTTTTTTTTAAAGCAGTTCTTTATTCTAATATATTTGGTTGATATAGTAGTTATTAAACCCCAAAATTAGTGAAAAAGTTAATGTTCTCTAAGCAACTGCCCCAGGAAAATGCGGTATCCATTACTGTTAAAGCTCCTGCTTTGGCAGAAAGGATGACAGATAAACTGGAATGTGTCAGTTCTTTAATTCAGTTACATTGAAATGTAAAGACTCCAAAAGAATCTTTGTTAGGTTTTCAAAAAGCTAGCCCTTGGATTCCTACCCAGCTGCAATGGCACAGTGCAGTACTGTCTATGAGTGGTGCCAGTGTCGACGCCACTGCGCGAAAAGGTTACTGAATATCCCTAACATCATTTGGGCTGCAAAATGAGCCCCTCACTCAAATGAACATGTCTTCTCTTCTTGATGTGAAGACAGTACACTGAGAGCATTTGCTAATTCATTCTCATTCTGTTTTTTTTAATTATCACTTTTATCCGTTTTGCTTTTGTACTTAACTCTTTTTCTATTTTCCCTCCATTTTATACCTGTAACATAAGGTTCAATGTGATAAAATTAATGCTTATAGACATTATATTCAAATTACACACTCCACTCCCCAGAATTTAACTTGATAGATTTCTGCTTGGGTCATTGAAGTGAAGGATAATCTGTATATTATGGTTTTATAAAAGAAGACTCTATGCAAGAGAATCAGACTGGGAGAGATTTGAGTTCTAGGGAGTTAGTTATAATAGCTAGGATAGTAGCTCCAATATTTGCATGGATTTAGCTGAGTTGGGTCTGACCCTTTTTTTTTTGCCCTAAAGCCTACCTTCTGTGCTATGCAGAATTGCACTTGTACCTGAAGAGGTGCAGTTTATAGTGACGTGTGTAAAACGTAACACACCCATTTTCAGTTCAAGTTGCAAATTACATATGCTGCAGGTATCCATATTGCTTCCTCTCAGAGGTGAGCATAGCTAGAAACAGGTCATCTACTGCCTATTCCTCCCTATTCCAAATGGCACTGTGCCAGCAAAGAGCAATTTTGGGTTGCCATTGGATCTCATTGATTTCAGTGAAACCTCATTTGTCATAAAACTGGGAAATTCAGTAGCAAATCAAACTCCATATATTCTGTCACTGAAAAATTCAGGCTTGTCTGGCTGTTCAAAGTAGTAAAAGGTGTGGAAAAGCAAACTCCAGGGTTCATAGGGTGATATAGCAAAGTTCTTCAGATGCTTAAAGAGCAATTGCATAACTTCTAATGTAAATCAGTCTCAGTATTTCAATCTGCTTCATTTAGAAGGAAAATAGAACTCTACAGCAGGATTTTAAAGTCAAATCAGGTGCAGTAGTGTAACTTTATCTGGAATATGAACAAAAGAGGAGTTGTCAAGAATTAATGAATGATCTGCTTCTGCCCGTAGATGACTGACAGTAATGGTAAGGTAGTTTTCACCTGTTTGGTACCTTCTTTCAGTATTACCATTGTAAATTGGAGGGTGTTAATGATTTAGAAAACAAAACCAAACCAACTGTTGCTAAAAAAAAAAAAAAGTAGATTATCTTAAAGGTAAATCTTAATCATGTTCTCTGGAACATTTTTATGGGAAGCCTGGGGTATGCATAACCTACAGTATGAACAACTCCTAGATTATAAGTTTTTGGGAAGATGTGTGTTTCAGCTGTCAGGCAGGAAGACATGTATGTGCTTCTTTATGTTAGGATATAGAATAACGTTATAGTCAATGTCCTTGTCTTACACATGTGGTTTTAAAAACAAAAACAAACAGTGTTGTTGATAAAACTGTAAATACTCAAAATTACGAAGTTATGAGGCATGCTCTTATTCTGGCTTCTGGGAAATGGGGCTATGCCATGTATTTTCTCATATATTTATTGAATTCTGTGAACTCTGGGACCCTGATCTTCTGTTGCTACTCACATAAGCAATTGTATTTATTTAAATAAGAGCAATAAATATTGATGACCTTTGTATTTTGGGTTTCATGATACAAATTCCCGGTTCATATTTACATTCACACCCTTACATAATAAAAGCACAGAAAATCAACTTTTCTATATATTAACTTATTAACTTATACACCTAGAATAAAATGTGGATTTGTATTTTGAATGTATTTTCTCTATTGTTACATCTAAACTATGTAATTTTAGTTGTTAATTTTGCTTATAGATTACTTGCTAGGAGTTTAAGTGGAACAGTTGCTCATTAGTGTGTGACAAGGGTGAACAGGTTGATTGAAAAAAGTAATCAAGGAAGGCAACGAAATCAATATGTTTTCAATGCTTTTCTGTAGTTTGGATGCATTACTATCCAAAAAAATGCATAAATTAAGTTGGATTAAATTCTGATTTCTTTGGAAAGGTTGCCTCTATCTCAAAAAGCATTGATTAAATGTGCTGAAAGAAAAATCTTTTCAGTTTCACTGTTCTTTAGAGGGGTTCCTATAGTAAGCATCTAAAAAATGGTATGGTTTATTTTTTTCATAACACTAACTCTATCCTCAAAGTGACACAGGTGGGAAATCCCATCTGTGAATATCATCTGCTGCCTGTTAAATTACTTTACTCAAATTGGGTTTGGTTATATCAATCAACCTCAAGCTTAATGGAATTCCTGAGGAGGTGGTTAACCTTAATATCAGTTACTGGCAGGAGTTTAAATTACTATTTTTCACAGGGTACTGGGACATATTATTTTATAGGAACAAATTAGGTTTCCTCTAGTTAAAATAGGTTCGAACCCACAGATTTGTGAAGGTGCAAGTTCAGTTCAGGCACAGTGGAGTGGTAAGACAATATTCCCTGCATTTAGAACAAGACAGAAATACTTGAAAGTATTAATGTAATATTAATATTATGAGTATTTAAAAATGCATTTAATAACTTTAATTTTCTGAGCTGAAGTATGAGAACGGATATCTCACTACCCACAGAAAGGATATAATTGTTTTTAAGCAAGGAGCAGTTTAATGGTGAACCTTTCAAGATTTGACCAACAATGACCAGAGGCAGCTGCTAATCATCTGACAGAACCTCCTTGAATCCTCTGAAGTTCAATCAGCTCCTTCTGGATAACCCAAAACTGGACTTCATGACAGACCCTAATTTCCAAAATTGGATCAAGCTGACCGGCTGAAATGTATTAATTTATTAGCTGCTATCAAATTAGAAATTGGAAGCTTCTCACACTACTAAGGCTCCAAAGAGCTGGCAGTGACACAGTGCTATGTCTGTACTATGTTTCAGGTAGCCTTCTATTTTTATTATCTTTTCAGATTGCAATCTGATTATAACCATTAAGGCAAAAGAGAAATTAGCATAAATCAATCCTTTTACTTCCTGATGGTCTTTTTCTGACTTGTTGAAAGGATTATATGACAGAATAATTTGTTTACTTTTCCAATATGTGTACTAAAAAAAGAATCCATTTTACCAGTGAAGTCTGAAGTCATAATGCCAGATTATGAGCAGGCAGTAATGGTGCAAAATAATAAAAGGCGAAACAGTCAAGCACAAAGTGAATGACCAAAGTTATTTAAAATATAACAAACCCAAAAAAGAAAAATTGTTTTTATTTTTCTGACTAAAGGATGACTAGAAGATTGATTTACGGAAGATCATATTGGATAGTGTATAAATTTTTTGCTATTATTTTCAGATTGAGAGAAATAAAATATGAAATAGCAGTTCATTACAGTTGAGTAGACTTCATTTCCAAAGCACTCTCAACATATATTAAATATAATACACTAGAAAAAACACTGGCCTGAAATTTATGGAAAAAACTGCATACAATTTGATTAAAAAAAAAAGAACAAGTAAACATTTACATCAAGCTACATACTGTTCTGGAAGGAAGTTAAACAGTGTTGAGGCTCACCCAAAGGGATGTCAGAGATGTAATCTGACACATGCTAAGAGGGCTCTCTCTGCAGAGGCCTTTGAAAGAAAATGTGTTTCCTCTCATTCTCTCAAGATTATACAATATTTAGAAACAGTCAGTAGTTCCAGCCTTAGTACTTCCAGTTAGTCCCTGATGTAGGTTAGTCATGTATCATTTAAAACTTGCAGTGCTAGAATAGCAAGACTCTGAAGCAATTTTTCAGGATAAAAAGATAACTAATTTAGGCTTGAGAATGAATGTAGGCAGAACTGTATGTAAGAAACTTATAATACTCAGAATTAGTCTTCTACTTCTTGTCAGCTAAATTTATTAGACTGTGGAATGGTCCCTCAGGAAAAGCAGTGAAAATTCAAGTACTTGATATTTTTAAAATAAATTTGGCAAATGTGTAGTAGATGTACAAGAGCAAATAATTACTTTGGCAAGAAGAAAGACTATAGCTGTCACAAAAACTATCTTATAAACTTGATGGGTTCAGTTTCTGTTTAACACTGGCCCCTGCATGTATCTTTTGCTCAACTAAGCAATTGCTCAGTAATGCAGTTTTGGGACCATACCAATGAATTTTGCAGTTTTGAAATAGCATGGATAAAAGGCACCAAAACAAATGGAGCGGCACTTTTTACACATGCAAAAAAAACCATGCAGAATCTGAAAACTGTTTCCTTCACCCTCTTTGGGTCACAGAAGACTTTGTGTTTGTTTTCCTAGATCAGCAAAGCTTGAGGTTTCCTTGTCTTGAGTTTATGATGCTTTGGGAAATCATTTATAAAACATACAGATGATCTCTAGAGGTCTCTTCCAACCCTAACAATTCTGTGATTCTAAAACATGCTTTTCCAAAGAATGTCCTTTGGCATTCCCATAGTCAGGACCTAGGAACTTTTTTGGCCTTATGGCAAAGTGGGAAAGCAGTGGGATTCATCGCTGGCACAATCTTCTTTGTGACCCTTTCCTGAGCATGTCAAATGAATTTTGCAATAGAGGTAAGTGGAATAGTTCGTTAAAATAGTTCATTTTAGGGCTGATCAAGACTGTCACTATTTCTCTTCAGTGAGGCTTCCCGACAAAAGAGATCAGAACCATCAGTTTCTTTTGCCAGTTTTTGTTGCACACTGCTACAGAAAAGTATTAACAATTTCCCTGTAAGGAGCTGAATTGTCAGGTCGTGTCAGTTAGCCAAGACTTTAGAATTATTTGATGCACTGAGCTAACTCCCCATTTATAAAGTACCCCATACCTCAGTTGCATCTTCAACCATTTTACACCTGTTTTTCCTTGGTCATCTCCAGATCTCCTCTCCTGGACTTCAGATAGGATTGAAGCTTCCTTACAGAAGCTTTAGCAACTGGCAATCAGCATGGAGCTCTCTAACACACTGGTAACACAAGATGCAACTTTTCACAGACCTAAGCAGTACTGATTAGCCTCTGGGAACTGCTGCGGTTCCTAATCCTAAAAAATCTGACAGAGGCTTTGTCTCTGCTTTGGAGAACATAACTGCTGCTGTCTTAATGCCTTCAACTGAAATTGACATCATCAACAAAAGTTAACAATTTTAATGTCTTATTTATACACTGGCATCTTACAAGCAGCCTTAGGAGCCACAGTCAGCAAATTAAGCAGTCAGTTGTACTGAGAAAAAATGTGGCAAAGGTAGAGGCAGTATCTTTTCTTAGAATAGTCTGTACAGCTGGAAATAGAACATACAATCCCTTCTTAAGTCTGTTGTAGAAGCAACAGACTTCAAAGTTAAATATGAGTTGACAATGCCTGCTCAGTTTAATTTGTTTTGATTTCTCTTTACATTTGTGCCAAATTACCGGCTAGCAGTAGCAGAAAAAGAAATGAAAAAATGTACCTTTTTTATCAGCTCACTTGATTCATCTTTTATTTGCTTCCTTCCTGTATTTGTTCCTGCTATCAGCTGAATTATTTACTCCTGCCTGGTACTGGCTTTAACATTCTGTATCTTCAACCTGGCTAAGCCCTCCATGCAGCCCTTCTTGGTTTTGAGTTGTTTTTTTTTTTTTTTTCCCTGCAATGTTAGGGTTGGGTTTTTTTGCCATTTTAATGAGGTGAATCAGTTTATCTTGTGATCAAATTATCGCCAACATTTGTTTTAAGTAAGCTGTAGGAGTGTGGGCTAGTGCAGATGGAAGTGAAAAGCAAAAGTTTCTCCTTTGAGAAAGAAAAAAGCTTTCACTCCCTGCTGTACTTCAGAAGCCTACCCTGAAATATGGGCAACTGGATTTTTGCTCCCAGGGACAATGGAAGTGTTTCTTTGCCATATATCCAGGATAGAAATGAGAGGTAAATACAGTTGTTTGTGGAATAGATATCTGAAAAAATAGGAGCCACCATTCAAAACACAGAGCAGCTTCCAGAGTTAATGGAAGTAAAAGTGGAAGTAAATTTTGTTGTTGGAAGGAATTTCCTTAAGATAGACATTCAGATGGAGCACTGTGCCAATATTTGCTGGAGCTATATGCGTGATGAACTAGGAAAAATACCCACTTATGGAAGGTAAAGAGAGGAGAAAGACCCACAGACAGAATAGAGCATGATGCTAACAACACCAAGGTTGTGGGTTTAATCCCCACACACATTTACTTAAGGGTTGAACTCAATGACCCTTGTGGATTCCTTCCAACTCAGAATATCCTGTGAATCTGTGAATATAAGCCCTTATCTTGCAACACACTGCTTTACCCACAAGAGACTAGAGTGCTAGCAAAAATGTGATTTGGGATTCTAAGTACCAGTGGTTGTTTTAATTTGTTGACATTTAGAGAAAAGAAAGTAGTATTTATATAATATGTCACAAAAATATTTTGTTTAAGTAATAGAAAAAAAAACCTTAAACTTTAGATTCAGCTGATTGCTTGGGTAAAATAAAGGGTGAATTTTCTTTATGGATAAAACTATAGACAAAAATATTGGTAACACATGCTTTTCTTCCTTAAACAATTTTTTATTTTTAAAAAAAGGTTTGGCATTTCAGAATTTGTTTATTTGATCCCTCTCTTAAAATTATTAGGAAATTTCATATGGAGAAAAGCACTTAAAGGGACACATAAACTTGTTTTGTTTGGCTTTGTTGGTTTTTTTTCCTCTAACTCTTCCAACTGATGGGTGGTAAAGCAGTTCTATGTGTTCCTTCAAGTACATATCTCCTGATCAACTACAAAGATAAATGATATTGGAGGAGAGTAGCTGTATAAATTTAGTGAGAAAGCTAAATCCCACTAAAATACTCTAATCAACACTTTGACCTTGAATTAATTTTTGCTTTAAATGGTAAAAGACAAAAAGGTTTTCGAAACAGAGATATGTACTTATTTTCAAAATCGTAACATTTTTAGGATTTCAGGGCTTGTCTTTCTAGTGATTCTCTGTTTCTCAAGGTTGTTTATCATAGAGAAGAAGCTATATTTGTGAAAAAAAGCAACCAGAGACAAAGTGAAGATTTTAAATGTTCTTTAAATGTTTTTTTAAAACATTTTAATTAATTTTAAATTAAAGTAATTTTAAAACAATTTTAAATGTTCTTTTTAAATGTTCTCCCTTTCTTCTGGAAAATTGATTGAAAACATTCCGTTCAAATCCCACTTTTACCTTCCACTTCTTATTCTTATCCTGTCTTTAATTTCTCTTTGAGCATAAAACTTTTCCTTTTAATTTTCTGTGAGGAAGAAGAAAGAGAGTAAATAAGTGTTTTGATTCTGTTCTCCAATTTGTTTTTAATTTTTTTTTGAGTGAAAGGGAACATGGAAGGAAAAAATCCCCTTTGAAGCATTATTGTTTCTAAATTAGAAAAATTCAAAAGAATCAAAAATCATAACCTTTTGCAGATTCATTTTGCACAAGTATGCAGCCATTTTATTTGGTAATCTAAAACCAATAAATAACCATTCTCTTTTTAGCTTTTTTCCATGTTTAGTAGAAGTCTGGTAGTTCAGGATATCTTATTATTGCATATGCACAGCACCCAGCACAGTGGAATCTGAATGATATTCAGACTTTAGATGTGCCAGAAGCAAACTGCTTGTAAGTGAAGTGACAGTAGGAAATAGAATTTTTAATTATTTTACAGTGGATAAATATGGTAGAAATTAAAATGTGGAAGTTACCTATTGAAAATGTATGCAATTATCTATGCAAAAAGTTACTTTAAAATTGGAATAAATTACAGTTAGATAATTACCTGGTTTTAGTTAAATTCTGAGAAATTAGTATTTCAAGCCACAAGATATTCATACCAGAATGTATTGTCATTAATTTGGATGTATTATGCTAATGAAAGTAAACTAAAGAATCATATGGAACTGTTTATTTTTTGAAATAAAATGAGCATTCCCAAAATATTTATATACAATTGGTCCTGGGAAATGCACAAACTAAATTTCCTGTTCAACAAAGTACCATGTGAGGTGAGAAATTGTTCTTAATGTATAAAAAGACTCAGAAACATTTTTCATCTATTTTTATTTCAGTATTATTGTAATTTAGGCTTAATCAAATATTAGTAAGTGCTTTAGGGTGATAACTCAGATTTTGTTGCGTTCTGTTACCACTCAAACCCGCGCTGCTCTGCCCCCTGCCCTGTCCTGTTCCATCAACAACGAGCCTGTTTTTCCTCTGCAAAGCAGCTTCCTGCTTTTCATGAAAGCACTTCTTTCAGCTACCACCTTAATATTCCTTTTTCTGAAATTTGTATAGAGTGTGGAGTTCCTTTGAACAGCAGAGAGAAGCCATACAGAGAGCAGGACTGGGAGAAGAACAGAGATAGCTACCATCTGCCACTTTAGCTAAACTGAAGCAAATTGAAAAGGCTCTTCAGCACAAGTTCTTCTTTCTATTTATTTGTTTAAGCCCATCTCGTGGGCTAGGGAACAAAACCCCTTCAGTTAAAAATGCACACTTTTTCTGACATTATATCTTTCTTTTGCTGATTGAACAGGGATATTTTTGAAAATCAGGGTACTGTGTATGACACCAAATTTAGTTGGAACTGAGAGAAAAAGATGTAAACCAAAGCCCGTTGACAGAATTTATAGGTTTAGAGTGTATGCAAACAAACACAAACACTCCATATTTTCAAGGTGAATGCTGTAATAATGAAGATCAAAAGTAGGCCTGTAAAAGAAGGGAATGTGCTGTTAGGGTGAATGCAATGAGAGAGAGCTAAGAAACAGCAAATTCTAACATTAACCCATGTGAGCAATCCCTATTGTCCTTATCCTTAGAGCAAGTAGGAACGCAGAACATGTTTATGTCTGTTGGAGAACACATGTTTGGGACTTCTGTCAGTCACTAGCTGTAGTCATTGTGTGAGTCTTTTGTCTCTGTGAGTCACTAAAGACTGAAATCACTGAGGGCAAGGCTCAGCCTTATTTCATACAGTTTTTAATGTGTATGCTATTATCCTTTTCAAAACTGTACTTCAGATCTGAAGAAAATTAAACTAAGGGCAAATCTTGGCCAAATTTATAGGTTCAGCATAATAAAGTCATGAGATGCAAAGAAGTAATAATGATTTCCAGGAAAATGCCTGGGAAACATGCTGTTTATGCTGCGTAAACAATCAATTTAGAGTCCATACAAGCATCTGGATAGACTTGTGCATGCAACAAATAATTAGCAGTAGCTGTGACAGTTATGAAGACAAATGGGAAAGTTTTAAAATTGGAAGTCTATTACTTAGCTTGTGAAATTTACCAATTTAGATGATGAACTGTTTAATGGAATATAGAATCTTTTAGGTTATACTTAAATATATATTTCCTTTCTGAATCTTTCTCTTATTTTGCAACAATGATATCTGTAAAAATGTGATAAGCCTTAAAATTATATTTTCAACCTGAAGGTTAAGCATTAAATAGAATATGAAATGAAGAAACATTATAAGAAACTGGACCGTATAAACTCTGAAGTTATGTATTATAGTGTGACATTAGAACTTTGACTACCTCTAGAAATCCCAGGAGTGATAGAAACAATCTTAATTTTGAAAAAATAATTTAACTCACTATATATGGATTACAAGATGTTCCTGCTGATAAGTCTTTAAGTGTCTTGAGAAGGCTAAGAAGAAGGAAAATTTTAAGTATCAGAGGGTTGGTAGTTTACAGAATGCTTCTTAATCTGTTGACTTCTTTGTTTGTATATGGTTGTAATATTTTTGAGACAGTCACCAAGAAGAAATGTAATATATATGGAGTATCTTCAATGTTCTGAAATTAGTAAAGGGTTTTTTTTGTGTGTGTGAATTTTGTTTTGTTTGGTGTTTTTTCCCCTTCTTTTTCTTTCTTTTTTTCCTAGTGTGATTGCTTTGTATGGAGCCAGGAAGATTAGCTTCTCTTAGGAACATTCTCTTTGCTTCCAATTTAAATAAATATGTCATGCTATTTTTGAGACAGCAATAAATAAAATTTATATTTTGAAAACCCTACAATTTAAATAAAGAATAACTGTAGAAGTTTAGAAAAGTTTATATAGCCTGAGAATATATATTGATTAGGCAGGGAAAACAGATTTGTGTTTGTTAAGAGATTTTATGGTTATGGAGAAATATTAAAACAATTGGGAAAAAGAGGAAAAAATTTAAATTAAACCAAGTAGTTAATAGCCAACATTTACTTAGACTATAATTTTGCAAAATGTGAATGAGTACAATGCACACAATCAAATAGATCTCTTTCATGCTATATCAGTATCTGTGGATAAGTTCCTTTAATTAATTTTTACACAGATCTTACCAGGACAACTTATGCAGATAAAATGTTTGTATTTGATTGATGCTATGCTTACCACAAGAGAATTCCAGCTGATTGTACAGACCTTTGAAGTCAAGTCGTTCAACACCAGTTGTGGAGAATATTAAGTAAAACTTTGTGGTAGATTGAAGTTATGGATCTGACAGGTTATTTTGGTAAAAGGTATCAGTAATCTGACAGGAAAAAAGTTTGAAAATATCGTCATTGTGGGCTCAATATGACTTGAAACTGAAACACATGGAGAGACATTAGTTAGTCACAGCACAGAGGCATTGGCAAATAGAAGGGATATGAGATTTTTACTTTTTTACTGTGAAATTGCTGAAGTGAAAATTAGTTAAAACTTTTCAACCCAAATTGTAAGTCATTTCTGTGAAGTAATTGCTATCAATTTAACTCAACTGGAAGAAGAGACTTGCACACAGGAGCTAGATAGGCTCCTAGCTCTGATCTAACTTGTTTTCTCATGGTCAATTTAGGTCAACTTGGTTTCATAATTAATTTTCAAAGACGACACGTACAAGCCATAGCTTAAGGCTTTTAAATATATATATATACACACACTCAGAAATTTTGACGTGCTGATTAGAGTTTTCAAAATACTGTGTGAGCATGAGCTCCAGAAGGAAGTGGTGAGTGATATGTTGGATGACTGTTGGATATGGAGGCACCCATCTGCCATCTAGACATGATTTCATGGGAGTTTAGTTGTTCTGCAACATCTGGGGTATATTTTATATTCATAGATTACTCAGTGATAAGGTTGTGAAGATTGGGAAAAGTATCTGTTGCAGGGAGCAGGTAACTGTTGCACCTATCTTCCAAAAGAGGAAAAAGGACAGTATCTGGCAAGCTAGAAGGTGCTCCTGGGACAAAAGTATTTTTCTGACTTTGGTCTCTGGGAAAATCAGAGAACTCTGGTGCTAACAGGTGTCTAAACAGATGTGAGCAGAGTGACTTGGACTGACTGTAGCCAAGAGGCTGAATATTCCCCTTAGTCTTCCATTTTTCATGCCACACAGAGACTACTGCATACAGTTCCTCACCCCGAGCAAGAAAGACAACATCAGCCTCGTGCAAACCTAAAGGATGATCACCAGGCTGGTTGGAAGTGATTACTTGCCCTGTGAGGAGAGGCTGTATCTCAGAATATAACTGAAGTACAAATGTCTGTAATAATGAACAACCACTTAAGTAGTACACCAAAAGTTTTTTAGCTAATCCAAACTGATGAAACTTTTCTCTCCATTAAGAATGGTTACGGCAAGTATTTAGTCAATATTTAGCTGATGCTAAAATCTATTGAAGAGGTTTACTGGGTTGTTTTTGGTCCCTCAAGTCAATCCGACTCAGGATGTCCCTCACATCACAGGTAATCCACCCAGACTGGATTACAGCATACACATGGGATCACGTAGACCAAGTGCTATATAGACTGCACAAGGATATGTATCTGGAAAGCCCTTTCATTCAGGTGAACAGCAGCTGTTTTGCATTGCATTAATGGTAAAGTTGAGCTACTTAGAGTCTAGGAACCTACCGAGTGTTTGCTATTGATCAAATAAAGCTTTATTTTATAATAACAAGGTCTTACAATATAAGACCTAGAAATGTCTTTTCCTGCTACTAAAAAACAATTTTGATTCTAAAAGAAATGGAATGGCAGCCTTGGAAGAACTCATACACGAAATTTTTGTATGAATTACCAGAAATGTTATCAATTTACATTTAATTAGTTTTCATGCAGAAATTTAGAGATAGGTTGTACATTTCCCACATAGGTCAAGAACTCATTTTAGCAGTTAAAATGAATTGCCTAAGTTAAGCATTTCAGCCTGAAATGTTAATATGGCTAAAAACAGAAAGGCTTTTCTTTTCTGTTCCTTCAATAATTTCTGGTTAAATCCTGAACAGCCATAGATTATTGCAGATGACTGTGTCACTTTGCATGTAATTAAGAATATATTTATGAATTGTGATAAAAACATTCCATGTAGGGCTAACACACATCCTGAAAGTGTCATAGGTAGTTCCTCTTAATAATTTATGATGGCTACTAACAGCGCAGCACATTGACCTGTGGTTTGCATTGAACAACAACTGCCATCTGCACTGATGTATTATCTGCCAACATCATTGCCTCCAGATACCAAAACACATTTAGTAGAGAGTGGCAAGGCATTTCCTGTTTGTGATATTCCAGGTTAAGGAAGCTTGCGAAATGATTAGAACAAATAGCAGGCAGTTAAGTGGAACTGAATTCTTCCAGGGCTGTGAATTTCAATGAGAATAAAGAAAGCAAAAGATCTGAAAAATACTTTCATTTTTCTTTCACAAGTTGTAGATTTCTTGGTTTTGGCTGGAAAACTAAATGTCAGAGTAAACTGAGAATTTCACAGTTATGGTATTTCAGATTTAACAGAAAAAAATAAGCCTTTTTTTACCAGTGTAATAAGACTTCAAGAAGACTTCGGTCTAAAGATTTGATTTCATTATTTTATTTAGGCACTCTCTAATGGTTGTTGATTTACTTGTTATTCATTAATTAATGATTAGTTAACATGAAAGCAATGAAACCAGTGCACTGTGAAGTAAAAGATACCACTGATCAAGCCACAGACACCAAAGAAAACTTCATTTACCCTGAGGCCAAAACGGTGAGTGCTGAGAACATGGACCATAGAAAACGGAATTTTTTTCCTTATTTTTTCCATGAATGACATGATACATATATCAATTTGTGTGATTAAGTTTTACCATCTTATGTGGAGACCCCTTTGGGCCCCACAGAGCTGGTTTGGGCCCAGGATGCTTGTCTTCTCAATCTCTCATGTCAGGAAAAATAACAAAAGACTTCTTTGCTGCTTCAGGTTGTTTATTTTAGGTTATCAAGGATTCAGGAACATAGTGTCTCCACTGCGTCCAGGTGCCAAATGGCTGTCGACACCCGGTGCATGGAGATGATATAGTTTTATCATCAAATAGGAAGATTCTACGTATATTATTTTGTTTCCAAATCCAATAACTATCAATATTGTTAACATGTCTCTTCTAAACTAAATTCTTTCTACCAATTACTACATGATAGGAACTGAGGTCACAGAAAAGGGAAGAAGAAGGTGAAGAGGGAGGAAGGAGAAGGACAAGGGACCGACACCCTTAAATCCCATCTTGGTCCCTATAGTAATACATGAGGCAATTCCTAAAACTACAAACCCATTTTTCTGTGGCACATCAAACATCCAGCTTTTCATTTCTTTGGTGCTTGCTGATCACCCAGAAGTGGGGGCAGTCTCTCCCAAGGGCTCATTTCTATGGCAAAGCCTTCTTGTGGAGCTTTGTGGGTAAATTTGGTCCCCAGGAGAACAGGCAAAACTGTTTGACTTTGCTGGTCTCCAACAATCTTAAGTTACACTCAGATTTTAGGGGGCATAAGGGATGTGCCCTAATCACTGAAATAGGAGTCAGGTTTTGGTTCTGGGGTTTGTCCCTGCATTGAAATATTTTGTTAGATTTTGATTTGCATTTATGCAACACTGCTTGGCATAGGCTCAACTAGAACGTGTCCTGTGAGAACTCCCAGATGGAAATAATGCTGAATGCTTTATAAAATGATGTCCAAGAAATCGTGATGTTACAGATGGCATTAGTTCAATGCATGGTACTGTGCATGCAGTACACAGAGGCTTCTCTTCATGACTGATAAATCCATATTGGAAAAGCTGAACTTCCAGTGCATGGGCAGGCAACCTGTGCACTACACAAAAAAAAAAAAAAAAATCCTGGGAGCATCAGAATCTAACTCTGAAACCTACCTGCTGTGGAAGCATGTATCTAACTTGAACATTTGGGTCTGCCATATATTGGTGGGGCTACTGTGCATTACCTGTAATTTATTCTAAATATTTTTGCTTTTAAGTGGAAGAAATACATGAATTTCAAGAGGCAGAATTTAGGTAATGAAGAAGAAAAAACCAAATATTTTGTGAGCTGAGACCGTAGAAAAATACTTGCATACTTTGCTTGTGGTAAACCACCTTTAAGTACAGTTTTCGTTTTACTTTTAGGTTAAATGGGGGGTAGTGGAGAAAAAGTCCAATAGAAAATGATGTTATAGGCTATTTGAATTGTAAACCTAAAATGGAAGTTAATAGAGAATAAAAATTAAGGTTTCCTTAGCAATAGTAGTTTGCCAGTATTATGTATCTGAAGCTTTGCAACTGTTGACTGGACTACTGTGTCCTTAGCTGAATAGTTTGTGCATTTATGAGTTAATGACTCTATGGAAACCTTTAGCTGTTATGTTTATGGACTACAATGAAATAAATCAGCTAATTTCAAATTTGGTATTGTTTTTCATCAGTTTTTCATAGCTATTCATTAAAGTATTAGGGCTTCAGATTTTTTTTTTACTATAGTTGACTCTTACTTTCTGACATGTTTACTTGCTGGTAAGATCTGGGTATACTCCTCTTCCTGTCCTTAGATACGTTTATCTCTTTCCTCCCTGCCCCCATGCCTAATTACTAGAACTAGAACTAGTTGAAAAAAACAATGATTGGTTGTTCTCTATTGTCCTTAATAAATTAGAGCTAAGTACACTTAATTGTCTTGGAGCCTGTTCTCTCCGCTGGTACCACAATGATCATTAGATTGCTTTTGAACTATCTATACTTATATGTTTATATATTTTGGTATATTTACATACTCATTAACCTTTTGACCCTGTTAATGGTGACGATGTTAACAAGTCTCAGCCTTAGTTAGCTGGGTATCTAACTAGCTTAGTTAGCCCCTCCAACTAAACCAACTAAACAGTGAGGAAGACTGTTGCTTTCATTTCATAACTGAACCCTCAAAACCAAATTATTTGATAACCTGGAAAGATTAAAGGATGTGGTGAGAGACTTGTCAATCACAGCCAGAAGATCACTGTTACCACCGGATCTGATTACTGCCGGCCGTTGTCTCCAGGAGAACAGGGGCTTTCTGTTCAACTATATTACAGACAACTAACATCTCATTGAATCAGAAGCAAAACTTACTAACTCTGAATAGATATTTAGGCATTGAATAAAAATTTAATACAGTAGTAGAGATGAAAATGAGAATCTGGGCTTTTTAACTTGCTGCTTAGCATAGCATGGCAGCAGCGACTATTGTTTGATTTTTAATGCTGAAGGAACTGAGGCGTGTACAATTACCTGGACTCACAGAAGGGACTTCCCAGAGATATTCTTGAAGGAGCTGCAGGGATATTAAAGAATCATGAGTCTCGTTTTGTGTTTTATGAAGATTTTAGTTTACTGCTGTAAAGCTCCAAACCACTACTGATGTGTATATATGCAGACCTTTGATTACTCTGGAGTAAATGAATACATTATATCAGCTACAGGCTAGTCATCTACATATATATGTCCTATAGACAAATAAATTTATATTTCAAAGCCTTGAAATGTGGGAAAATATCATAAATCTAATTTATTTTTTTAAAAAAGTGGAGAAAGGATTTTAAGAAGGGTTTTTGTTTGTTTTCATAAATAAGCTAGTTAACAATGATGATATGGGGACTGTGGGTGGTATCCTGTACTGCACTCCTGTTGCATTCCATGTTGTATGTTCAGAATCAGGCAGTGGTGAATAAATAAGAATTTTCTACAGATACATTAGACAAAAAGAAATCATGACTTCCTCCTCTTGAAGAAAACAAGAAAGTTGTATCAACATTCTTTATTTTTTGTCCAGCTGAACTATTTTTCTATAAATCTCAGAATTTATAACAAAAATATTTTATTTCAAAATACCTTAAAAATGAAAGATTTCACTATTAGTTTGGCAAAGAAAACATAAAAGAAAATCTAAAAAGTAAAATTCAGAAAAATTTAGAAATTCTTTGTCATTTTTGCCTTCTGTTGACAAGTCCTCAGTGGTACATAGAGCAATGCATTTGCAACAAATGAAAAGAACAGTTTCTTGTACTAGTCTCAAGAATGGACTCTCCACAATTAACTAGCTAGCAGCTTTTAACAACTATGTGGTTTATTAACTGTGCATAAAATGAAGCAAGACTGCACAAGCTTGTCCTGCATTGCTCATTTCTTTAAATAGTCAGTAACTCATACATCCTGTATATTTAGCTAATAGGAACAGAAGAAACAGCATATTTGGTTAACTAATACAGTTGGATAATGAGCATTCTAGATGAATATAGCATCCAACATAGTTATAGTAACTAAATTAATGGTTATTTTTCAACAGCCCTTGAAAATACTATAAATTATTGGTCTCAGTTAATGAAAAGTATCTGAATTTATTAAAAACAAACTCAACAAGTACATTGTAAAAACACTGAGAAATCAACATATGATGCTGGAATTTTTGACTACTTTGTGTCATCTGTGTACATCCTGTTATTTATACAGAGAAAAATTATATATATACACATATATATATAAAAATATATAACTACACATGTCATCAGTAGAGGCCTGGTGACAGCAACTTAAAGACCTCATTTACAGAGGATACTTTTACTGTATGTAAAAGTAATTTCACTTCCTTTACTAGAATTCAAGATTTTCAAGTCACATTTAAAGTAGAGAAGTAGCCCTAATTCCCAATACCATGTAGGATTAGAAGGTGTTCATTCTCTCATTTTGCAGAATGGAAAACGAGCCTTTCTTTGTGTATACATATAATGATGTATGCAAGGACAGAGTAAATAATTGACATGGCAAGAGATACTGGGATAGTCTGAATCATAATTTTATCCATAGGGCAATTCCAGTTCTCAGAGAAGGGAAGAATTTAATTTTTCATCACTGACAGTTGGATTAAATGATGGTATGTTTACACACCAAAATTTTCTGTACTGATGCAACGATATTTAGTGACTTGAATGCTATGCTTATTATAGATTTGGTACTGACTGCTAGATATTCTGCTGAATAACTATTTATATCTTTTATTCTGACTGTCTTTGTCCCATTTTCAGTGAACTTACTCGTCCTCCAAAAACAGTGCCGGGTTGTGAAGGAGAGGAAAAATACATTTTAAGTAACAATGTGAAGTAAAAATAAATTAAAAATAAATAGTGTAATGAGAAATTTCAGATAGGAACAGTCAAAAAGATGTGCATTTCAGAGGAATACCATCCGGAAAATGGTATTTGAAAAACAGGCTGATACCTTAATGTGAAGGGTTTCATTGACCCTCACAGTAATTTATTAGCTATTTTAAGTTCTCAGAATTTAATGACAAAGCTTCTTTCAAGGATAAAAGTTGTGCTCATCTTCTGTCAGATTTTCTAAAAGAGTAGTATGATAAAAACATCAGCTGTGGTCATAGAACTAAAGGTGTTTATTGCTAAGAATTCATCTTCCAATAAAGAAATGCTCTTGCCACTTGATACAGCAAAGGCATTTTGGCTGTTCCCATCACTGATGGGGTGGATAACTTGATTTTACAAAACTTTTGAAGCCCAGGGTGTCCCAGGAAATACATTATTCCCTGTACATAGATTATGAAAGTGAGAATGGAGAATCAATACAGCATCACATGTGAGATACATGCATCATAGCAAGACTCAAGGGCATAAAAAATTCCTGATTACCCTCTATGTCTTCATTACTTGCTAATTATCTCCTTCTTTTTTATTTCACAGCCAAACTGCTGCTTCTAAACACAAAGAAATTCTCATCTATGTCTTCTAATCCATTTTCCACAATTCTCAGATGTAGAGCAATACAACAAGAGGAGCTAAAGTCTGAAACAAGGTCATGAAAGTGGCTTTCATGGACATGCCAAAGACGAGAGATGAACATATGAAGATGAAAATAAAAACAATTAATATGTCTGCTGCTCTCTCATTTCTGACTTACATATTCTTCACCGAATAGTTCAGACTAATTTTTATATTCATTTTTAAAAACTGATTTCTAAAAAATTATTTATTATAAATATTTTTCTGGTCATCTCCCCTACCTCTTACCACTATAGGAGTTTTAGTATTTAGAAGGGAGATTGTTTTTGGAAGGTAGGTTATATTTGAGTTTATATTTAATTTCGGTTAATATACAAGATTGCCTGAAAACTCAAATATTTTCAGATCCTTTGATGTTGAATCGAAACCAATATCAAAATAGAGGGCTAGGCCTAGAACCATTGGCAAGGAAATAGTTTAATTCTGTAACCAAGACTGAGCATTGCTGAGGCAATAGAAAAATAAAATAGGCCCTAAAAAATAAATGACCCTATGCTATAGTCAACTATGCAAGTAACAGCTTTGACACTCTAGTTACCACTACTTTTACTATTATAATTATAGTTTTGTTTGTTTGTTTCAACTCTGATAGCAGTAATTTACCTTTTCCCCCTTGATGATCCCTGTCTCATTGCATTCCATTCTACAGCTCAGGAGACTATTCCATGGAGAGTCATCCTTCCTCAGAAGGCATAAACGTTTAAATGGCATTGTAAAGACAGCTCCAGCAGAGCTGTTTTAAGGCAAACATCCTGAATCCAGCTCATTTGCCCAGAATTAAAGGCCAGCGACTCCTGTGCCAGTACATGGACTTAAGAGTAGGACAGAGACAAAACCATCAAAGCAGCATATGAAAAAAAATCTGAGGAAAACAAGGACGTGATAGGTAAGGTGTCCCCCAGATAATGTCCAGTTTAGGCATACATACACATCACCTTGGCAAATGACTCATTCTACATAAAAGATGAAGACACTGAGTAAGAGCTAAATAATATAACAAACTCCTTATGACCTGCAATCATGATGTTAAAAGATGCTGCTGCCAGGATCATGCAGAGAATAACTTTTTAATTTCTGTCTTATTCAAACTGTTTGAGGATGCAGGAAAGTGCCTTTTTAAATTTGTGCCTGAAGTGTTAGGGCACTTGTGCCCAGTCATAGGTCAGCATTGAACATTACCTGGGCCAAGTAACTGAAGATACTTTGCATAAATGGAGATGATCACTACTGTATTTGAATTAAAATGAACAAAGCAATGCCTATTCATACACATCCATAGCTATGTGTAAGCAAGTATATTTACACAGTTTATATAAACAACACTATAGTGAGGGAAGCAGTGGGAGCATTGCTTCAGGAGGAAGCCAAGAGAGAGATAAGGAGAGCTCCTTTTAAGCTCAGAGCTGACCAAAAGCCAGACTTGGATTTATGAATAAAAAGGTAGTCTCCTCTTGTTCATTCTCTTTGAAGAAAGGAGAATCTGCAATCTTCCTTTGTGAATAAGCTGAGTTATATTAAAGAGATAACTGAAATAAGATTTTTTTGTTCCTCTTGTGGTTTTTGTTTGTGTTTTTTTGTTTATTTGGTTTGGTTTTTTTTTTGTTGTTTTTTTTTTTTTTTTTTTTTTTTTTTTTTTGTTTTTTTTTTTTTTTTTTTTTTTTTTTTTTTTTTGTTTTTTTTTGGTTGTGATTTTTTTTGTTGCTGTTGTTTTTTGTTGGGTTTTTTGTTTGTTTGGTTGGTTTTGGCTTTTTTCTTTTCTCTTTTCTCTTTTCTCTTTTTTTTTTTCTTTTTTTCTTTTTTTCTTTTTTTCTTTTTTTCTTTTTTTCTTTTTTTTATCTGTTGGGAGCAGTCTGAAACCGATTCATTCCCAGCAGAAACAACAGCTCATCTGGGAAGTTATCTTTGTAAATAGCTTTGCATATCTTGACGTTATCTACTTACTTTTGTGTTATGATGAAAAGGAGCACTTTTCAAGAATATGACTTGAAAATAGTTAATACTAAACAATACAAGCCTAATTATTGCACTTAGAACCAAAGCATGTTCTTGCATGCTGTGGAAGAGTGTCCAATTCCTTCAAATAAACAATCTTTTCTCTCCGTGCCTCTTTTTTTCCCCACTCTTCTACAGATCCCACATCATACTTCTTTAAAGAGATATGCATTGTTCTTTGGGGGAAAACACGCCTGTCAGCCCAGCTTGCATGATGGTTTTGTAAAACTTTACATGGAAAGATGTCGCACAGTAAAAAACTACCACCTCTGCTGAGCCGTGCAAGGGGAATTATTCCTGGCCTTGGGGAGAGGGATTGCCGACTCCTACACGCCTGCAGAAAATGAGAAGATCAGAGATACACTTGTGTACTAGAACAAGGGATACATAAAAACATGTAAAATAAGTGTATTAACCTAAATGTTCTGGTAAAAACGTTTTTTCTTGAAGGCATAGCTACTTGTAGGTGATGTAGTAGTTTGTCTCCTCTGCTTGTATGTCTAGAGGCGCATAGATATCATGCAAAACGGTTCTCTCTGGGAAAAAAAAAAAGATCAAGTGAAAACTGACAGATTGTTAACAATACAGGGATTTAGTCTACTCCTAGTCATGCAGCTTGGCTGAAGAAAGTATAGCACAAGGTGTATGAAGATTTTTAAGTAATGTCCTGTATGACTAAGAGCAGATTCTCCATGCAGATAAAGCTCCTTGGCTGAGGCTGGTAGGACAAGTCTTTTCTGCTTAAACAAACTGCATGGTCAGGCTTCTCTCTTACTGACAATGCTAAAAATTTCTGCTGTCAGTGGAGTTTAACAATTTTAAAATAGGCAACAGGAAACATCCAGGGCCAAAAATCTTAGTACTTTTCCAAAGTGAGAAATAAGCTGTTTCTCATGGTAATTTTGCTTTTTTACAGCATTTATATGTTCAGTGTAAATAAAATGTTTAACATCACAGAAAAAAAAGAGAAAAGACAGTGGAAATACAGATTCATGTCGAGCAGACAAATTGAGATCTGCTTTACACATCACTAGTGCTTCTCTGTTTAAATTGTGCTTGCTATTAGGTACCACAGTGCTAAGTGCTTTAGATAATGCTCTTTTCAAGGAAATTAAAAAAAATCAAAAAATATCCAGAGAGTGTGTAGGTAGCTTCCATTAGCAGTAATGGGAGTTTGGGCACAGTTGCAACTTAAAAAATCCTCAAATTTAGGTATCAACTTACAAAATCCTTTAAAACCTCTTACCAGGTACTTGTTGCAGGCTGGGAGTGGGAGCACGGGAGCACTGAATTAACACACCGCCTTTCCAGACCTGCAGTCTTTGCTAATTTGTTAATCCTTTTTTTTTTAAGTTCAGAGTGTGGTTTCTTCTCAAGAATTTTTAGCTCGAATAAGATTTTAAAAATTGATAAAGGAATAGGAAAAGAGTTTTGCTATTTGTTTTTTTCCAGCTAAGGGAATAGCCACGGTTTCTATTCTTTCAGTGTCATTTAAGGCCAGTCTCTCTGCACATGAGATTGAAAGCCCTCAGCGAAGGGCTGAAAGTACATTTAGTTATTTTAAGGGTAAGACTGACTATGTTGTGTGAGATGTAATACAGACTGTGTCTTTAGCACAGGATTTGTGGACACATGCCAGAAATCCACCAGATGTAATAAATTGTCCTGGGAAGTTACTCTGTTAAATAATTGACAGTAACCTGAGGCTGAGTATTCATGAATTTGTTCAGCTTAAGTGGATGTCTTAAAAATCATTTACATTTGGGTATTTGAACAATATTTTATTAACAATGGAACTCCCTTCTGAGCCGGGAAAGGATGATCCTTACAAACCAGAGCCTCTTGAGGCTGCCACCTACCGGGACAGAAGGAAAACACACGGAGTCCAGCGGAGCAATCCAGTGCATCAGTCAGTGGTGCAACTTGAGGATTTATGTCATTTCGAGAGTGTTTAGGTGGGATTTAGTGGGATTGTCCCCCAGAGCCCTCAGCCATTAAATTGAGGAGAATAATCTGGATTAGGGCTGGTGAAAAATCTATTTTTCAGATCAAGACTCTAGGTTATTTGAGAAGTATTTGCAAATACAGTATTTTCTTAGTGTTTACAAATGCCAGTGAAAGATCACATTTTCAAAATTGTTGTGTTGTGTGTCCATGACGGCACACATGTTCAGAACATCCTAAATCATCCTCGGCAGCTACAACTACAGTTCAGGCACTACCTGCACAGAGCTGTGAGATCTCAGAGTTAGGCTGAGATAGTAGTAGAGATACTAATTTTGATTGATAACTGAGCAGTACTCACACCTGAGTGGTTTAGAGAGATATTAACTTTCTTATTATTATGTGGATAATAAATATGACTAGTGCTCCTGGACAGATTTGCATGCGATAAAAAAATCCAAGAAGTGGAGTAGAGAAGATATAAAAGAATTGGTTAAAGGAAAAAACATGGGATAGAGTGATTCCAGGATTCAATTTAAGTAGAATTGGGGAAAAAAAGAAAGTTGCAGTTAAATTTTTTAGCAATTAAGAAGCCCCCAATTATCAGAATAAGTGAAAATAATTTCTTGGGTAGATTTTGAATCAGCTGCTTGGAATTTGCATTTCTTTCATACTCTTTTTCATGTTCTTCTGACTTGTCATAGTTTTTCCAAATCACAATTTTTAACAAAGCATAATTTGCATGTTCTTTTAAAAACCAGAATTATACCCTTAATATTTACTTAGAGTACAACTGAAAAACCCAAACAGAGGTGCTGTTTTGGAGTGCAGAGCTTTATCAATGTACAAATACTTTTTCATGAAAAAGTCATTTAGATAATGCATCACAGAGAAGATAATGGACCAAACAGTTACCTTAAAGTCAGAGCTGACGCTGGCGCTGTGACACAAAGTCCTTATTATCGTGCAGATATGTATAATGTGAATTTCTCCTGAAACTCAACATCACAGTGATAGAATTTGGCCCACACACTTATTATCTCTGCATCAGGACTTTACAGAGATCAAAAAGGATACACAGTTTGACTTCTGTCACTTTGCTTCCACTGGACTTCTTAATTGCAGTAGCTGTTACTCATCTCCACTGTTGTGAAGGTCATAGAACAATTTCCATGATATCCTGGTGTTCTCACAACTTTCTGACACATTTCCCTTTGGAGCCAAAGTGTTCTGTGCTTGGTCTCTGTACCAAGAGCAAAGTCCCTGTGGTTAGTTTAAAGTCCTGAGAGAATTAAAAGAAACACATGTTCTTTTTAAGCTGTCCTTTTTTAACTGCAGAACAGGGAAGTTATACTATTAAGAGCTGCTGAAACAAGGTCCAGGCTTCCATGGGGTAAATGACATGAGATAAACTGTGAAATTTTTATGTATTTGGCCATGTCTGCTCTAAGCTGGCACTTTGTGTTAACAGTGCTAAGATAACTGAATTTTATTTTATTCCTAAGTCTTCACTTCATAAAACTCCTATTTAAAACAAAAAAGATAGATTTTTTGCACAGGGGGGCGTAAAATAGTAATTGGATCCCTCTACTGATTCGTTTTCGTGTTTTATCTCAGAGGACTTTAAAATCACATTTTCACATGTGGAAGGTTGGTATAATCATTTAATTGTCAGATTGGAGAGTTGTAGTTGATTGTGTTAAAGATATTTTCCAGCTGTTCAAAGTTGTAAATAAGAACTGAAAAAAAAGCTGAGAAAAGCAAGTATTTTCTCTTTTCCCAGCCAAGGGCCAAACAAGTCCACCCAATTTGCTTCTAGTCATGTAAACTCGTGGCCCATATTCTTTGATCAGCCATAACTTGTATTTGTTCCTAGCTATGAAACTTTTAGGCAGGGTAACATGGACAAGAGAGGAGATCAAAGAGGAATTTTCTTTGAATTTAATTCTGATATCCTATGAAATATAACTGTAACTGACTGACTTGATCCAGAGTTTATTTTGTTTCTTCATTTTTTTTCTTTTCCTTTTCCTTTTCCTTTTCCTTTTCCTTTTCCTTTTCCTTTTCCTTTTCCTTTTCCTTTTCCTTTTCCTTTTCCTTTTCCTTTTCCTTTTCCTTTTCCTTTTCCTTTTCCTTCATTTACCCACCATTAAGATTTGGGACAATCATGCAAAAGAAACAGAATCATGATGGAAGTTAGATAAGACATTACATTTTACATCAAATATAGTTTTATTAATTAGCATAACACCCAAAAGTAAAGTAGGTGTGGGAAAACTTCCAAGATGTTATCAACAGCCTTAGCAGTCAGTTCAGGACATTGAAATGTAAGTTCCTAGGGTTTTTTTTTACATATCAAAATCTTAAATAATTTATTCTTTAATAATTTAATTGCAAGATAAAAGTTGAGGGTTTTTCCCTAAACAACTTCTGATTAATCAGCAAATATTTTATGGTGAAGAAAATGCCCATAGTAAGAATTTTTCTAAGTTATTTTTCTTAAAAATCTCAAAAAACCTACCGAACTCTTGGATCCACAGGAGATCTGGAGAAATGTTCATGTGAATCCATTTGGGTCGGTATCAGTAGCACAACTGGTCTTTGGGTTCTTTGGCGCTAAGGAGCTGCTGATTTTAGGAAATTTAGAAAGAGCATTACTAGTCCTATATGATGCATTCTGCTTTTCCACAAGTGTTCCTTTTAAAAAACCCATAGCATTCATCTCATGAAATGCAAGGAACAAAATTGTTGCATTTAAAAAAAAAAATATATATATGAGGGAATTGTTGACTAGATGACTTGGGAGAAGATAATGAAATATTTTCATTTATGACTTTCATGTATTAGATCAACTCCTCAGCTGACATAAACAAGCACTTTGTTACTGATCTCAGAGGAATTACGTGCCTGGGTCACTTTGCTTACACTGCTCTACAACAGTACCACAGTATTTCACAAGAACATGTTTTATTTTGACAGCTGAGCTCTTAGGTATATTGACACTATATTAACAACTCCTTATTTAAAAAAAAAAAATTAAAAAATTGATACTTAAGATTGTTTGTTTGTTCATTTCAAATGTCATTTTCTACTCAGATGCATGTCATATTTTGTATTTGTGTAAAGCAGTATATCTTAACCTGGTTAATTTAATAAAAGGCATTAAGACTTTTGAAGTTCAAGGAGTATTATTTTTAGGATAGCTGCCTTATTTATTAAGTTGTGGGATTTTATTCAATTAAATGTATCACAGGTGATTTGGGTAGTCACTCTCTTCATAAAACCATGACTTCTCTTTCAGAGCTTCATTGGACATTACAAGAAATTAAATTAGGAAAATAAATTGCTTAAACCAAATTCATATGCTACTCAAAATAGAAAATAAGGTGGCAGAAAATCTGGCTTTGCTGGCCCCCAAAAATCCTGGCACAGATAGTGGAGATATATGCACTTAATCACTTTTATCTGCAAGAGTATGTGGTTGTATATGCTGATTTCACAGTGATAATTGTGATTATTTTGTTTTGTATTGAATTCAGAAAAAGAAATCCAAGAAGAAATTAGAATTTCTGTGACTTACATAATATATGCTATAAAAAGGGACAATTGTTAGTTAAACATAGTTCTTAGAATATTAACTGACTATGTTATTCAGTGTAATTTCATTATTCATCTTAGAATTAATTAAACAACTGTTAAGAGCAGAGGAAAGTTGTCATTTATATGCTTGTTTGTCAACCCACAGACTTTAGCATTGTTGTTTACATAATACTAACAAAAGGACATTAAAATAATTTGTAATCACAGCTACAAAACCAGAAAAATGTTTATCCCTTTGCAATCTGTGTGCAAAAGAACGAAAGTATCAAATCCATAGCAGTCTGTAGGTAATGGACTTTCAAGGACAGAATGTTTCTATAAATGAAGTTAATTGGGTAGTATTCATTCTTCTCATCATAGCGTTTTGCAGCATTTCAGAGCCCTACACAGTGAATGGTGAAGGCCACTGATTTTTTATGATACTTCAGGATGCCAAATGGTAAACAAAAATTATAAAAGGCATTATATGGTCCCAAAGTGCATGCAGAGCTACATTCATTGCTTTGGATTTGCTGATTCACAGAAACTGATTCCAGTTGTATTCTCATGATGATAGCTTATGATGATAAAAGGACTCCCTAAATAATTTCAGTCCTTGCATTCACTATGGAGCTATTTTTTTCTTTAAATTCTGTGAATTGCTTCTAGCACGTGCAGCTCTTACTAAAAAAGTGCATTAAATAAATGGCTCAGACCACATCTGTTCTGAGTTCTTTCTTTATCTGTGACAGAGTGGCTTCCATTTTCTCCAGTGTCTGTTGTATCTGGGGAGTGTGGATACCACATACAGCCTGTGTATTAACATATATATTTTTGACAGATCAAAATTCATCCTGTTCCTGTGTTTTAGAAGTCCATTTCTCAGATAATCATTCAGTATGAGCTTCTGGGATGCCATTTAACTGATGTTGCAGCACAAATTTATGATAAGGCAGATGAACTGTGCATGTAAGTCTCACTTTTCTCCTGTTGACTCTGAAGGGAACCTTAGGTGACTAGTGAGAGATCTGCAGCCTAGACTAGTGAGAGAATGCGTGATATTAGTTGATATAATTAGACATTTACACTGTGATTCAACTTATGGTAGGCACAGCTCAAGAGTGAAAGCCCCAAGATCCAGCAGTAGTGTAAAAAATAGCTTTATAGAAAACTGCAAATAGTTTTAAATTGATGCTGGGTAGAATGATCACTCGGGGATTATTCCATCAGGCCAAAAACTTGCCTTTCACTTCCTCTTCTCCCCTTGACTTCTCACTTGAAGATAGCAAAGCAGGTTTGAATCACAAGAAATGATATTCACTTAAGGTCTCATTCACTTTTCTCCCAGTAGAAGAATTAAAGGTCCATTAATTATATCCTTACTCAGCCTTTGTTTCACTAAACTATGCAAGCCTGGTCTTTGGGGCTTCTTTCCTTTTCCTCTTAAGCCCACGTGATCTCCTCTATGTCTCTTTGAAATTTTGTTTTATGAACAACCTCTTTCTTCAACAGGTCTGTTGGAATAATGCACAGTTCCTCAAATTCTCAACAGGACAATATAACTAAGAGTTTCTTAGCTGAAAAGGATTTTTTTTGGTTGTACTACAGTGACAACTCATAGGATCAGAGGGAACAAAATTGGTTTTCATTCCCTTTTAATTTAAGGCTTCTAAATTTTCAGTTCAGAGTATCAGTGTTCTTGTATGGGTCTCTGAATGTGATCTACAATTGTTTACTTCTATACTTTCCATTCCACTAATCCAGCCTCTAGTAGTGGTTCCAGGATTGAACCTCCCCATTACGCCATGGTCAAAATTCAACTACAGCTCCCGGCTTTTAGTGGGATGCTCCAACAACAAAAATGTTATAAAAAAACAGTTTTAAGAATGATCTGTAATAATCTATTTCTCCCTTGTTTTAAATCTGGATGATGAAACTTGCCTTTCTGCATAACTTGTAGAAGTTCACTTCACTTTGTCCGGACCCTCAGTTCATTTAGGAAGTAATTTACTAAACTCAACCAATTTACTAATTCATCTACTAATCTCAGTGTCCTTGTGTAAATAATAAACTTTTGAATATGTGTTTTAGATTTTTTAGAGTTGAGATCTTTCTCACCACTTTCATCCAGTCCTCTGTCTGACCTTGTAGCAATTTTCTCATTTGGCATCTGACTCTCATCACCGTGAAGAAAATAGCAAAGTTAAGCATAGATATAGTCATTTCCCTGTCTCCTTTCTGAGCACTGCTCCTAATGCAAGTTTTATTTTGATGGTTGTCAAGAAGGAAGAAATAAAACATTGTATCTGAATGAAAACCTAGTTATTAAATGCACTGAGCTATTTCACCCTCGTTATTTTTTAGGAGCTGCTTACCACAGTGATAATAATTCACAGTATTGTGACTAGGTATAAAAATATCTAAAATAGTTAGGCTTTTAGCTAAGTTAAAGCATTGCATTGTTCTATAAAGCAATTCCATTTACTTTACAGAAGTGTATGAAAACAAGGCTTTTAGAAAACAGATCCCCTTTCCATTCCAGGGTTATGAATTAGAGAAGATGACTTTTTGGTGACAAATAGCTGCACCGGCAATGTCTATGTTGTTTACTAATACAGCTGTGGGAGTAAAGATTGAATTTCTGGGAAGTTGCCACGGATATACAGGAGAAAGACCAATAACATTCTTAGTGATGAGTAGATTTTGGAATCAACAAATTATAAGCTCTTTAGAATGATAAGGAATAGATTCTGCACAAGTTTTCATATTCATTCAGAGTTGTAATTTTTAAATTATTTTTCAGCCAGTTCATGCCCAAGGTGTTTAGCACTTCCATCCCTCTTCAGTTCCCCAAAATATCTGCCTGCCATCCCGTGCACTGACACAAAACACTTGCAGGTAGTGCAAGACCGGTTGGTAGGCAAATGCTCTTAATCTGTGCCACAGTCTCTCACTGATGAAAAAAATCTAGCAGGCATTCTGTTGGAGGAAGGCATTTCAAGTTTAGGACCCAGTCCTCTTAAAGCTAACATTTATCTACCTGTAAAATAAGTGGAGAAAAGCAGTGAAAGACTCCTGAGAGGGATTTGTTCAGTATTCTGAGTGTAGACACAAATGAAGTTATCCTGGGAGAAAAGGAATATGATTCATGAATCGTTAAGACAGATTTCTTACCCTGAAAATGCTTAGGCTTTAGATTTATTGTAAAATAAAATTATATCCTTGCAATTATTTTATAGCTCTTGAATAGGTCTGGTCTTCATCCCCTGAAGTGAATGGTACTTATCTGTCTGTAATTTTATTTATTTTCACAGATTATGAGAAAAAATCCTTTGTTGTATAAACTGATGCTGGGAAAGATATTTGAGAAAATGAAATATATACAAATCATTCGAATAAACATTTTTATTCTTGTTAAATAACAAATTGTTGATTTATTTTATTTTTTGTTTTTTCTCTATATATTCCTTTACAGGAGAAAACCCCCAAAATACTTCTAGTAAGTGCACTATTTGGCACAAAATCTAAGTTAATCACATGAAACTAGAATATAATGTCAAATGACAGTTTCGGAGCTATCTCCTTACACACTTCACTGGATGTCTGCTCTGAAGTAATTGAGTCAAGGAAAGAGCTAAATGGGTCTTAAGTAGGTCAGGGATTTTATTTCCCGGACGGTCGCGAGATGGCAGCATTAATCAAGGTACGGCTTCACTTCAGGGCGTTCCACTCCGGGCGAGGCACCCCTGGAGAATCGTGCGAAACATTTAGTTCTATTTTCCTGTTTTGAACTAGAATTCACATTGAATATTTATTGCAAACGTATGATAGTTCCAGGGCTTATGACTCCATAAAATCCATTTGTGTGAGTGGTACAGGAAAGGGCAAATAGTGCTTTTGAAATGGAGATTAATTAAAACCCCGCAAGAATAAAGAGAGGGAAGTGGAAAAAGTCTTGATATAGAACGGATACAGGTGGAAGAGATAAAGGATGCACTTGTTTCAAAATGAGGAGTAAAGGTTGGAGGTCACAGGAAATGCCAGAAAAAGCTGTGGAGATTAGTGGAAAAGCATGGGGGATCACAGATTTTGAGTAAAGGATCTGGACATCAAATCAAAGGATTTTGCTTCTTAGGTATCAGAATTACTGATCATTTATCTGACTCACCTTCAGTGACCTACAATTATTTAAAAAGAAATTCTGAATTCAAGCTTTGTATTATCTCTATAAATGACAAGGATGAAATCATAAGCTATGCAGACATTGCCCAGTGCCTGGGTTTTCAAACTGAGTCATTACAGTTTATTTGCTTGACTCAGGAGATGATGATGACAGAACAAGTCACCCACCTGAGTCACTCAGAAATCTTAGCAACACTTGCTTCAGGACAGCTTTTTACCTTGAAATCCATCTGCCTGAATATGTGTCAGAAAACTGCTGGTCAGACTCTAATTCCCAACAGGATGCTAAAGCTGCCTGCCAAGCCATCACCTCTGTGCAGCTGGTGCCTGATAAACTGGTCAAATTTCTGCAAACTTCTGTCTGCAAACTAGGGTGACCTCTGTCTTTGTGACCATAACCCTCTTGTTCAGTGGAGAGAAAAGAAGATATGTCCTCTTCAATCTAACAAGTCTCTTTAGCTTGTTTTCTCTGCTAGGCAGGAAAAACAAGTGGTGGTAACGAATCAAAATTTTATTACAGTGATGAAATTACCATGAAGTTTGTGCACATCAGGGTCACAAATCTATAGACAAAAAAGAGGTTTTAGTTACTTGTGGTCAAAGTGGGAGTTAGTTTTAGGTGGGTGTATTGTGTTGACCCTGGCTTGATGCCAGGCACCCACAAATGCTGCTCTGTCACTCCCCTCTGCAGCTGGACAGGGGAAAGAAAATATAATGACAGGTTTGTGAGTTAAGGACAGAGAGACATCACTCACTGATTACTGTCATGGGCAAAACAGGCTAGAATTAGACACATGAACTGAATTTCATACTAACAAAATCAGAGCAGGACAATGAGAAGTAAAAAAAGCCCTTAAAAAACACCTTCCCCACTCCCCATCTCCCTCCTTCCCAGCCCTACGTCCTCCCCCAGCAGTGCAGTGAGACAGGGAATACGAGGTATGGTCAGTTCATCACAAGTTGTTTTTTCCCATTGCTCAGGGGGAGGAGTCCTTCCCCTGCTCCAGTGTGAGGTTCCTCCCACAAGAGACAGTTCTCCATAAACCTCTCCAGTGTGAGTCCATCTCACAAACTACAGCTCTCTGCAAACTGCTCCGGTGTGGATCCCTCTCCCACAGGGTGCAGTCCTTCAAGGACAGGCTGCTCCAAGTGTGGATGCCCCATGCGTTCACAAGTCCTACCAGGGAAACTGCTCCAGTGTGGGCTCCTCTCTCCACGGATCTGCAGATCCCTGCCAGGACTCTGCTCCAGCACAGGCCTCCCACAGGGTCACAGCCTCCTCTCAGACACCCACCTGCTCTGGTGTGGGTCACCTCCATGGGCTGCAGGTGGATCTCTGTATTCTTGTGATCCCCCACGGGCTGCAGGGGCACAGCTGCCTCACCACGGTCTTCACCACGGTCTGTGGGGGACCCTTGGCTCCTGTGCCTGGAGCACCTCCTGCCCCTTCTCCACTGACCTGAACATCTGCAGAGTTGTTCCTCTTGCATATTCTCACTCCATTCTTCTTTGGCCATAATTACATCTGCACAGTAATTTTTTTTTTTCTCTTCTTAACTATGTTATCATATGTTACCACAATTTCTGATTGGCCCAGCCTTGTCCAGCATCACGTCCACCTTTGGAGCTGCCAGGGATTGGCTCTGCCAGACATGGGGGAAGCTTCTGGCAGCTTCTTACAGAAGCCACCCCTGTAGCCCCTCTGCTACCAAAGCTTGGCCTTGCAAACCTCGTACAGTGGGATTGAAAGTGACGGTGTCCTGGGCCATGGCTGCCCTTCCTGTTCCCCAGGAGCTGGGCTGGCAGCCTGCACAGGCCAGCTCTGATACTCCTTGGGTCTGTGGCCTTGAACCCCACTGCTGAGGGTGTGGGAGGAGAAAGAGCTGGGAGAAATTAGGGAGAAGGGGGAATGCTCCCACTTCCCACCCTTAGGAACTGCTCCGGCCTGAGCTGTCATGTTTCTGACTGGCCTCATTCCTGCTGATCCTGAACCTGTCTTGCTGACTTGATGTCCTGGCCTGGCCTCAGCCTACCTCCATCCCCATCCTGCCCCCATCCCCAGGGGAGTGCCCAGTGCTGGACCTGCCCCATTGCCATAGCTGTCCTGCTCCTGGCAGAGGGCTGTAATTATCCCTGGCTGGCCAGCCCCTGTCCCACTGCCTGGTGGGGAGCCCTCAACCTGAGGAAAACCTGGATAGGCAACAGTACTGCAAAAAGTAATTTTGAAATCATGCTTGGACACAAAACGGAGTTGTCCATGCTGTGTGCCACTAAACACTCAATTCCCACTCTGAAGTGCATTAGCAGCAGCACTGCACATGAACCACGGGGAGGAATTCATTGTCACACTCTGACCAGAGTGGGAGAGGCCTCACACAGAGTACTCGTTCCACTTTCAGCACCTGGTATTAAAGAAGACATAAATGGTTTAGACAGAATTCACAGGATAAAAATGAAATATACTGAAAGGCTTGGAAATCATGAAGCTGGCAGGGGGAAAGCCTGCTCTGCACTGTTTGATCTCGAAGATGGTTAAGATATAATTTTTAGGAAATGATCAGTTATACAGAGAAAAAGTGTACGACACTAGTTTAATTGGAAGAAAAAAACAGCTTTATTTTTAGTATGAGGAACGTTATTCTAAGTTTGAGGTTGGCGCAATGCTGTGAGACTGTGGTGTGTGCTTAGCTGAATTTTTGCGCAGTAAGTTTAGAGAATGGTCTGCCTCCATAATTTCTGGTCTCTTGAAATATCTTCCAGACGTTAATTTCTATGGCATGGCAGATACAAACCACTTCTAATTTTTAAATTTTGTTTTAATATGTATTAAAACAAATTTTTTCTTATTTCTCTAACATTAGTGGCAGTTCTCCATCGTAAGGAGAGCAGAGCACTGGAAGTCCTTTAGTAGATATGTTATGATGGTGATGCCAGGATGATTTTTGCCTTTTCTTTTATATTCCTTTTATATACCAGTTTATATAGCTTTCATGTATTCTTAGTGCTTTTAGCCCACATACTTGTAATTCTCAAGTCTGATAACTTAGCTGAGACCCACTGTACTGTTAGGCCGAGAGACCAAACATCCTGGAAGCCTTGCAGTTGGGTCAAAAAGCCCCAGACAACAACGTCCTTTCTAGAATACATTCTGTAAACTAAGATAGGCCCATCCAGGGAGGAGATTCCTTGGATGGGGGACTCATTCAAGTGTCTCATTGGGGAATCTTTGATAGATATGTTAATTAGTAAGGCATATAAATTGTATACACGATGTATCTCAGGTGTGTGTGCATTTCAGTGTGCATTTCAGGGCTTTCCACCCAGGTGAAGTGCTGTACCCAAGGATCCTCAAATAAATACCAAGGTAAAAACCCCTTTTCCCCATAACTGTGTTTGGCTTTTAATTTTAAGACCAGGGAAAGACAATAATGGAATTTTGCACTAGAAAATATGCACAGCTCAAGCCCTCAAGAGCAAGGTCATCCTTAATTACAATTCATTAACTGCTGTTAAAGTTCCTTGAAATATTGCAACATAGGTATCAGTAGCATCAAGTACACATCATTACGGATATTTTCCGCATTACCTGAACTGTACAGGTTATAGCTTGGAATTTTATTAATTAGAAGCTGAGCGATATCTTATAGGGTCTGGAAATGTGTCTATTCGGTGAGTAGGCTAAAGACAGCTAGCTTATTTTGTGGCTGAAGGTCGTGTTTATAGCTTAATAAAACATGGCCTGTAGCTTTATTACAGTAATCATCCTTGTGGGTTTTTTTTTTGTGACTACAGTTGTTTTTTTTCTTTTGCCTCACAGAAAAAAAAATTACTGCATGGTTTAAGAGTATGTTGTCATTGCTGTAGATTTTTACAGAGTTCTGTGACAGGAATACTGGATTCTATAAAATGGTTTAAAGCTCCATAGGAAGCTTCTTGTTCTATTTATTCTAAGCCATCTTAGTGCAAGAGAGACATATTCCTTGTGTAGAATTCTTGCTGTATCTAAAGGTTATTTTTCAATTAAATTTCATAAAGATCACTACACTGAAAATATTGCTACATAGCCAAAATCAACTTGAAGTAAAATCATGAAGTAAAAACACCCCTATATGTATTTTATTATTAAAGAAAGATAGAATGAGAAGCTAAAGATCAAAAGGACTACAGAAGTAAGAGTTCTTCAGTTCTTGTGGTTCAGTTTTTACACTTAGCTAAGAATGGCATAAAACTCTAATTCAGAGGTTTCTCCCTGTTTTTCTTCTTTGGCAGTGCTGCTTTTATTTTCCATATTGACCTTTTATTTCTTGATTTCTATGTAAAAATATTTTAATTTCCAGATATTTTAATATTTTATATTTAATATTTATTATTAATAATATTTAACTACCAAAAGATATTTTTATTTTTATGATTACAATACTGAAATGAGTGCAGTTTGCTTTTAAAAAAAAATCTGTGTGATTGTTACATGTTGCAATCAAATGTTATATATTAAAATAAGAACAGTGTCAAACACAATAAAAATAATATAAAAATGTAATTTCTTTAAATTATGACTATGCAGGATTCTACCAGTAAGTATTTTGTTAGTGTTCCTAATGCTGCCATGGGAATGCTAAGTTGTTCTGCCTACCAATCTCAAAAAAAACATTAGATGGCAATGTTTACATGGCAGTACCTTTGCAGCACTGCTGGAAACTTTAAGTCATTGTGTATTTCTATACAATCATTTATTTCTTATTCTAAGCATTTGTGTCTTACCACTTTTCTACCTTTTTTTTTTTCTTTCTTTTTCCTTTTAATACGAGGCTAAAAGAAACTACACATAAAAAAAACCCCCGAGGTTCTCTTCCTGTAATGTCATACACTGCAGGACTGCTTCAGAGCTGCAGCTTAGTCTTTATTATTATAGTTTCTCCAATAAAACTTCATTTAAGTAATCAGGGCAAGGTCAGGCAGAGCTTCAAGTAGTGCAGATTTATGCTCACCTTAGCTGTGTAATGAAGCATGAGGCAAAAGCACATCACCACCTCATTGGTATTTTTTTATAATGCAAGCAAAAGAACCATTTAAAAAAAAATTAAAAGCTGGAATTTTAATGTTTATATGTCAATGCAATATCCTTTAATATCCTTAGATTTTAAAAATATTTTGAAAATATCAAAACAAATACCTGGTAAACTAATTCCTGTTTATCTCTGAAGTTATTTGATTGCAATTAATTTTCCTCTAATATGTTAATATTGTTATTAATCTGTCAGGTCTTTATTTTCAATTTTAAACTAAAAAGTTTCTGTATTAGACGTTTATGTTGCTTCTTTCTGCCTTACACAGTCTGTAAAATCTAAACATATAATGCTAATAGCAGGATTCACACTGTCTTCTCTACCAGGTTATTACAGTGGAACTTCTGGAGAGGCAAGTGGTCATGTTAAGCTACTTGTCTGGGTTTTTTCTAAGGCTGAGCCTTTGAGGTTCAAAGAAGGGACCAGATCATCCACTGATGCAGAACAAACTAGTATTTTGGAAGAAAATGTTGGAGTATTCTTTGTGGTAATCAGAACGGAATTGTATGAAAAGATCACATTTTGGAAACATTCACAGAGCAAACCCCCTAGAGCCAGGAAAAGGTAGTACATTGTAAAATATAAACTGCTAGAACAGCTGTCCTTTATGTATGCCAAAAATTCCAGTAAAGCTTTCTCTGTTGAATATGTTAATAGGTCTGAAGGATAAAGCAGAAATGAATACTTGCAGAATATACTGAAGTAAATGCTGTTTTAAGAAGTATGCTCACTTTAGCACCTGTGTTTAAGTGTGGTGTACTAATTGTGCATGTCTGTGCTAATAAACTTAGAATTCTTGAAGAATTAGTGGAGAGAAAATAGACTCAGATGAAGGGGCTGGAGCACCTCACAAATGAAGAAAGGCAGAGATAGCTGGGGCTGTTTACTCTGGAGAAGAGAAAGCACAGAGGAATCTCTTCAAAGTCCATATAAACACCTTCAGAGAAGGCAGAGAACAGAGCCAGGCTCTGCTCCGTGGTGCACACTGACAGGACCAGAGGCAATGGGCACGAACACAGGAGGTTCCCTCTGAACATTAGGAAGTGGATTTTTTTTTTGCTTTGAGGCTAACTGAGCAATGCCACAGGCTGCACAGGAAGGTCATGGAGTCTCTGTTCTTGGAGACATGAAAAAATCATCTGGACATAGTCTTGGACAGGAGACTCTCTGTGGCTCCACTTCAGCAGGGGGTTTTCCAAGCTGACCACTAGATGTCCCTTCCAAACTCAGTCATTCTGTAATTCTTTGAAAGTTTTCAAGTTCTGTTTAAGCGACCCATTTTAAATGGCTAATTTAGTATCAGTCAAATCTACAAAACAGTTTTACTTTTAAAAATCACCACTTTTATGCCTAAATTCTAAAATTTAAAATTCAGTATTAAAATGTTAATGAAATTTGATTATTCAAATAAGAGGAAGACAACCTATTTCACTGTTTGCATCATATGTCTCTATTCAGCGTCTATTCAACCTCTGAAAGGTCCTTTCTTTCTGTTACAGACTCCTCTGCTTTATAGTTTTAATTTTCTTCCCTTTTTTTGGCAGGCTAAGCATTCTTCAGCATATGTTATCTGTAAAAATTCTATTAAAAAGTCCCTGCTCTTTGGACTTCACTTTTTTCCCTGTATTTTCTTTTCCTTTAAGAAAGCAGTACCTTGGTTAGGGGAATGCCATAGGCATTCTGTTAGTGAAAATTAAGCACTTCACATTTTTTTTCTCAGGATATTTCAATTCTCAGAATAGAAATATTCTTCTGCACTAAGTACAGTAAAATGAACCTTCTAAATCAAGAAATAAAAAAAGAACTAGATGCACTCTTTGATTTTCTAACTTAACTAAATAATTTCTTTAGCAAAAATTATTTAGTAGTTAAATCCCAAAAAAGGGTTTTGGATACATACCATGTAGATTTGAGTCTGGGTAGGATCCTCACGGTACTCTTTCTTAAGGACTGTTCAAATTATTCATAGAGAGAGGCAAAACTATCTCTTCAGAAATTTAAGGAAATACAAGGTTCATGCGTGCTATCAAGCCATTTTAAAGAAAGCATATTTTTTTGACATAACTCTTCAGCTGTTATAAATACTCTATTTTTTTGCTGTTTAGTCTATAGCTGTGACAGTTTGCATGGATGGACCCTTTGCACCACAAATTTCAAATTCTGTCTACAAAGATTTCCCATTGAAATCACTATCACTTTGACACGGAGACATGAAATGTGGACAGAAGTGATCACCACAGATGGAATGGGTAAGGTCTGGTAGTCTGCCTCAGATATGAAACATTCAGGTTTTCCAGAAAAGGAATGCCAGGAAATGGCTTTTTTTCACTTGCTTGTTGGTTTGTTTTTTGTTGCTTGTTTTGTGATAGTACACCTCTGTCTTAAGTGTAAAGCTATGTCAGAAAAGGTCTTTGTGATCCCCTTTGTGTATGCTTATGCTGTGTTTACCAACAGCAGCTTTTTTGTTGACTGGAGTTTGAAGTGCTTTGGAGACTCTGTCATTAGAAAGTAGCTTTGAAAAAGACAGCCTAAAACCCCTCTAACTTCTTAACAGATGCTTTCCCTTGCTGTAGCTTGGACTAGCACTGGTCCTAGGATTTCAAAAGAAAGTTTCAGACAAGAAGTAGGATGGATATGAACTGTGCTCTTGTTTTCACTTCACCCGGTATAGAACAAAATTGTGGAATTAAGAGGGGAAGAAACGAAAACATGGTTAAATCACTGTTTTCCACCCAGAGCCACGCAACCTCATACTGATTTAACCTCAGCTCGCAACTAAACTCCATGCACCTGTTTGCTCACTCCCCCTGGCCCAGGAGGATGGAGGGGAGAGCAGAAAGGGTGAAAATGAGCAAACCTGTGGGTTGAAAAAAAGACAGTTTAATAGGAAAAGCAGAAGCTGTGTGCACAGGCAAAGCAAAGCTTATTCCCCTCAGTTTATACACTGAGCCGTGTGCTGTGCTCCCTTTGCTCAGTTGTGGTCAGCTGTCACAGCTGTGTCCCCTCACAAATCCTTGTGCCCTCCAGCCTGGTGGAGTGGGCTGAGAGGTGGAAAAGGCCAGCAAACTGTGCAAGTATTGCTTGAAAAACCAAAAAACCTCCTTGAGTTATCAACACTGTGTGCAGCATGAAATAAAAACACAGCCCCATACCAGCTACTGTGAAGAAAATTAAGTCTATCCCAGCCAAGCTCAACACACTTCTTTACACTGACAAGCAAAACTCATCTGAGGTTATTAACTTAGTTTCCACAGCTGCTTTTCAGGAAATTATGGGTAAAAACCCTGAACCCTTGGCTCTCTTTCACCATCATCTTAGCAAATATATTAAGAGAAAAAATGTATATATATAACATATATTTTACATTTCCTTGTTTTGTAAATAATACTTTATTTTAAAATGGATTATTTTAGTGAATCCATGGTAGCTGTAAATTAATGACCTATTCCATATGACTTGCCATTTTTATATAGTTGTTTTTTTTTTTATAAAGGCACAATATCATGATAAGAATTCTTTATATTTTCTCAAATGAATGAGGGGAAAAATAAAATATCTGAGGACTCTGTCACAGCTGGTCTTTTGAAACTTAATATGCTCATGGCAAAAAAGACAGGGAGAGGCTTTTTAATATTACTGAGAAAATTTTGTTTGGGTGAAACCTTTTTCTCTATTTTCAATTATTTTTGAGCATTTAATTTTTTTTTTTTTTTGTGATTCATGTGATTTGATTCCTGAAGAGAGAATGGACATTTAAAAATATTGCCAGAAAACGGAAATATAAGTCTTGAAGAAAAAAATATTTCTCATAAGTCCTCTGTGATTAGAGGGAGAATATTTTATTTCAGAAAGAAATGGCAAAAACCTAACTTAAGAAACATTTTTTCACAACTTATCTACACAACAGACATCAAAACCTGATCTACTTCAGGCTAGGTCACCTTGATGATCAATGGAGAGAAAAATGTCACCTCTAAAAAGCAGTACATCTCTCTCACACATGTGTCTTAAAATCACATTTATCACCTCCTGAAAATGCTTACTTCTCTCATTTGGTAAAAGGGGCACATGTGATGAATGGACACAGAAGTTTTACTTTCAAATTTTCATGTAAGAACAAGTTACTTATACTTTGCTAGTTGGGTCTTCTGTACTATCCTAAAATCAAGCTCTCTTTCAAAATGCCTTTACTTCAGGTCAGAAGCAATGTCATTCTTTAAGGGTTTGGCAGCTGAAAAAATGTAGCAAATGTGTTTTTATGGTGCAATTATTAATTTCTCTCTATATTACTGTTGGCTCACTTAGGACTCATATTAAAGCATCTCACTCTGGGGGTCCCTACAATGTGAACCTCCCAAATTGATTTGGAAACAGGATTTGCAATGGTGGCTCCCTTTGAAAATTTTCCATTTGGAGGAGCAAGGACAAAAAGGCTGGCTTCCTTAGGTGTCCCATTCCCTGCTTATCCCTCCATGCTAGGGTAGGTCCCAGGGCCAAGAGAGTCCCCAAATATTCTATTTATCCTCTTGCACTCCCTCCACAGATGAGCTATACATTTCCATTTGTATTTCTGCTTTGTTTTTCATATAGAGTTCTGCCCAGTTAGAGATGTGAATTATGCTCTTAATATTTTCTAAAGGAGAATTCTAAAAGCAAAAAAGTATTATTAATGAGTTTAGATAGAATATATTTCCATTTTTTAATTCTTATTTTTATTAATGCTGCCTCTTCTGAATTACATTAATGTTATTATCAATCTCTTTGCTTTACATTTATGAATACAAAAACTACCATACTGATGCTTAATTTCAAAGCACAAAAAAACCTTTCTTTTTTTAGACAAAACAGTTTCAAATCTACTTTAAGAAAACCTCCCCTTTCCTCTGTGCATTTTTTTTCCAGTGAAAAATAATAGACTTAGAAATTCACTGTAAGTAGAAAAACTCTTCAAGTTTTTCAGCAAATCAACAGTGATTTCACAACAGGCTTTTAAATCACTGTCCTTTAACAACCATGGTAGTAGGGTTTACCATTTGTCACTTTTTTAGCTTGCTGTAGGGCTACCCTTACTAAAATACAAGGTTAAAGGTAGTGTAGGGCTTGTCACATCACGAGTGTATATTGTGGGTTGTTACAATGGTAACAGAAAACCTAACTCCAGTTAATGACAATTAATTCAAATTAAAAAATTAAAATTAGTTCAAATACTGTCACACATATATATTCGTGGGTCAGTATGTAACTAACATGTCAGTATGTATTCTGTTTTATAAAATACATACATTCTGTGAAAGTAATGAATTTACACATTATTTAAACAATTTTGATTTATTTTTGATAATTCTGCCTCTTCCTTAAGTACCATTGTAATGTATCCTCTAGGAAAATAAAATGAAACTACATTTTGATACAGAAAACAGATCAAGATCACCTTTTTCACTCCACTAAGAAAACCTATGCCCAAAGCTGTTCGTCCTGAAAAGCAAAAAATTCTTGGAAATGGGGCTAGTTTTCTCTGGGAAGGTGGGTAGGGCCAGGCCCACTAAGAGGAGAACAAAAGACACAGTAATGAAACGCTAGCAGGTACAGAGCAAAGGCCATGTTGGGGCCTTCGCGGCAGGAGAGGCCTGGCTCCCGGCGGCTCCCTTTGCACCGCTCGGTTTCAAAGGCTGACACTGCAGCAGGGAGTTTGACCTCGCCAGAACTGCTCTGACCGCGAGACACCCTGAACACAGTGCAATAGCCCAAGTGAGGACGCTCAGCACCAGGAAATGAGCACACCCACAGTTTCTGTGAGCTAAATGAGGCTCCTCCGGCTGCAGTTAACCCTCGGAGAGACTGCAGAGCTGGTGCTGGAAGCAGCCCACACACTCAGGCACAGCTGTACCTCCTGTTACTGGTGATAGTAGAGTTGCAGCAGCGCTGACCACGGGTGCTGTGCTTGGCACACAAAAGAAAATAGCCCATAGTCTGCAATTTCATGTTGTATATGACAGGGAAAATTCAAAGGAAAGGATGAGCAGAAGATTTTCATAGCAAGAGTAGAGGAATATTAGAATGAACTTCCAAGGAAGATTATTAAGATTGGAAGTAATAGTCGTCTACAATTAAGGAAAGTTCAAAGCTCTGGCCACTCTTAGCTTGTGGACTGAAAATCCTTGGAACTCATGAAACCTGTTTCTGGTTACTCGAAATTTTTAAAGTCCATTTAAATATTCAGATAAACGGAATTAAGACTATCACAAGAACAATGAGCAAGCAAAAGCATGCTGCAAGGAGAAAACCTAGGTTTAAATAATTTGCCATGTATGAACTGTCTTTGCTGTTGCTTGTCTCTGGAAAAGCAAATGCATTCCCAGACTGTATACACTCTAGTTTTGAAGAATTTCTCCAAAATAATGCTATTTTATGTGTATCGGAAGTATATGATCCATCTTGCAAATCTGCATAACCTACTCCTCTGTAGATTCTGTTTTGCATTAAGGTCAAGGAAAAATCTCCCGTCAATCTAAATGAAATTTGCACATAACTTTTATAGCCTTCTTAAAAATCGTGGGATTTATCAATTCCCATGAATCTGAGAAGTTTCCAGGTTATCTAAGTAAAATCCTAGAGCTAAGTAAAAAATCCAGAGGAACTAAAATGTTATTATCATGTTTTATTACTGTGTTCTATGCCATTTTCTAAATACATACAGAAAATTAGGAGAGATAATTAATATCAAGTAATCTGAGATATTATACTTGTTTTTCCTGCAAAACAGGATATATTATTTAGTGTCTATTTTCTTGTACTATTCAGTGAAGATCTCAAGTAATCTGGAAAAGATCATATAAAGAAGTAACTCATAATATTATCATTTTGCTGTTGATGAATCTTAAATACTTAATGTGAAAATGTGTCCTACAGAAATAGTCAGTGAAAATAAAGTTTTCATCTGCCAATGTAGCCACTGCATTTTAGGACTTCCAAGTAACCAAAACATTCACATTTGTCTGTTAACATCAGCTGGATCTCTTTTAAGTCCAGTGGGAAACAAAAAAACTTACCCAAGACTAAAATTGGTTAAAGAGGAAAGTTCAACAGGACAGGTGGAGGTCATGATCTCTGGTGACATTCATCTGTGTTTCCTTGAGTATCCTGCCCTTGGGATGATTTCTTCTATTCTCTGTGATGTATTATATTCAGTGCCTCATTTTTTGATAATAGCTTCCTGGATCACAGGTGACATTTCAGCAGTGGGTTATTTCTTTGTCGGGAGAAAATGATTGGCATGCCACAGGATAATTTACCTCAGCTGGTGTAATTCTGCTAAGTGCATAGTTCCTCTTACTATATTTTCAACAGTGTTATTAAGGTAAGACAAGTGGATTAAAGACTATTGATTCAATCTTTGTAGTAGAAAGTTCTCTGGAATGGTGGCTGTATTTTGGTTTAAATTTGACTGCTCCTGACATGATCTGACTGCTCCTGACTCATTTTTTCATAATCGCTTAGAGAGATTTTAGACACTTCAGTATTACAAATTATTATGATATACTCAGAGACATAATTATTAGAAAAATTTGTAAGAATGCAAAAATATTGACTCTGCTTAATTTCCCTGGTTTTGTTTTGTTTTTTAAATTGTTTTGTTTGTTGGGTTGGGCTTTTTATTTCTAGATGGTTTAACTGATCCTGTAGAAATCGTTTTTCATGTGTGAACATCCTTGGACACTTGAGAGCTGCAAATTCCTAATATGAAATAGGGCAGTGTTTACCTTGCTAGCCAGGATAAAAGCCTTTTTTATTCCTCAAAGATATTGAAAATTATTCTTCATATGAATGAAGTTTACATCATTCAGCTTCTGGGTGCTTCTGGGCATCAAAAATCTTAATATTAAGCCCTAAACCTATTTATCTGAATCACATTTCCTTTGGTGATAGACTTGTCAAACTCAGCTCAGTACTGGAATGGAGGGGGTCACATATTTATAACCCTCTAGATTTCCATGTCCACCCATAAGGAAATAATTGACCAGTTTTCCTTTGAAGTTGTGAAAGCCAGTAGTAATGATTACCTAAACAAGGATACTTCTGAGCTTTGCATTGTTAGCTTCCTGTGTATGGGGTTGCCTCTACAGCAAGGCAGAATTATTGCACTGGTATTTTTAATTAATTGTTGTCTCTGATATTGTAGCATATCAGCAGACTATCATCAAATAAATACAATTTTTATTCTGTAGAAAACCCTGCCTGAAAGCCTCACAGGTATAATTTTCTGTCCAGAGTAAGAATGCATGTCTTTCTTTTCTTTTCTTTTCTTTTCTTTTCTTTTCTTTTCTTTTCTTTTCTTTTCTTTTCTTTTCTTTTCTTTTCTTTTCTTTTCTTTTCTTTTCTTTTCTTTTCTTTTCTTTTCTTTTCTTTTCTTTTCTTTTCTTTTCTTTTCTTTTCTTTTCTTTTCTTCACATACATAAGTAACTCTAAACTGTTCACATCCAAAAGTAAAAATTGGAAGGTATCTCAGAATAAATAAATAATATTTTCACATTTAACTCTCATGGAAATGCACATTAAAAATGTCAGTTTTCCTTCAACTTCTGGTAGTAAATGAAAAACATTTTTTAGATTGTTATTTTTTTTTTTTTTAAGTAGTATCTGTAGTTAAAGATAGGTTCAAGAAACCAAAGGAATAGAAAGGAAGCCAGAACTAATCTTGTAAGAAATCCTACATAGACAAATCCTGAAGAGTTTTCTTCTAGAAGACTTGCTGCTGAATCAGTGCTTTGTTGAACACAGAAGTTAATAACAGTAAGAGATATCTAAGAAGAACTGCACAGAAAGCTTTTCTGTAAATGAGAGACCTTTTTTTCAAGTGTCCTAAAGAATAAGTTCTTAGAGCTCTAACACTTTTTAGAAATCGAGAAAAAAAAGGCATTTTTTCAATTCCTGCAATGACCTACAGGAAAACTTAGTGTATGAACTCTCCCTAGTTCCCCTGAACCCCACCTCCAAGTTTCAAATCTTCTCCTGTACATTTTGTAGGTGAGTTGAATCTGGATCACATGTCTACAAACCCAATAATTTTGCTCTTCTGTCAGGCTTAAATAGAAAGGATGCCAGATATAATTGCCCTCATCCATCTTCTCGCATAATGCCATATCTGCCTACTAATGATAATTATCATCTTTAAGACACCTCTTTCCTGAATCCTGTGAGCTGATTAAAAGTGATTCGGATTAGTTGATTCTAAATGGATGCACCATTTATTCACCCAAAGGAGTACAGCCAGTGAGATGGGGTTATACCCACAATGTACACATCTCAGAGATGTTTGCCCTAATAGTAAAACACAAATAAGGAATTTTCACTCTTTTCTGTCGATATGATTTATTTCTGGCTTGTTTCTTTTTGTACAACTCTTTTCAGTCAGATCACATATTTTCAAATAGGTAAACTGAGTCAAATTTCAAGTAACTCAGATCACTCGTTTTCTGTGATGTTGTCAAATATATGAAAGTGATCAAAGAGATAGACTTTGGTATCTTGTTACTTTTAATGCTATATTTCTAAAAATATTTTAAGATATCATGGATTTTGGAAGGGTATCTTTATAACGTTGTTTGAAATATACAGTGATACACTGAAAACATAGAGATTGGGAGTACTCCATGTAGAAAGAACAAAAAAAAATTGTCTAAATCACAGAATATCACAGGAAGATTATGAATTCCTCTCTGGAGGCAAAAAAATCCATGGATGCTTACAGGATTATGGGACTGTCCGTGAGTTGGTTTGGGGGTTTTTTGGAGTGTTTTTTATTTTCCATAGAAGACAGTACATCATCTCTTCTCCAACATGATCCTAGAGGATTCCTGCAATAAAATCTTGGCCTGTTGTTGATTTTTCTGTTTTAGGTTATAAGGAGATGACTCAAGTGTATAAAGTACATGACACTCATGACATAAAGTATCTACCCACTTCTGCATTTCCAAATTTTAAACATATTGGAGAAGCAGTAAACCTTAACTATCAAACTATTGTTTTCGTGGATGCATTCCTGCAAATTGTTCCCTTTGTCCTTCGATCAGATCTTCCAATGTGCTCATGCTGGTAAATATGATGCTTGACTCCATCTTCTAATATTTTGCTAGAGTCTGATTTTTTCCATAAGAGCTCTTCTGTAACCAAGGAGAATTTAGTCATTACTGAAGGAGAATTGATATCACACTTTTGCCTTTGCTGTGAGCATCTTTTAGGGCCATGTTTGGTGATAAGCTTGTTGAATGAGTGGTGTAGATAGTGAAAAAATCAATAAGAAGTTTATAGTCCAAGGAAAAAAAAAAAAAACAGAACAAAGGACTGAGAATAGAGAAAAATTGGAATTCTAGTTTGTTTATATATTAGTTCATGGGACAGATTCTGATTTAAAAACATCTGAGTACAAAAGCATTTCTATTTAAAATGAGACTCACAACTTTGCCACTCAAATTAGAACATCTGCCACCTTTATTTTACTAGTGCTTTATTTCTTAATGCAACGTTTGCTATTCTTAATCTTTCTAGCAAAGGGGAAAGGATAGTGGAGGAGTGTATGGATCCTGTATACTGAATTAGTTGTGCAGCTGGTGATGGTTATTGTAAAGGTGAGGGATTTTCCTATCCTTATCTGATCCCATGAGATTTAAATATTGTTTTCTCTCCGTCCTGCTGAGGAGGAGTGGGAGGGTCCTGGTCAGAACCTGGGAGGCAATATAGGTTAACTCACCACACTGAGTGTTATTGAAATTCATTGTACTGCATTTAAGCATAAGAAAAAATTTTCACTGAGAGGACTGTGAAACCCTGGAGTAGATTGTTCATAGAGTCTGTAGAGCCTCCATCCTTGGAGATAATAAAAACTCATCTGGACATAGTCCTGGGCAACCTGCTCTAGCTGCTCTGCATTGAGTAGGAGGATTAGATTGGATGACATCCAGAAGTTCTGTTCAAGCTCAACCATGGAGTGATTCTGAGGTAGAAGTGATGATTAGTCTTTACTCACATGAACCCTGGGAAATCTAAATTATATGTGTCGACAAGCATGAGGAATAGAATAAGGACTTCACAGGATCTGGACACTTTTAAATTAAAAAAAAAAAAATTGCTCTATCTTGGCTGAAGTGCTAAGAATTAAATAAATTATTTATATTGAACTTACCTGAATTACCTTATTTAAAAACTTTGACATTTTATAAATTTTAATCTATTTTGTCACAGTTTAATAAATCAAAAGACAGATGAAATGAGACAATAAAAATCAACAGATTAATTACTCAAGTCAGTCATAATGTTGGCAAAATGAGGAATGCATTTTTAATCTTAAATTTAATTCAAACTTGACAATAAAAAATGATAGATGCTCAGTTTGAAATTGTAGAAAGTGTGAATAAAATGGTTTGTACCTCTTCTGAGGAAAGTCTCTGGGGAAAACCCTGATTATCTCAGTTTGTTTTCCAAGTGAAAGTTCACATTGCAGAAATAATTCTGGAACAACTGAATCTGTTGTTTCAATCATCCAGGGGTCATGCAGGCTGATCTGCCAAAAAAACAACCCATCACTGAATGCCTCTAGAGCTGTAACTGGCCATTCACAAGTTGAACAGGCTCAAAAACCTTTCTGAATTATACTGGGAACTGCAATAATTTGGACAGATTTGTTTTGTGCCTTCCCTCTTCATAATGACTAACCCTTCAAGGTTTGAAGCACTACTCATGACATAACTCTCTATAGCTGGAGCTGGCAGTTTATACATTTTCATCAATAACGATTGTCAGCCCACAGCTGAACAAAAAACCAGACTCTAAATGGTTCAAGTCTTAGCAAAAGCTTGCAGTAAGAGCAGACACTTTCCATCTTAATGACTGACATAACTACGACATGGTAATATAATTTTTGGAATGATGCCATGATTTTACATCAAATTTTAGTGATTTGAGGATGCATAACCTTTTTCATTCCAGGAAAGTAGTATACAATGACTGTAGATACAAGATATAAACAAGAGTTTTCTTTACTCTTGAGGCCTCCATATTAAGTTGAATGGGTTGAATTAGAGCCTGAAAGTATTGAAATCAAAATGATAAGCTAGAATTTTCAGTTGCTCACTTCATTCTGATGTTTTTTTCTGTGAGAATCTTTTACATTCAGCCTTAGAAAAGCTGTTGTGCCTCCATGTCTCATATGTGTCTCAACATTGTTTCCATGAGATTCCGCTGTATGATCTTCCCAGGCAGAGATGTGATGGTAACCTGTTTGTAGTTACTTGTACCTTCCTTTCTCACCCTTTTTAGAATAGGGGTGATGATTCCCTTGTTGGACCCTTACTTGGTCTTCAATCTTTTCTAATAACAATCATTACTCAAATAATCTTAAAAAAAAATCAAATCCATTAAAATGTTAGAGAAATGCTTATGGAACTCAGTTAGTATTGATTTTGTTCTTTTTTTTCTTTTTGTAGAAAAAAAAAAGATGGACATAAAGGAAAAAAATCAATATACTTTTTTAGAGCAGTATTTTAATTTTTGTTTAATCTTTAAAATTATGTTCCTTTCTGAATTCATGAAGTGAAATATTTTTCTCATTTTCATTTTCTTTAACAAAGACCAAATTTTTATAGGCTTTGATTCCATTTATGATACACACAATTATTGATCCTGCTCTAATAGGCATTACTAGTTGAGGTGAAATATTTTTGCAAGTGGTTTCAGTGAACTGCAATTCTATACAGAGGTTTTAGATACCTCACCTAGCTGATGAGCATCCAATTTTATTATCTGTATCGAGCGCTCCCATGCAAATTTTTTCATTCCATTTTTTTCCTGTACATCCATCAAGATACAAAGCTCCAAGGTTATGGTTAAGCACCATATACAAAAAAAACTTCTCTGCAATTGTCAACAACTTATGTGGGTACTCAAAATCTAAAGTACAGACCAGGTAAATAAAACATAGAAAAAAACTTGTGCACTTCATTCTAGCTCTGTGCTGTAATTCGTAATTTTGTAGAATAAGCGTGAACAACAGAATTAGTTATGAACTTTCCTCCCTTCAGAATGCAACATTAGCCTCCCACTGGGTCTGGAAAGTTCCTTTTAAATAATAAGCAATTTCTTGCTGTAAACCAAGAAGTGACCTTTTATTTATTTGACAGATGAGTTTATAAATGCAATTTCGTTTTGGGAGACATGATATTGACAATTTCTCCAGAATCTGAGTGGACAAAGTTTCATGAAGTGGAATATTTTTTTATCTATAAACATGAAAGGCCCAGAAAGGTTGAACTCTGCAGAAACCCAGACTACCTTAATATTTTTCTTTAAATGACTAACAGTGTTTTTCTTATACATATATAAGCCCTCTAATTATAAACTTTGGGATCATATTAAGCTTTTATTTCATCCATTTTACACTCTTGTTTGAAATAAGTACAAATTTGTTGAGGTAAAAATGCAATGAAACACAATCTGTTAAATTGAAAGCTTTTTTAAAGCTGCATGGGAAAATTTCTTTTAACTTAATTTCCCTACTCAGAATGGAAGCATGCTTGAAATAAATGAACTAACAAAGAGCTAATTCTACTTGTGTTCATTGCTTTTCAGTTAGTTCCATAGTGTGAAGTTTTCTATTTCAAGATCCTTCTCTCTTGTATCATTATAAATGAAAAATTATAAAAGATACAATTGAAAATCAGACATAGAAAGGTCTTGGAGTATCAGTTGTTTCTATATAACTCTTCAGGTGAGAAATAACACTGTGAAGTGGAAAAAAAGAGAACATTTTATATATATAGACATAGATGTACCTAACAAAATGTATATGTATCTTAATATATGTGTGTGTATATATATATATAAATTTGAAATTACAGCATGTCAGAGCTTAGTTAGAGGTCACTAACACAGGTTCAAGATGCAGCTGGATTTCTCTCTCTGCAGAATCCTTTTTTTGCATTACCAAGAAAAGAATTCTTTAAGCTCTCCCTCAAAGTTACAGCATGCATTTTCTCATTTGTTCTTAACTGTGATTTTATTACCCATGTAATGTTTTTGAAGGACCATTTTTCTAGTAATCTCGGCCAAGAGGATGAGGTGAAATAACATTTTTTATTCTAAGTGTGAAACTGATTTAGTGATTTTCTTTTGTTTCTGCGAGAGCCTGGTAACTGCAGTTTATAAGTCAACGGAATAAATACTGCTGGTTAAAACTGCTGACATCTAAAATTCTTTCTGATGTTAACAAATGTCTTAGTAAATATTTTGTTTATATTCCCTTAGTTAATAAGGGTGTTACAGAAGAATATAATATAAAAAAATGGCTTTCCTTCGCTCTTCACTGTATTCCTTTTCAGATTTAAAAACCCTAGGAAGTCTGTGACCCCTTGTCACTTTTTCTGAAGAAGGCATATTACATATAACAAAGACCAAGGTTTATGATAGGTACAGATAAAATGAGATATTTTTCATGGTCCTAGACAAGATTTAAGACCTTAGATGCTGTGGTGGGTTGACCTTGGCTGGATGCCAGGTGCCCAAGCTGTTCTATCACTCCCCTTGCCAGCTGGACCGCGGAGAGAAAATAAGGTGGAAAATTACTCATAGGTTGAGCTAAAGCAGTTCAAAGTGAAAGTTTGCACCCGCACAAACAGAGAAAAAAAAAAGTTTATTCTCTATTTCCTATCAGCTAGTGATGTTCAGCTACTTCCCAGGAAGCAGGGCTTCAACACCTCTAGAGGTTTCTCCAGAAGGCAAGCATTGTAAATAATAAATGCCCTCACCTCTTCCTCCTCCTTTCCTCAGATTTTATATCTGAGATTTCAAGGAGATTTTACTTATGTAGCTCACTTGTTTGCAGCATGTTTCACATTCATGAATGACCTCTTAGATAGCCTCAATGATCAGGTCTACCCCTCAGCCACAAGTCCACCTGTATGTTGCATGTCTTCCTAGATGTCCTGATATTTCATGGGCCCATGGGGCTATAAATAGCTCACTCACTCCCAGTCTAAGTCCACCTGAACAATCTCAATTTTGGCAGCCTTATCTACCTGTTTGCTGTTTTGATGTTTTTCAGTGACATGACTTTTGGGCATGGGAACATCAGAGTTTGGGCATGTGAGCATACCCTCAGAGTTACGTTTTCTACCCGTGCAGTGATGTATTGCCACAATGCAGCAGCCCAGAGGACAAGACCCCTGCCTTGCCAGTTGCTCTTCCATTGCTGCAACCACCCCCACAGGGCATTAGCCACCATCCAGGAGTCAGTGTAGACATAGAGTACAGGCAACTTGGTCATTTAGCAATCTCTAGGGCTAATTGAATGGCTTTCCCTTCTGCAGATTGGTTTGTCTTGCCTTACCCTTCAGCAGCTTCAAAGACTCATTCTGTGGGTCTCCACACAGCAGATTTTCACCTCTAATGGTTTCCTATTGATGCCTTAAATGGCTCCCTAGAAACAGAGATTAGACAGGAATAAAGGAAAAAGGAGGTATTTATTTGAAAGGCCTTCAGAGGTACACTCTGGGCTCCAGAGGGTCCTGCTTCAGTGGTTCCCAAAATGGATGACAGGTCACGAGTTCTTCACACTTTTATGTCAACATAAACCAACCAGAACTCAGCCAATGATGTCATTTCCCCCAGCTTGTCCACATCTCCCCAAGATGATGGTTTACAGTTCTTGGGCCTAGGACAGTCTGGGTGTCCTTGGAGAGCAAGCTGGAGAGGCTTTCTTATGTCTATCTTAGTATAAGAGAACAGCACTTAATGAGCTACAGGAAACAACAGAGTTACACTAGCAGTACAGGATTTGAAAAATATAAAAGTTAAAACCTAAGGCATCGCTATCACTTGGTAGGTTCCATCAGCAGATAGAGCATAGCCTTTTTCACTTTCTGATAATTCATTATTTGGTTTGGGGCTTCTTGGGCACAAGTCACCTTCTCATGCTATACTCCAAAATCTCTTCCTTCTGGTTAGTCCATAATCTCTTCCTGAGGAGCTGGGTTTTCCCATTTGGGCTTGTTGTGTAATCAATGCTACCCAGGGTAGCTCTGTTGCGATGTGTTGAGGGGATTTTTCCTTCGAATATCCAGTGTAGCACGGCAATCATGGCCTCAAGAGGAGACATGCTCCCCACAACTGTCCCAACTGTCCCAACAACTTTTGAGGGAGCCCAAACCTCCTCATAAGATGCTAATATCTTTTTTTCAGTTGCAGTGAGGAGGGTTTCCAACTCTGGCTGCAAAGCCCTAATGGTCAGCCGTGGATTTCTCCTGATGTCCTTTGTCAGAGGCAAAAATAAACAAAATATTTCTGGTCTTACTTTGAGTTCTGGACTCAAAGACCATCAGTGTTCTTGAGCATGACTTAATTTCTTTATAGAAATTGTCTCTGAAAGTACAACCATGGTATTTGAACTACAAAAAAATGTGGTTACTTTTCAACTGGCTTATTTTTCAACTCTCTTGGTTCCTAACCTTTCATGAGCACTTAATTCCTCACGTGGTAGGAAACAATCATGCTGTAGAAGCCTATGGACCATGAAAGGTAATTGGATAAGATCTTTTGAAAGATTTACAAGCCTGCCAAGGATTGTGCCAGCTTAAAACTGTTTGATTCAGTGTGAAAAATCTGAACAATTCTGACCTAAAGATTTAAAGAGAGACCTTTCCTGTGAGAGTGTAATTTAGAGCCTGTAATAAAAGTGTATTGAAAAACACCACAAGGAAGAAAACAGCCATAAATTTTAGAGCTTAATATTACATTACAGGACACTTTTCAGTGACGTAGCTTCTTGTCTTGCAACATACCTCCTTTGCCTCAAACTGTTTTTAATTGTTTGTTCTAAGGGTTACGATGATATCTCATCCCTAAAAGGATAATAAAGCCATTTGTTCAGCACATCTGAGGACGTAGACTTGCTTTCTCTCCCTGTATAGAGAGACATAAAAGAAGTAAGAACAGGTCTTTCAACAGTATCACAAGTAAGAAATAAGGGGAAGACTCACAAAGAAAATTAGGCAATTTATGTGCAAAATGTAGGTTCTTAAACTTCTTGTTTAATAGCTAGACTACCTTGAATACCCAGTCATATTGAATGTACACTCGGCAGTAACGTGCTTACTTTCTGTGCTTATTCATTTCTATTCCTATGCAGCTCACTATGGGTTAGTGCAGTGCCCAAAACACTGCAGAAGACAGAAGGAGGATGCTTTCTTAATTCTTCTCACTTGCAAGGTCCAGCTGAGTCAGCCCATGGCTCAGATAAATGTGAAGTAAGGCCACTTCCTCCTCTGGTCGAGAGCACAAATCCTATGAGGAGCAGCTGAGGGAGCTGGGGTTGCTTAGCCTGTAGAAAAGGTGGCTCAGAAGGAACCTTATGGTTCTCTACAACTCACCTATTGAGGTGAGGGTCAATCTCTTCTGCCAGGTAACAAGTGACAGTATGAGGAAATGGCCTCAAGCTGTGCTAGGGGAGGTTTAGATTGGATATTAGGAAAAATTTCTTCACTGAAAGGGTTGTTGAGCATTGGAATAGGCTGCCGAGGGATGTGGTGGAGTCACAATCCCTGGAGGTATCTAAAAGATATGTAGATGTGGCACTCAGGGATGTGGTTTAGTGGTGGACTTAAAAGTGGTCAGTTAATGATTGGACTCAATGATCTTAGAGGCCTTTTCTGACCTCAGTTGTTCAGTGGTTATGTTTTATGACTTAAAGATTCCCGGTGGTAAAGCAGTAATAAATCATGCAAGAGTTTCACTCAAAATTCTTAGGTGGCACATAAGCATCAAGCCCTGCAAAGAGGCATTTTACTTATCTTTGATTACAAAAACTTTACACATAAAATAACTTTAAAACCTTTACAACAGAGCTGTATTGCACACAATGAGAAATACAATATAAATTATCCCTGGAATTTATTGGAAATATGCTTGTGTAAACTGTTATACGCATATGTTTCTATAGTAAAGATCTATGCATTTCCACCAGTTATTTATATACTATTTGAATAGTTTAAAAAGCAAATCACACGTAGTTGTTATTGATTTTGATGAAGGGGACTAATTCTCTCTTTCCTTTGAGACGTGACTGAGTTGCTCCTGGACTTAAAGTGTATGTGCAGGGCCAGTGCCTCTGAGAGCCATGTACACTGCTTTGCAGTGCCCAGACACACAATACCATTGCTTTCAATGAAGTCTTTCACCTTTTCTTCCACAGTTTTTTATTGACCTTCAGATAAGCTTTCCTGTCTTCCCCCATACTTTCTCATTGCAGGCCTATCAGGTTTGTTATTCTTGTGTTCTAACTTTATGGTGTGTGCCCATGAGCAGAGATTTTTGAAGGCATGTGACATGAATATAGGAATGAGTAATAACTTTATTCAGACTCACAATTACTGAATTTTAAACTAAGGTTTGCCCTTAGGCTCCTGTTTGAATTGCAGTGGTGTGAATAACATGCCTCCAGGACAGCCAAGAACAATCTCTATGTGGATACCAGAAGGGAGAGTATCCAGATATAATCACAGCATGGACCTGCAGCACCAGCTGAGGAGGTATTCTTGTGAGAGAAAGATCAAAGGGCAACTATGAGATTAAGGGAAAATCTCTGGGGCACTTCCAAATTGTAAAAAAAGCATCAGAGACTCCACCACAAACAAGAGCTCGAGAAGCACAGGGAGAGAGCCAGTGATTCTGCTTGAAGATGATAGACAGAAATAATATATTTGCAAATTCAGAGTTTGAGATAAGGGGATGGGAATTTCACAGAGTACCTACTCAGCTGTTGGCTGAAGGGTTTGGGGGTTTTTTGCTTGGCTAGTGGGTTTCTTGGGGGTGTGGGTTTGGTTGTGTTTTATCTGGTGAAATTGAGAAAGATAGACTTCATTCTGGCCAGATGTATGCTGATGTATACTTTAATCCATTAAAAGCACTGCAGTTCCAGAGGTGCCAAAATACAGGAAAGCAGGCTGGAATCTGACCACAGGGCTAAAAATTAGGAGTTTGTTTTTTCCAGAAGTACATATAGCTTCTATCTATGTATCTACCTATAAATTCCTAAGCATAATTTTCTAAACTAACTGTGGCTTGGTAAGTATTAGGCAAATTGGGATTAGCTCCATAACAGTTTGGATCGCCTACCTGTTTTCACACTCTGACAAAATTTAGACAAAATGGCACGTGGTAAAGATGACAGCTGAGCATAATTTTTTTGATATTTCATTTTCTGTGGATAAGCCTTCAGAGTGAAAGATTGCCACAGACAAATTAGAGAAACACTGTCATGAAAATAATTACAGTTTGACATTTTGCAGGTACTCTGTGACATGATGATTGCTGCTTTAGGAATATTTCAAAGAGCAATTAAATTGCATCTCTTGCCAACAGACTATAAATCATTACCTGTAGTTCAGTGGGATATCTTCAGACCATACATTTTAGAGGATTTATTGTAGTTTATCATATTGTGTGCCTTTAGGGAGTCTTAATCTTTAAATAATTGCAGTAATAGTTGGGAGGAGACCTGCATTAGATGTGCTCAATGAATCAGGTTATTGGCACTCTAAATCAAAGGAATTATGTTGTGATGTTTTCACAATACTTAGGTATATTTGTGGTGGCAAAAATACATTCTATACAATATTATGCAAGATAGTATTTATTTATCATCTTTGCTTTCTTAATTATCTTTTTATCACCTTTTCTTTCTTAGACATTTCTCTATGGTTAAGTATACTGTATATTAGGACATCAAAGCTAAATATTTTATGCTCCATGAATCACAAAAATAGATTACTGTCATGCAAGCATGCATCTCCTCTTCCTAATGGAAGATTTCCTCAATAAACACTATTTACCCTTATGCACCCTTTGCACTACTATGCTCTGTTCTATTCCATTTAAAACAATATAGAGAAAATCTATTTTTGAATGCAAACCTCATCTAATCATTGTCTTTTCAAAATTATATTGAATGTTACCACTAGACTCAATTACCTATGGAGAATTGTGGACAGTGAAAAACCCCATTGAGAATATAATGAGGAGAAGTCTTAAGGTTGATCTAAAAACAAAAATGGCTGTTGGAAAAGTGGCAAAGACAGAGGAGTGACTGGTTGACAGCCAATTTCTCTGCAGTCTCACTGTTGTGCTCAGTTTGGGGTAGGAAGGCCTGAGTCATGCCTACCATGCTGAGCAACTGTGGTACGCTGATCTCGGCTAAGGGCTACACTCCCACCCAGACACTTCCGTACTCTTTCAGTGGGGCAGTGGAAGAAACTGGGGAAAGAAAGCTCATGGTTCAAGATAAAGGTAGGGAGAACATTTGCCAATTACTGCTGAGGGCAAAAAATTATTTACTGCTAATTACAATAGATTCAGGGAGTGAGAAACAAAGATAAACATTAAACCAAAAATTTTCCTCCACTCTGTCTTCCAAAGCCCAACTTCATCCCAAACTTCTCCCTTTCTTCCAGAGAAGATCAGGAGTGTTGGCAAATGGGGGTTGTGGTACTCCTCCTCTTCATCACACTTTTCCTCTGTTCCTGCCTGGGCTCTCCTTAAGGTCTATAGCTTCCTTCAGGGATATCCATCCACCTGCTCCAGAACGAGATCCTCAGCTGGCTACAGAGAAATACCTGCTCTAGCAAGGGTCCTTCATGGGCTGCAGCACCTCCTCCTTCTTCTGCGTTTTTACACTTTCTTAAATGTGCCAACACAGGCTTGGCTGGTGAACTCAAGTGCCATGTGGAGGGTCCATTTTGCTGCCAGCTGTTCTGGCATTGGTCAGTCCCTGCTCTCATTGCACCGAGGCCAGCCCTGCAGCCCCCCACTGCCAAAACCTTGACATCTAAACACAGAATAACTGCATATGCACTCTCTGTTCCCTTTGCTTGTATAAAAACCTGGCAAATTCGTCAAAATTTTGTGGAAGAGGTAAAAATCAGATGATACGGGCTATAATATTCGTAAATAAGAATATTCTTAGAGTTTTGTTATAGGGTTGATCCGGGATTTTTATTATATTTTCTTCTCTTCTGTATTTCTAGTTGAAGTGCAACGGTAACCAATCCAGTATGGTCCCCTGTTGAGAAGAACACAACTGGAAGAGCAGAGAGAAGGTAAGAAGCACTGAAAGATTCAGAGGATTAACTTAATTTAGGACCAGTATGCAGAGAGCAGCTTGCTAAGCAAAAAAAAGGGATTGTTAACATTTTACTCAATTTGGGAACTGCTTTAGTAGGAAAAAAAACCCCCACAGATAAATAGAACAAGTAAAGTGGGGTTTTCATACCATGCCCTTGGAAACCAGCCAGCCCGGATCTGTCACAGAGGAACCACACCTCATGGCTGCAGGATATATGGCCTGGCACTTAACTGGTTTTCTGTTCTTCCGTACTTCCAGCACACTGATCCAATTCCTCATCTTCCCTCTGTGGCAACATCTGACCACACAGGCATTTGTCACAGGATAATAATTTGAACAGTGTAGGAATCCACAATTTGGGATGGGGAAATCAGTCGTTGCTCAGGATCACCAGGAATATGTTCGTGTTTTGGGGAAAAAATAGCAAAGCCGTTTAAAACTTGACTGGTTGTTCTGGGTAGTCATTTCTTTGGTTCAGCTGTCATTAATTGATCACGAAGACCAGATACTGATATACGTAGATGAGCTGTCAATCTCAAAGCCCTCTAAATATTTCTTCTAAAGAGAGTTGGGGAACATCAGGAAACTTTGCCAGATAAAATACTGTATTGTTCAGATGAAGCAGAAAGAAGCACCTTAGGAAATTACAAGAATAAAGGGATTTAAATGCTTTGTTATCACTCTAATCATACTTCCTAGACTTCTTTTATGAATTTCCACTTTCCTACTTAAAATTTTAGTCTTGTTGTCACTGATTTATTTTTTCTTTTTTTTTTTTTTGTCTTAGCAATTGTTCCTGACATTGCAATGTTATTGGATTCTCTAGTTCTGTCAAAGAAAATAGTATATTCGCTCACAGTCATATGTGTGCCATTACAGATCTAAACTCTGATGACTGCTCACCTTAAGAAAACACAGAGAGCCCTGTATTTTGCCATTTCCCAAAGACTGATCATTTTCTTGTTCATTTCCAGTTGACTCTACTAACTGAAAAATGTGCTTATTAAATACTCTCTCTCAGGTTATGACTTTCTTAGTAATTATTAATGCTACACCAAAGCACAGAACAGGAATTATAGTCATGACTGGGGAATGGTTTTAAAATGTACATTTGTCTTCCTGTATATTTCAAAATGTGGAGATTGCATTATAGTCTTCTTCTTCTGCATTGCCTCGAACTACAGCACATTTCAGTAGAAGCTTCTTTTCTAATTTTCCTACTTTCAACTGTTATTCAACTAATGAGTTTCCGACACCTCTAGATATTTGCATTTATTTTCTTCACATATTTGCACCCATTATTTTCCCTTATGGCCTGCAGAGTTCTTTCATCTTAACAAAAGTAAGTCTGCATTTGCAAGACTGTTCTACCCCTGCAGAAGTATGGATTATTCCAAATATTGATGACTTTTGCCTCACTCACTTTTTTCACAATTATGGAATATTTACAACTAGGAGTTCTATATATTCTGCCAGACCTCCATTTCTGTTTTACATGTGGCTCCTGGTTATATGTCCTTCTTCCAGTTAAATCATTACAACTTCCTATAAGTACTGATCTAATTCAGCAAGTTTCTAATTGTGAATTTTCTTACATTTACATTGGATGAGGGAAGATGCATTATAGTTATTCTCTCAATTAACTAATGTTCACCAAAGTATTCTCTAGGTAGAAAAAAAAAATAGTTAAAAGTAGTTAAAATATGGCCTTTTAGGACATCCTTGTTATTCTGCAGCATGAGATGTGACATAGTGTACAGAGGGCAGGTGTAAGGCAGATGCGAGTTCAGTGACAGTGCAGGGTTATTCTGAGATGATAACAAAAACCTGACATCAAGGAGGCTGGCATCATACCCAAAGAGGATGGGTTTATAAAGTTACAGCTAATACAGACTTCAGGACTGGAGCTGACTCACGTCTTCTCTGAAAACTGAGAAGAATAACTGCAGATCTGCTCAGAGCTTAGGCAGCACTGCCTTAGCAAAGTGTTGTGTGTGGATAGGTTATCACCTGCCACAGTGGATATATCTGTGGATATACTGATGACATTGTGATGTGACTGCTCCCTGGCCCGCTGCTCCCTAGAGTCTGTAAAGCAACAGCTCTATGAGATACACTAAGGACTTTTTGCTGTTTTGGATTTCTGGTGAACATGTCGGGAAATATCTTGTGCTTGTACAGGATTTGACTCATGACATTTAAAAGTATTCTTCTCATCCAAGGAAAGAAAAGCTGTGATCAAAACAATTCTGACCTCTGTGCCATACATGATGTCTCAAATGTATCCTGATAAGAAGAATCCCAGAAATAATAAATTCCAAGGCCAGCTAGCCTGACCTCTTGCACAGAGCAGGTCATAAGATTTTATTCTGCAACTCTTTCAAAACCCATAAAATTACAGTAGTGCTGAACTCTTATGTGAAAGTTTAAATCTTTTGAATTCACTGTCACAATTATGCATTTTCCAGGTGAAGTTAACACTACTCACAGGGAAGGAGAGGATGTGAACTCAGACCACTGGATGTGATAGGGCTGAAATAAGAGGTGGGAATAACTTCATTGTAGCACAACATGAAAAGTAGCAAAGCAAAAAACTGTCATTATGCTGGTATCTGATTTTGCGTTGTTGTTGTTGTTTTTTTTTGTTTGTTTTTTTTTTGTTTTGTTTTTGTTTTGTTTTTGTTTTTTGTTTTGTTTTGTTTTGTTTCTACCTAGCACTCATTGTACATAATTTAAAAATTTTCGACTGCTGTCCTGAACATGTCAGTTGCTTTGATGGAACAACTATTCTCAAATGCTTTATTTTATAAAATTGAAAGGCTTACATCTTCTTTCTCTTTCTTTTTTAGCATTTCAATCCCATTGCCTCATCCTGCACCAAATGATATATATAAATGGATTCTGAACCAGTATAAAAACATGAATACGTAGAGTTCTTGCTTTCTTAAATATGAAATAAGTCCAGATTTATTTAATGGGAAGCCCATTTCTCAGTACAGGCCAAAAGCAAGCAGGAATAAAATATGAATATGTTAAAATATGTAGGAGAAAGGCATGACTGAGAAGTAAACTAAATTGTATGCAAAGAGACTTTGAATCTTAGGTTTGTCACTATCCACTTAAATTACAACTAAAACTGTGGAAAGAATCAATCAAGTTTTGAGCTACTTTTCTCAACACAAGTTCTCCTTCGTTGAACACATTTGGCAAATTTCTTTTTCATTGGTGGAACACAGAGGCATGCATGAACTGTTTTTTAATTGAGTCTATTTAATTAAGATTTTAATCCTAATGTTATATAACAATAATACAGGTAATTTCTCAGCTACTATTGCAAAGTTGATTATATTCTTAACCGTCTCAATCAACATAATTTCAGGAAATTGGAAAGGAGTCACAAGCCAATTAAAAAATGCACATTGTTCTTATTAAACTGCTGAATGAAATGTCCGCTGGCCTGAAGGTCAAATTTCCCTTCGCAACCATTTTCCATAGAAATTTTTTCATTTCTTATTGTCTTCTCTTTGTTTATCTCTAAATTCAAGAGGTCGTGTACTTGTAGTTACACTTCCACAACTGTAAGTACTTAAACACTTGATACTATTGAAGTACAAAATTAATAAATAAACTGAATGATTTATGACATTTTTACTGTTGACACTTTGGGAGTATTTTAGATCTGCCTCAGTTTTATTGCAAACTTCTGCCCTATTAACACAACTAAGTAGGTCACAGTGGGTGTGCATGCAGAGGCATTCATATCCTTTTTAATCTCCCTTGAGAATTTTTTTAATTTTTAACACAAAAAGGAAAGCTATAATCAGATTTTTTTAATATTTCCTGTGAGGAAGAAAAAAAGTCCAAAACTGGTATAATCGACATACATCTCTTAAAGAAGAAGCATTAAGCAGGCGGAGTAAGCAAAGCTACATTTGTAGTTACACTAATATAAAATTGGTCTAGTTCTGTGCCTTTGAGAGAACATAGTTTCTTTAAATTTCTTTGAATTCACTGAAGAATATTTTAAAGAAAAATATTTTTCCTTTATAGTTTCCTTAATGGAGACATTTACTTCTCACATATTATCTTGCATAATAGGATTATTAGTTGCGGCTCTCTATTTTCAGAGTTTGGCATCATAAAAATCATAAAGAATTACTAAATGGAGCAGAAAGTCTAAACCTCTTCAATAGAGCAAATCAGCTTTAATACTCAATTCTCTTTCCAATGAAATTCATTATGCAAGTTACAACTACAAGTGCTTCCCAGGAAAAAGAAAAAAATGTGGGTATCCTCATGCCTCCTCTCCTGGATTATATAAGTAAGTTCTCTCTTTCTGTCCTACTGTTGCAACAACCTTGTTTATAGTTCCAGCCCACAATATATCTTTGTCTTCAGAACACATCAAATCTGCTATTAGAAGTAAGGCTATTTTCCTAGCTCTTACCATATTTCTCCTTGCCATCTCTTTGAATATTTGACTCTCTTTTTAGTTATGCATAGGCATCTACATCTTTTATTAGATCTAAATATATACTCTTCTGAAAACTGAATATAGAAGCCTGTATTTGATAAAGACGCTGAGATGTTTTATTTTTAGAAATTTCTGCCTAATTGGTAACAATACTGTGGAAAGATATAAAGGAGCTCAGATCAAGAAGCAGTATAGTGACCCAGCAACAGTTTGGGCAGGGTAACCAACAGTGTCGAGTGTGTTGTGCAAATCTAAATGGGGAAAAACATATCCATAGTATTTCCAGGGCTCGGTGTAGTTAGGCACAGAAACGTGTTGAACTGCTGCAAGCAGTTTTCTGCCATTGGAAGGATCAGAGATGCACGCCTGTAAGTGTGCGTGGGGAAAATCAGATTCTGAGGATGATTTTAGCCGGGGTCATTATACTGAGAAGGAGGATGTGTATGTTAATCAACAGAAAATATTAAAGAGGAGAACAGTTCCCTCAGGCTTTTCCACAATGAAGCAGCACAATGGGATTTAAGATGGCCATGTTGAAGCTCAGAAAATTGCTTTTCAGCCTTTATTTTGATTGATTTGGAGTCAGTTCTTGAATTCTTACTCCAGCCTTCTAAAACTGCTCTCTTTTTGCCAGGCATTGGGGTGTTTTGAGGCAGCTTATTCCTACTACAGCTCCTTGGATGAATTTATTCCGCTTCATACAAAATATGTCGTACCTGGGAAATATGATTTAAACTCTTCTGTGTTTCAGCTGATCTTTGTCAACTCAAGGGCAGAATACAAGATTGCAAAATCAGGTTTTGTTCCTTTTTGTTTGTCTTCTTGTATGACTTTTCCCCCCCTACTTTTGGAAAGGAATTTCTGCCTTAAAATATGCTGTATTTGTAGGCTGAGGGTGTTCTACATCTCCTCAGATGGAACAGCTGGAGAATTAACCCTCTGAATGCTATCACAGGATGACATAATCCCCTGGCTGCATTTTGGCGGAAACTCAGTGCAATGGAAAGGGTCTCACTGTTTGTGGCCAGTGATTTTTGAGTCAAAAATTGACCCCCAGCCTTATAAAGTGGGTAATGCTGGTTGCCTCCAGGCCAGCAAGGGCCTCTATGTTGCAGATTCATCCTTAAGGGAGTGAATTGGGATGGTCCAAAACATGTCCAGGGAGTAAATGCAGGGTCAGTTTCTATGCTCAAGGGCTCAGTGGTTGAGGTGGCTCCCTGGTCCTGGTGTGCCATGTGGCACAGATGTCCCCAGCGTGCCTCTCTCTTTGTGCCTCCCAGCTGCTTGAGGAAGAGCAGGTAGTTGGGTGGATGGTGTGTTGTTTGTAACTCCCCATAGGACACAGCTGTGAAATACTCTTGATGGCCCTGAACAGGATGTTGCCTGGGGATTTGTGAGCATGTCTGGAAGCAGAGGCTCCGCTGCCAGCCTACCTGCTTTGCAGAAGCTGTTTGCATAAGTAATGCAGGAGCCCTGAGGATGCCTGGCAGCTGAGGCAGGCTCCTAAGGACCTACTTTTCAGATCCAGGCAACTACTGACACATAAATGGCACTTAGGTGGTTTTATGAGCCCCAGCACACATTTGAAGTTATTGAGGTCTGAGGCTGGTAAGGTTTTCAAAGAATCTTAAATGGCATTTAAGCCAATACTAAGAAATCCCAAGAGCTGCCAAAATATTTTGAATATAACCTACCTTGTATTCTTTTAAAAATGTCACCTTAGTGGGAATTGTTATTAGCAACGAAGAAATAATTTTATGACCCTATTGTAAATCACACATATTTGTTTGTTCTCTGTAAGAGTAAAAACTCGGAGGAAAAAAATGATTTTATGCTTCACACACAACTCTGAGGCTGAAGAAGGTGCAAAGTATCCATTTGAGTCTAATTACCCAGCTAGGTTGAGCACAACCAGTCCAACAAAAACCCAGCTGTAGTTTTTAATTGCCTTAAATGAGCTCCTAAATAACTATGTGGAGTTAAACCACAGCACAGAGAACACAATATAAGTGCATAGAAATTCTGAACACCCAGGGCTCTAGAGTGCTCAATTAAACTTTCCTTGATTATTCAGTACAACAAAAGTGTGCAAATTAAAGGCTTTCATGCTACAGCAGGCTATGACCTCATTCTTAAGTTTCAATATTACAGTGTGACTTAATTAAGATATTCCCCATACAAAGCATAACCCTAGAGGTAAGTTTTGTTCCAAATACCTCATATAGGTATCTCGCCTGCTGTTAAGTGAATGGCTCTTGGTGCAGCAAAATAAATATTGTTCTGGCATAGACTCACTTTTTTTGTATACACTGAGAGCAGAGAAAGGAGCAGTATGAAATCATTAAAACATTTAACTCACCATGCTGAAATGCAGTTGCTAAAAGGCCTCATTTTTATTGCATTCAGACTGTAAAGTGCCTTAAAATAGTTTATAAAGAACCCACACTAATTCGTGATTTTGTGATAGATACTCAGTTTGAATAGGAACAAATTGTATGGAAACTTGCAAGTGTAAAATTTTTGGCCAGTTTAGGTCAGTGGTACAAAAGCAGTAAAAATCAATACTCAGTAGAAAGAACAGCTTCATCTCAGGATGTTTGTTGGTTCATATGGTGTCATGAAATGTGGTGGTTTTTAATAACTGTGAAGTACATTAAAGTCACTGCACGAAAGGCCTTTTAAATTCAATGAGGTATTAATTATATGGACAGAATGCCAAACACATGGGAAATGGTCATGTAAATATCTTGGGTTTGTCCTTTATACTTAGCTTAGAACCACTAAAATGTATTAATCACTCTTTTTAAATTGCCCTATTAAAATGGAAATATTAGACAACAGATTAATTTAATCTCAGTACCAAATTACTTTTCACACCAAAAATCTTTTTATACAGTTGGAACAATTTGTGCTCTTCTAAATGTTTAAATTAAGTGCCAAATTAGATTGCTGGTAATGATGTAAATAGCATTCTGTCGCTTTGCTTTGAACAGCTTTTTTCTCCAAATAATTATTAGTGAATTCAATTAGTGAAAGCAAAAATACATCTTAAAGTTATTGTGCAGTTTGTTTGACCACATTCATCTAAGCAGACTGAGAAGGCCATGTCACTTTATAGTTTTTCAGTTATTATACAAATTTTTCTGTTGCTTTATATTATTCACACTTTTCTTGACTTATCATTGTTTTTTATCTTCCATTCAAAAGGCAGAATTAGAAGCTGATGGTTTGATACCATTTTTTGACTGCATATCAGTTGGTTCTGTTTTTTTCAGAATGAAACTTTCTATCCCATTTCAGGAAATTAAAATACAAGAGTTCAACACTGACACGAGAATAATTTCCTTTGTTCCCATATTTTCTTCATGTGGTATATAAGACTTAATTATCCCTGAGGCATCTAAAAGCTATGCTTTGTAATCTCTGAATTTTAGGAACATAAGAACTGTATTAGATCTTATTAACAACAGTGAAGACAGAAATTTCAGTTTAGCTTAAATACAGTTCAGCAGGCTGACTCAATATGGGTATTTTACTTCTGAACATGTATGTTTAGTTTATTTTCTAAAAAGCTTAGTATTTTCCCCCTCAAATTAGTTCATGTATAATAACTAATTACTGCATAAAAATAAATAAATGACAGATTGAGATAAAGTTTTCTGATAATTCTTTTAAATTTGTGAACAATATTGTGAACAATGTGAAAATTATGTACTTTTGTCAATGCCAGCTCATAACAAAGTCAATAAATGGTTGTTGTGGTCCCACCTGGAACACTTTGGAGCAACTAATAGACTCAACAGCTGATGTCTGTACTTTCTCGCTTAATATTTGGGTGTTAGATCATGTTATCACTGAATAGCACAGGCCTTTCCTCAGTCTGTGCAATCCTGCCAGACAGTTCATGTGCTTTTTAAAAGCCAACTAGGCAGTTGCACTGAAGGCAGAGGAGAATTAGATTAGGACAAAGGGGGAAAAAAAGGGAGATAAATTTGCATCAGGTACAGATGAGTTTGAGGTAAATATTTTATTTCATGTGTATTTTTCATCATTATATTTCACATATTTTTTAAGGTGGGTTTTGACATATGTCTGTGATCTATAATACATTATCTACAATATAATTTCTGGATATAGACATAAATCTACAGAAGTGGGAAATCTTTCTCTTCACCTTGCTGTCAGATCCTTTGGTGGCAGGGTATTCAATCAAGAATATAAAAATGCCTCTTCACTCAAGCTGTGTGTAAAATGACATTTTCAAAAATAAAAAGTTAAATTTAAAAACTCTAACCTTATATCTGTTGTATATTTGCATGTATATAATACCAACATTGGTCATTAGACAATCTCTCTGAAACTACCCTGACAAAAATGTGAATCATCCTTATGAATTATGTGTTATGAAATGCTAGAGTGCAAATACAATTCTTCTAAATATTTCACCAACTGGAAAATAAATAATTTAAATTACATGGTCATTAAAATGTCTTCTGGAAAGAGAGACTAATATTAAGTGAGATATTGTATCATTAGGACTTGCTAGGATCAGAAAGAATGAGGGAGGAGAGCACATTCGTTACGCCAACAGATGATTTTCCAGAAGAGTTTTTTGTTTGTTTCCTCCACCGTCTAATGGGTTTTTTAGAAATTGTAGTTGAGAAACATCATTTAATGTTCAGTAAGTCTAGCAAATAACTATGAAATAGCCACCTAACTGATAAAACCAGTGCACAATTATTTTTATTGTGCAATTTTGTAGTATTATGAAACTGGTAATGAAAGTATTATGACTAGCTTCCAATTTTTTAATGAATTAGCAGAAGTGTAGTATTTTCAGTTAAGCAAGTGGAAATCAAGCATTCTTTGTTAAAATAGAACTAATATGGAAGTACTATTTAGGAACATCTGTTCTCTTACCATTTTCAGCTGCCCCAGTTACAACGATCATCCTTTTTAATTGCTAAACACCTGTCTTTTATTATATTTGATAGCAACTCTAAATTTAATTTAATTTCCAGTCTCTTATCTGATTTTGAAAATGTTTTACTTCTATAATGCCCATTTACATGGTTTATTACCTTAATTCTTCTACTTAATCCTGAGAACCCTAAAAATGATTATGGGATTAATTGTGCAGGGAAGTGATATTTCTTCCTTTTAGTATAAACCAGATACCTGCTCTTCAGTCTATCTGGGATAAAGAAAAAAGATAAGAGAAGAGGAGANGGGAACGGGATGATTTGCAGAGCTATTGAATCTGCTGGAGTGCAGGTGGCAGTGGGAACGGAGAGGAGAGGAGAGGAGAGGAGAGGAGAAGAATCCTGAGGATTAAGTTTCTAGTGCCAAACATAGATTAGGATGAAGACATAGTCCTGCTTCTCAGACTATTGCCACTGACTACTTAATGTTGAGCTCATTGAATGTCTGAGCATTGCAAACACAAGCAAGAAATAAAATTGAGCTAAGGTGACCCTTTCCTTCAGTAATGAGCAACAGGGAAATAGTACATGTAACACCTTTTTCTCACTTGCTCTTAGCATCTTATTCCCACTTTCTGTCACGTACTAACCCATGAATTAATTTTTGGGTTCTGTATCAAAACCCATGACACAGGACACAAATTTGATATTTCAAATGATGTTATTTGACAAGACATTTGATTCTCTACTGTAAATAATTGCTCTTTGGTATGTGTGAAAAAAAAGCTGATAAATTACTTCCTCAAAACAACCCATATTTAGATCTTTCTTACTCATACATGGGATTAGGATCATGGAAATTGTCATACTGAGTGGCATAGTCAATATCAGAATCATATAATAGTTTGAGTTGGAAGAGGACCTTTTAAATGCCTTCTAGTCCATCCACGCTAGTACTTGATGAAGCCATGCTGCATGTCTGGAATCACCTCCCTGTTCTCCATATTACTTAGCACAGCTTCTAGGATGATCTGCTCCATGATCTTCCCAGACACAGAGGTGAGGCTAACAGGTCAGTAGTTCCCAAGGTGTTTCTTTCTACACTTTTTAAATATGGGTACAAATATATCCCATCACAGATGCCTGACACAGGAAATCTTTCATTCAGCAGGTACAGTGTGTCTAGGGGAAAGAGTTTGTCTTCTAATCTCATTATTATTATATGCCCTGAAGAATAAGAATTTGTTTCTATTTTATAACTCCTGCTTTTTTTTTTTTTAAATGAAATTTGGTACTGTAACAAGATTATCTCTATGGGTGTGCATACATCCATGTATTTATGCATGGGAGAAGTCTACAGAAACAGAAGTAACAGGGTTTTCTATTTTGCTTCAGTAGACATGCAATGATTAAATTTGAAGATTCGTACATTAAAAATTTGAGTGTTTTTCGCAAATCACACGGAAAAATACCGTATTCAGACCTGAAATTTTGCTAACTAAAATAAGGTTAAATATTAATATCTCTATTCAGGTGAAAGACTGTTGCATCTCCCATTATCATTTTCATGACTGTTGAAATTTAGGGCATGCAATAAGAAAGGCTCAGTGGCTACAATTGCAAATACGCTGCTTTTTGTGCCTTTTATGTTCTTATTGATACCTCTGACATTCATTCACATAAACAACCTGGATAACATGACTATGCATTTCTATAGTTGTTTGAATTTTTAGATCTCAAAGTGTTTTGTTAAAAGACGGCAGAACTTTAGTATTATGCATGCTAAAGGTAAGCTGAAGGGATGTTAACACTTTTGCTCTCTCAACTAAGACAATTGGGAAAATTGGCAGAAGAGTTGCCTCTCAAAGCTGAGTCATTTGCAGTTCTCATTGCAATTATGAATCTTCCAGTGCCAGCTCAAGGTGTAAACATGGCTGAGAGCAGCAAACTCTGAGAATGGCCTGGGTGAGCCTAAGTCAAGATACCTGGACAGACATCTGTACTACCCCACAATGGACACTGCAGAGCTGCACCTGTGGTTATAAGCCATTAAAACCACACATCGTACAGGGCCCTGCCCCTGTCCCTGTAGCACACAAAGCAGCTCAGGTGTAGCCACAGAGTGAAATCAGGAGACCACTCACTTAAGTTGAGTATCATGACTGAATTTATTGGTATTCTGCTTCCCTAAATTTCCAAATGAATATACTGAGTGTTCGTGCCTTTTCTATCACTGACAATCTGTTTTTGAGCTCTACATTTCCTTCATTGCTGCTGTTATTTTTGTTCAGTTACAGACTTAATTAATCAAGACCAAACCCAAAAGCTGCACTTCATTAATTGAAAGTTCAGTCTCAGTGTTTCCAATAAAAATCTTGACATCAACTCTAATGATCTTCAGAAGTGTTTAATTCCTTCCAGAGGTACATTTTTCCTCTTTTTCTGTCTTTCTGTTTCAGATGTTAATGGCAGTTTCATTATTAATAACAAGGAAATAGGAAGTCTTTAATGTGTTATGCTCGGCAATTTGAGATTTTATCACAGATAACATTGTCAAATCTTAGCTCTAATAGCCCAGGGGTAACTCTGAAAATACTTTATTTGTTTCTCTCTCTTTTTGCGGTTTTTACTGTTATCTAACTGCCAGTTGTCTGAATGAGAGCTCTCCACAGATCAAGATTGCTAGAACCAGATTACTTATTGTCTTTATCATTTTGCTTCTCTAGAGCAGAGTGACAAATTCATATGTTCAGATGATTTTACTTTTTCAGATATTGCAAGGTGATTACTATGTGGTTCAACACTTTAGTTTGCCAAATGCTTCCTCATTTGAACAATACTAAATTGGTCTGTTACAATGAAGGTGCTGAATAAGCCTCCAACATAGTGAGTACTATGTCAGTCACCTTTTGGATGTGGGGTTTTGTTCTGAAAAAAATAGTTGACCAGCTTCAGAAATGCCTAAATACATAAGCAGGTATGTTTAGTTATCTTAAAATTGTCAGTAAATCATATTAGATTTTTTGATAATTTCTATCAACCTAGTTCCATTTAATTAAGAACTTGTGGAATTTTTTATGTGATTCTTTCCAGGAAGAAGAGGAGGGGAAGAGTGAGAGGGGGAATTAGGAGAAGAGATGAGTAGGAGGTGGGAAATGGAATAACAGAAAATTCCTCTTGATACATTTTCTCACTCCTACTTCTGACTAATACAGTTGGGCTTTGAAAAAGGATACTTTGAAAAAGTGCACAATGTTAACTGTGATTAATGCTCACCAGTAGGTCTAGCTAACTTTTATGAGACTGAAAAAAATTGAGAAATCTAGTGAAAAATTGATGCTGTTGATAAGTGTACCTGTGACTCAGAAGTGTGCTATAACAGGTTGACTTAAGATAATTGAGAAATTAATTTTACCCTCTGCTGTGTTCTAAGTAAAAAGGCTTCCAAAAGCTTGCTACCTGCTGTCTTTTAATACAGTAATTATGTCTGGGCAGGTTTTTTTCTGCTGTTAATCTATCCCTTGAAAAGCCTGATGCCAGTATGTAAATATTAAACTTTCAAACTGGGTGTCAGAGAATTAAACCATTTCACCTGGGGAAAGACTGTGAAAGGTAGTACTTGTTTCAGCGGATAAGAATATTGTGTCTGCTTTGACATAATCAGGTAACAGCTAACTAAAGGCCACTTCTTCCCGATCATAGAGTTGACCCTGCATTTCTCCAGGTTGTACATGATTTTCCATTCCTAAAGGTTGTGGCACAAATGGTTTCAGGAGGAGGAGGAAGATGAATGCTGGTGGCAATGAACAGTCTCTCTTATGTTATTAAGGAACGATACAATTTTTTTCCTATGGAATATTTAAATGTGTATTTGTGCAGGGTCTTTAGTCTAGCCTGATAGCACAAAATTGTGACAAACTCACTACTGACTTTCCACTGATTGAAAAGCTTCAAGCATGCAGAACGTAGTATGGGAGCCTCACAACGGATAGGTCTCTAGCCATCAAATTCGTAGACAACTACAGTGAAGTTGGTGGTTTTATGTTCTTTTTCCAATCAAACCCTGTAAGTTGTTGTGGGCAGTGAAAACAGCGGCATGTATATTGTCAGAGTTTTAATCAACATTGGACTAAAAATATCCTCTTATGTACAATATACCTTCATGCAGCTTAAAATAATTTTCATAATTTTGATTTAGTAGAATTGTACTGGGTTTGCATGGCCTGGTTTTTGATAGTGAGAGGGCTAAAGGGGTGGCTCTGAGGGGCTCCACAGATAGACATGCCTCTGGCCAAGACTTGGCCAATTAGAAATGGTGGTAATGCCTCTGTGATAACATGTTTAAGAAAAAATCAAAACGGAAAGTGGGGGTACAGTTCTAATTGCAGCCAGAGAAGAGTGGGGTGAGAACTCGTGAGGGGAACAATTCTGCAGACACCAAGGTCAGTGCAGGAGGAAGGGCAGGAGGTGCTGCAGGTACCAGAGCTGAGATTCCCCTGCATTCTGTGGTGCAGACCATGGTGAAGCAGCTGTGCCCATGAAGCCCATAGTGGTCCACAGGTATGCAGAGATCCACTTGCAGCCTGTGGAGCAGCTGCCTGTGCTGAAGCTGGTGAATGCCTAGAGGAGGGGTGACCCTGTGGAGAGAGAAGCCTGGCTCCATTGCTAGAGCAGCCTTTCCTTGGAGGACTGCACCCAGAAGAAAGAGTGACGCATGCTACAGCAATTCTGGGAGAGCTGTTGCCCGTGAGATGGACCGACGTTCAGCAGGTGGCAGGGAGCTGCTGCTCGTGAGATGGAGCCACATCAGAGAAGTTCACAGAGAACTGTCTCTTGTGGGAGGGACCCCGCAGTGGAGTGAGGGAATAACTCCTTTCCTTGAGCAGCAGGAGAAGCCTCAGGTGATGAATAGACCCCCCATTCCCTGTCTCCCTGCACATCTGGGGTACGAGGTGTAGCTGGGAAGGAGGGAGGGGTGAGGGGAAGGTGTTTTATGAGGGCTTATTTTACTTCTCATTATTCCACTTTGAATTTTTTAGTAAGAAATTCCCTTCATAATTAAGCTGAGGCTGTTTTGCCTTGATGGTATTTGATAAGCGATCCTCCTGGTCCTTATCTCAACCCATGAATCCTTTGTTAAATTTTCTCTCCTCTGCCCAGCTGCAGAAGGGAGTCAGTGAGTGGCTTTTGTGGGTGCCTGGCATCTGGACAGCATCAACCCATGATGCAAATTAATACTGTTTAAAATAGAAAGAAAAAGGATGCCCTAGAGGTGAGTAGAAAATGGGATTTGGAATCCATTCCAACTGTTCTCCTTATCCAAATGGTGTATACCTATCAATTTCATATACCAAACAATATAACAGCTTCTGATCCAGAAATGGAAGCAGAGATCCTGCAATTCTGCACATGTAGCCCATCTGGGAACCTCTCAGGCTCTGCCCCACTGGCAGGACTGTGAATGGTGTACTCAGGTGTGCAGCGACTTCTCTTCATCAAGGACAAACAGTGGTTTTTTCCTCAGGCTGTGAACTAAAATAAAAGCTTTCATTTATTGGGCACATCTGGGTTGACGTCAGCACTGGAATTTCAGTACTCTTTGATCCCTTTTTTTAATATTCTTTTAAATGTTAAGAAATACATTATGAGGCTATGCATTTTATTGCAAGAGCAAGTAGTGGTCGCAGTTGACAATAGCTCATTTGTATAACACTAGAAAGAGTGGAGAAAGACTTAAATAAAAGCCACTCTTTTTGGCTACATCCTTTATATCTTGAGATTCAATAAAATCACCTAGAAAATCATAGAAAGCTGTTTCTCTGTTTTTTCTGTGTTTTTTTCTTTTAAATATTATTCAGTATTTGCCTACACTTAATGAGAAATTAGTTGTCCTATTTACACAAGGATAACGTGCTGAAACAAATATATGAAAAGTTGTGGGTAGTCTTTCATTTAAATACCACCAACATTTTCTTAAAACACCAAATAGTCTTTTTTGTCATGTTCAGAATGCCTTATAAAGTGTATAACTAATTTCAGAAGTTTCAAATTGAATTGCCCTATAGGGATAATGATAACTTTCAAATCTCACAGAGTGGCCCTCTCCAAAATCAGCTCTTTACCATTATTGTGCCATTTTTACATTATTGTGCCAACTCCTTTCTGACTTATTCTTTGGAGACTGTGTAAAGTAGTTATATTAGAAATGAATAAAATCAAACCAAGAAACACAATACAAAAGCCCTGAAAGCATTTGAATAATATGAAAAATGAGTTATTAAGTAAAGATACAGTAAAGAAAGTTCTTGCTCGATGGAGTGTAATTCAGCAGAAGAGAAATAAAATTATATTTGAATTATGATTTGCAAAACGTTTCCTTTTACTTTACATGTGAACTATGATTTCAGAGTAGGAAATTATAGACTTTGATAAGGAAAAGGTTTAATGAATAATTAAATATATGAATTTGTTTTGAATAAAAGTTGGATGCCCTCTCTCTTAAGTTACTTTAAATACATATTATATTACAGTTTTCTGTCAGGAATGCACTGTACAGGTCCATAGAAACTTCTTTGAACCTCTGTTTGGGAAACAGTTGCCACATGGAATTTTTGTTATTTCTTTGCTGTTGAAGTAGTATTTTTTGCAAGAATGTTTAGTTGAAGAAATTCAAGTAGTTGCTAGGAGAGGTTGATTACATGGCAGAAACTTCCCTCTTTGCTCCTACCTTTTTAAGATTAGAATCTTTGCTTCACACAGTCTCCTTAAATATTTATTTATTTATTTTTAATATATTGCTGTCTTTTCCATGTAAAAGTAAGTTACGTGGGACAAAACTCTTGTCTTGTACAGCCTCAGGGGGTATTAACTAGAGCGAGTTGAAAAAGGAGTGCTTCTTCATTGTCTTGTTGCTTATGAAGTCATCTGTATGAGCGTGAAGGAGGCAGAAAATGCTACTATTTTGTTATGAATAATACAGAGAAATAAATAGGTGCAGCTGCAGCTGTGCTATTAATGGTAGGGAATTATGTTTCTCCATGAGCACTGTTATATTGTGTAAGTAGAAGCTTGTATATTGAGTTGATTAGTCATGTTATCTGAGTCATTCTGCTCTTGATTTATGGTTTGCAAGTAGTGCAGTATCAGCCTTAAGGCTTCAGCACAGGACCGTGGATTTGAAAGAGTTAGAAGTTTAACTATTTAATGAACTAAAGCTTGTGTTTTCTTCTTGTAGATAAATATTATTTGTTCAATGAAGTTGGTACCATGAGAAAAATCCATATTTTTCAGATAACTGTCGAAATTCTTGTACCTTAATATTCTTTTGAAATGAATGATTAGTTTCTTGGTTATGTGCTTTACAGGTTACTAAAAATAGACAGAAAAAAAGGTGATAGTCTGTTGATGTGACTTCTAGACGTACAGAGTTGAGCTGTTAATTTATCCATGACTCCCTAGCAGAAGTCCTGGAGACCCTGTGATAGTTCTCTGACCACATCAACTCAATGCTCGATAGATCAAAATGCAGTGCAATATAAGGAAATGTTAGACCTATTGTGAAAGGATATCATTATGCTATGGTGTATCCACTACATAAAATGTATATATGTTATTTTATATATATGTATTTAAAACAACATATAATCACCCACATCTTGATTAATATACGCAGTAAAGTCCACAGGATTTAATTAGGACAAGAAAGGCCCACAACAGAATTAGGGAAGATAAAAAACATAAAGCAGCATAGGCCAAGATAGGGAAGAGTTTCAGAAAGAAGGAATTTTGTAGAAAAAGACTTTTTACTGAAAAGAAATTCAAAGTGTTGCCCAATGAAATAATTTTAAAATGGCAGGAAGTTTGGGGGTCTTTTTCTTTACGGGAACAGAATGTTAAGTTGTAGGGCTCATCTGTGACAAGGCATTCCGGAAATAGAAAGTGTGTGTTAATCCAAATAATAACTGAACAAAGTTGTCTATCAAGCACAGTGTTCTGGAGTCAACATCTGAATCTGAAAATCCTAAACCAGAGGATTTCTAGAATTTGGAAAGATGTACCTGTGGAACCTTTTCATACACATTTCCCCTTAACATCTGCTACTGGCTAATGTTGTGAAGATTATAGGATAGGAGGATGCAATGACTGCTTCTCTACTGCTAAATAAAACATGGTAAGGGACCCTCCTCTGGCCTTGAGGTCAAGTATTACATCTTGGCTGAAACCAAATTTCACTTGGCTCTGGATCTCTTCTGGGCTTCATGCCATGCTTTTTGGTTCCTTGACAATAGTTATAATTTTGTGGGAGTTTTGTTTGTTTGGGCTTTTTTTTTTCTTTTTGTTTTTCAGTTCAGAGTGTTTGAAACAACACAAGGGTAGTTCACCAGGTTGATATATTCATACCACAAGTCTGAGAAAATCTATTACGAGGTCTGGGATGTGTCACAACAGTCAGTAGGGACACTTCAGGCTCTGCAAGTCCTGTTAAGATACAGTGTGTGAAGGGAGCCAAGCCTAATTCAGACTACATATTAGGAATGGTGGATGGCATGTGATGTCTCCTGACCTTGGCCTACGCACTGCCCCAGGGGTAGCTACTTGGCACAGTTTAAACCTGACCTCTGTAGCTAAGAGTTAGGCAGTTCAGGTGAGGGAAGCATCACTGCTCGAGCTTCTTGCCTTGAGTGTTTTTGTTTAGCAGCATTTCAGATGCACACATTGATGCCTTGCTTTCCCAGTCAGGTTATAACACAGCTTCTGTTGGAGTTTCTGTGGAAGGTAACTTGAAAATGTGATGTGTTTACTTTTTATCTGAAGGGAGACCCTGGCATAAGTTTTTATGGTAGGGTCATCCATGGTTGAATATTATATTATTTATAAAGACATGTTTATTCTTTGAGGCATTTCAAATTACAGTAAGCTAACCACAAAGTTCCTTATCCCTAGATTTTTAAATCCTTGTATGGAGTTTCCCCTAGCACCTTCTTTTTTCTGTAGAATGTATAACTTTTATTAGTCTGCTGTCCCAGCAAAACCCTTGAAAAATGATTTAATATGGTCTCTCCATTTTTTGTGTCTTGGAGATGTGTCATGTACAGGCTGGAGTACCTGTCAGAGACTGAAAATACTTCATGCCTCAAACATTGATACAAAGTTTTGCTCACTATAAAGAAGCTACAACCAGAGACACCTCCCTGAAGACTGAGACTTTGGGCTGAAAGTCAAACTGCTGATTAGATAAAGGGAAACTCATTGTTCAGTCATCTCAGGCAGAGGGAAAGGTTTGCATCCTCCAAAAGGCTAAAGCCACCAGCTGGGCTGAGGAGCATCCCTGGCTGAGTTTGGGGTGGGGGCAGAGCACAGCTCACAGATGCCAGGTTTACACAGACTCCCCCCAGCCGAGGGGACAGGAGGAGATTTCGGGTGCGTGGTGTAACCTCTGGCTAGAGGCACTGAACACTCATCCTCCCTTACACAAACTGGCCCAGCTGTGGAACCCCAACCCCACAGACCACAGCCACAGGACTCTCACATGAGAGGCAGCTGAGGGGGAGTCACAATCCATCCAAGATCCCCCAAAGTGCTGGGCCTTGCATCCCAGGGCTGCACGTGATGCAACAGACCCAGAGTCTCCTCTAAGAGACTGTCCCCTCCCCAGGGGGACAGACCTGGACATTGACACCTGGCTGGAGGGGATATAAACCCAGGGGATTCTGAGCCTTTGGAGGGACCTTCACCACCAAGAAGAGCAGCTGGAGAGAATCAACAGAGAGGTGATATTCTTTTTATTTTGTCTCTGTCACTCTCTGTTGTCCTGCCTATCTTCTATTTCATTCTTTCTCCTTTTCTTTTCTCTTTCTCTCATATTTACAATACAATAAAGTCAATTTTATTGTAACTGGCATATGGTTTTGTTTGCACCTTAATTTGGGCAGAGGAATTTCTAAAGAACCTTAGTAATAATTGGATCCTAAAAAGTACCTTACAGTTTGTCTAAAATGTCATATGAAAATGGAAATTGTGTGTAATTTGTCAGTGACTTTCACTATGGTCTGTATTTCTATTCCAGTGCATTTTCAACAGTTATTTTATTCAGTGGAAGAGAGATTTCAGTCAACAGATACAGGTAAGTTTTATGAAGAACTAGGGTTTTACCAGGACAAAGAACTGAGAAGTTTACCAAGTACGTAAGTGAAGCGGTGGACAAAATGAATTATTTATCTGATTTAGCAGAAAAAACCCCTGTGTTGGAATATGGTTGAGGCAGTTAAAAACAAGGACACAGTAAAGTAGGATTTTGGAGCTTTCCCAAAAATTAGTTGGAAAATCATTATTTTTATTTGGTTGAGAGCCTTAAAAAGCATTCTAGATGCTGAATGCTTCTTCAGGGACACCAGAGATGGCATGGACTACATGAAGAAAGGGATGCTCTCCTCTCTAAAGCCAGGCCAGGTGAGGATCCTTGGCTTATGAGGGGTACTGGCCTTTGCAAGCAAGATGTGTCACTAGTGACAGTAGCAAGTCTTGTGTCTTGAATGTCTTGAGAGTCAGAAGTTGCCCAGGAGCCAGAGACTTTCACCCTTGCATTACAAGAAAGGTGGACTGTGAAAGAAGTTTCAGATTATAGAAACAACTCTGGATGGCAAACCAGAATTCTGACCCCCATTTTCACTTGTGCCACGCAGCAACAATGAAAACACAAAAGGTAAAGAAAACATTGGAAACTGCAGAAAGAAGGAAAATTGGAAAGAGACTTATTTACAAAGTAGAAAAATGATGGATGTATATAGTAAAAAAACCCCAACCCAGCAGCTGAAAAAACAAACAAACAAATAACCCCCCTCATGTTAAAATTTAATCCAGGAGACTTCATGTTTCATTTAGTTGTGAAAAGCTTAGCTCCAAGTGTGTTAGAGAGAAAAGCAGTACACAAGACAGTATCTCTCGCTTCTCAACAGTGTGTAGTCTCTGTGGCAGCTCCCTTGAAATCCCTCAGATCGCCCCATGAAACGACTGTTGCATTGTTCTTGGAGCACATTAGTTGTCTGCAGGCTCCATCTCAGCTATTCTTTGAATTCAGCGAGGCACTGAAGTACTACTCCGGGCCTTTGCCTGGTGATTCAGGACTACAGCAGGCGTAATTAAGCTCAGGCATGCTGGTAGAAAACCCAAGACTGCACTTACAGTATGTGTGCACTATAAATGAAGCTCCTGTTGTTATAAAAGAGTCTGTTTTCAGTATCCTGCCATTCCTATTGCAGTACAGGACTGTTGTGCAGCAGGGAATCCTTTTAGGTAACAGCAATGAGAACTGACTATGATGGGTCACTTGACATGTGTCTGCAGGACCTGGCTAAGGAGTTTAAACAGTAATATTACAGGTTTTTGAAGCTATGAATACCTAAGTTAACTCTTTGATGCTTACAGTGAGGATTTTCTGATACTTAAACAGCACCAAAATAATTCATGTTAACAGTGGGATTGTTATTATTAAAAAAAAAATTACAGAGATTATATATGAACTCCTGGACTGTACAAGCATGCCATGTCACAGTGCATGGTGTATTGTCAGAGGAACTTGCTTAATATTGAGGTTTTATCTGAGGAAAGTCCTCGTGGCATTTGTCTGTAGATATATGCCTAAATTGCAACCACCCTGATTTAAATAAGTAACTGTTTCTGGTAAAGTTAAATCTGACAGATATGCATACAGATAGCACTGTGCAGTGCATTAAAATCTCCTTACATGCCTCTTTAAGAATATAGATTGTTGCAAATTTAATTTTCCTCATGAAAATTTAATGGATGGATTTTACAATCCTTAGAGCAAAACCAATTCCAGGATTTTTGGAAGAGCTATAAAAGTCCATTTATACTCTGGATGGAACACCCACTAAACTGATCTTAGGGGGAACAGAATATCTGCCTTCTTCAAAAACATATAATAACCTAGGTATATTCAGTTGCATAATGGCGTTTTATTGGTTTAGGTCCCAGTTCACCAGCGTACCGAAGGAAGCACATTGCTTCAAGTGCTCAAATAGTCCCCATGAAATTAAAGACAATGTGCCTGAAGTTAACTACCTGTTAAAATTCCCTAATGAATAAAATCTTATAATATGAGCTGCTTTTGCAGAGACTTAATATATAATTAACCTCTTTTATGCAACTGTGAAACTTTAAAGTACTATCGAAATGCAGCATTAGAATAATGCAACCTGGGAAAATAATTTGATTTCCATATGGGATGTGCCCACATCAACAAGAACTCTGGCAGGATCTCTTTTCTCAGAACTGGACCACAACTCCTCTATCCTCTGCATACTCAAAGTCATGAACATGAGCATTGAAAGTGAAATACTGTATGCAAAGAGACATATTTTCTGTACAGTTAAAAATACTGTGAATGACTTTATGGCTAGAGATTACATAGAATGCAACAGTGTTAGTGTTTGCTCCTAGATGAGTGTTGTTTTCCTTGACATTATCATAAAAAAACAGTCCTACAGCAATAGGCCACTGCTATTGGAACAGTTTATTAGGCAGGAATAAACTGTCTGAAATCAAATAAACTTCTGAAGAATAGAAATAAAATAAAAATAGAAAAAATAGAAAAATAGGAAAAAAAAGTCAGCAAATGACAGAAGATGCTACTTGCTATTCTATTCCCTTCAGAGAATCTCTGCTTAAAAATGGGAATGTCTAGATGCTTCAGGTAAGTTTAACCAACAAAACCAATGAAACTATCAGCTCAACATTAACATCAAATATAGCTTCTGATCCTTAAAAATCCCCTTAAAAATAGAATACACTCTAATATTTTGCAATCACAGGAACAGAGATCATTCTTTCACCCACTCTAACATCCTGTGATTCAGTCTGAGTTCAAAATGACCATTAGAATCCCCAAATCCCAGACTTTTTTCATTTGTTATCACTCCATCACTTTCGTGATTAAGGTAGTTTGCTAAAATAGCAACTGAAATGTTCTGAGTCTCACAATAGCAGGTAAATTGCAACCTTAATGCTGGTTGCAGAGGGGTAATGACAGTACAAATTGTGACCAGATTTGTAATCTTTCTGTACAGCTGTATCAGGAAATGAACCAGTTTGGAGCAAAATTCTAGTCAGAGGCTCTTTGATGAAGCATGGAGGCAGCTTTAGAGTGCAGGTTGGGTTTTGGAGATCATATTGGTTTATTAGATTTTTACTTCTTTACTTTTGGGATTGGAATGAATTCACTCATTGAATTTAGAATACTTTAATTAAAAATAAGACAGGCACTATGGACAAAATATGTCCCCAAAGCCAGCTTTTCCAATGAGTAGAGCAGCGAGCCATGAGAGGATTGAGATAGTTTGCCAGTGCTTCAGCTTCTGCTCTTTGCCTGCCTAGTGTGTGGAGTCAACGAGCCCTTGGCAGCAGACAGCAGAAGTCTTCCCAAATGAAGACTTCTACACATGCACTAATCACCCCAGGCCCCTTTCTAGGGTGCAGCTCATCTTATCCTAATTTGCAGGTCTGAAATAAATGGCAAGGATTGTGCTCTAGAATTGCCTATTTGTCTCCCTGGATTTTCACAGCACCTGCAGTGAACAGCTCATGCCGTTGGCATCCCAGGTCAGGTGAGACAAACCCTGTCCTTTGCGTTGGTACAACAGAGCATAATGCACACAAGGGGCCGTTCTCAGGGCAGGGGGAGGCTAGACTGTTGCAGGACTGTATAATGAATATTACTTCCTCTGAGATAGCTAGACATTGCTGTAGGCTGCATGTGTTTTACCCCCCTGCTGATTTGCTCCGCGTGTAAGCATTTGCACAGAAAATAAAATAAAACAATAATGATAATACCTTCTTTTGTGTTGAGTTTTGCGCCTGTGCTCAGTGCCCACAGTCTTTGTTGGTGTTGTGTCTTTGACTTTTAATCAGTAATGACAAATTTTAGGCTTTTAGAAATACTCATTTCTAGAGTAGGCAGAAGGGTTTACATAGAATTTCCTGTAAAGGGACATCATCTTTCTGCTCATTTTTTTTACTACTACTAATGTTTCATGCCGTAATCCTTATCTTTAAAGTAGAAACACCTAGTTTTTAATACACGTAAGGGACTGTGCGTGACTAGCTATCTCTTTTTAATGAACCATTACAAAGTGGGCTCATTTTTGTGGCAGATTTATGGATCTACGTTGGAATCAATCATCTCCAGTCTACATTTTCATTGAAAGAAGCACATGCCAGAGCAGAACTCCTGACATGAAGTTGTACGCTTATCGGGACCGTGCACAGCGAAGACAAGACTATTAGAAGGAGCTAATTACTTTTCAAACCTGATTTTAATAACTTTTTCAGTGCGATCCCTAAGAAATAAAAATGCAGACAAATTTCCTCTTCTCTGTTTGACTGTCCCTTACTCATCCTGCCCCCTCTGCTGGCTGATAAGTGCAAAATCACTTTTCACACGGCCCTGGTTCCCAATCAGTAGCACATGAAGACCGTATTTTATGGATGAGAGTGCTATGAAATACAGTGGAATTCAGGAGCAACTATGAAAAATGCAATTTTTTTCCTATTCTGTGAATATTCTACATAATTTTCTCAGTTAAAAGCCAGGTAGACGTTTTTCAACATAGCTAGAAAAACACAGATGATGAGTTTAGAAGTTTTGAAGTATTGCTTTCTCCTTGAGAGTCTTCATGTTCTAAAATATGGGTGTATAATCAGTTGGGTACTCCCTGTGGTGCCATCCTCAACAGAAAAAGGGGTGCTTTTGCAGTCTAGGGATCATCACAGTAGGTGTGTGCCATCCATGCAGTCCCTGTGGAAGGGGGGATACCAAAGGAGACAGATTCACTGACTCGATAATCGTTTCTCTCTACAGGAGTAACACAAAGCAACTGTATTTATTTATTTATTTTTTTATTCATTTATTTTTCAGTAGGAAACCATGATTTATATTTATGTTTTGTTTGGGATAATCTTTTAAATCTGAAATCTGATGAAGTACATATAGGGATTCTAGAGAATCCTGAGAAAGTAGCTGTGTAGCTTGTTTTAACAAGAGATATTGAAAATAGATTGAAGAATCCAGCTACTGACTTTTTTTTTCTTATAGCTTCATAGTGCAACGTAAGGTGAATTATTCTGTTATACTGCCCTTGTAACAAGAAGCAATAAGTTTCACTGACCAGAGATTAGAGAAAAGAGAGTGGAGGGAATTAGTCCACTCTTTGTAATTGTAACAATTGGCATTTTTTTTTTCAAGGGATCTCTGGCTTTGCTGCAGTCTCCAGTGGTAACCCTGAGACCTGGTAATTTGTTAGCAAAGAGTCCTTTTATAATATAGTCTTGTCTTTTTGACACCATGACACTCACCAAATTGCTCCTTTTCTCATGGTTTCCTCAGTTATAGGTCAACTTAAGTGACATATTTAGACCACAAGCCAGTCTGGGACTGAGTCTCCAGAAATATATATATTTTTAATATAATTTATTTATATTTTTGTCTTGCACTAGTAACTTGTTTTATGCTCAATTTTAAAGAAACAACCCAAAGACAGAGATATCTAGAAGGTCACCAGCTGTCCTAAAAGTCATCTGCTATAATTTGCAGCAAATTACTGGGCCAAATTTAGCCCTTTTTTGAACAAGGATAGGTCTCTGTGGCAAAACTAGTAGTAAGGCTTACACAAGGCGCACAGCATACAAATTTGAGTTCTGTGTCAGAAATAGAGACGGCAAGCCTTGAATCAATATTTGGAAGATAAAAAAACAGAAGCAAGTTTCCTCTCTACACTGCTTTTAATGGAGAATAATCTACTTGTTCCTGCTTTTTGTGCTTAACTTCAATTATTAAGAAACTTAGCAGTGGGCTGAGCAAGCTACTGCAAGCTACCTTATTTGCCTGAGGGGGATACTGCAAATGTATGAGAGAAAGGGTGTTTGTGGGTTCACTATGTGGACTGAAAAAATAAAAAAAACCCCAAATGGTAGGTGGCATCCAGACCAAGATGTGTTTTAAGAGTCCTTCATAGTGGTAAATGAAAAAAATATTTACTTTATCTTTTCTTACAATTTGAACTGTTATTTTGGAAATTATTGTTTGAGGAAAAAAAGAGTTGCATAATGTTTTCAGTAGCTTAAAGTAAGAGAGACTTACTTTAGATTGAAAAATGTCTTTTCAGTTTCTGGAAGAGGTGGAAATGTTTGGGCATATGTGGTTTCTCCACATATGTGCACACTTCACTTGGAATGTGAACAAAGCAAGGCACCCCCTAGCCATGACCCTGGGCATTTCAACTGCATTCAGCCATGATTTTCAGAGCAATCCTCTCCACAGGTACTGAAGTTCCAGTGCCAATTGTCCCACAGTGTTTAAGGAAGGGCTCTTCTAAAATGGAAAGAGCAGATAGAAATGGCATACATAGAAATTTTCCTAATAAGGAAACCCTAATGAGGAAAAAATAAGATAAATAAAGGTTATCTCTTGGATGATACGTCTTCTGGTAGAGTAGTTTTCTGTTGAAATTAGTGTCTAGTACCTGAAACGCACAGGTGGTTAACAGTGTGGCATTAATATGACTGATGCTATCTGCAATTCAAATCCTCTTCTGCAGAGGGAGGGGGTAGGGAGAGAGAAAGAAATTCCTCTTAATGCAAAGTTTGTATAGCAGCCTTATATGCAGTTTTACAGGTCACTGCCTTCTGCATTTTTATGGCAGCAAATCTCTATAAACCATGCTGTACTTGCTCTGCTGTTCAGAAATATACAGTAAATCCCCTAGAGACTATACTGAATTTCTAGGACAGGTATGTCTGTTGCAAAATGTGATTGGATTTTGAATATTCTCAGAATCTTCTAATGTGCTTTTATTAACACTGAGCCTTCTTGAACTTGTCTGTATATTCTAGATGTTAAATGAGGCATTGTATTTGCATAAACTAGTCCACGCGTTTCCCCGACTTACCTCAGCTGGAATCCTCATTATTCGGGTAATGTAGCTTCCTGTCATGTTTGGGAGGGATTCTTGTCAAACAGAATTAATTCAGACACTCTGCTCATATTGGATGTTTCAGCAAAAGATGGGCCTTTTTCCATTAGTATGCTATCTTTTTTTTCCCCTTCATACCTTTTTTTTTCTTTTTCAGCAGAACTGAATGCAGTGGTACACAAGAGGGCTTGAGTTTAACAGCGAGCACCCGTGAAGAAGGAGCAAGTGGGACCAAAATGAACTGCCTGGCCTGAGAGTACATTCTGAACCCAGGTGATGTGACGTATTGCTTCCTCTACTCACCTATTCCCCAGTCTCCATGAAAGAGAAGAAGATCTGAGCCAGGAGTGAATGGCAGCATCTCCCTGATCCAAGAGTGGAAAACAAACATCCTGAAGGATGAAACCCCCAACTGAAAACAGCCTATTACATTGCCAACAGTGTTAGCAAAAAAAAAAACCCTGTGTCTTTTTCCTTCCCAGGGAAACGTAAGTAAATAATGAAAGTAACTTGGCCCATTCTGGTATTTCAGTGAAAGAGACCAGCATGATAATTGGACATGGAGGGTGAGAACTGAGAGTTAACCCAGAGCAGAAGAGAAAAAGAACAGACTAAATTTTGCTTGATGTAATCCCCCCAAGTGGTACATTGTATGTTCACGGTTTAAAAGCACTTCTGAGCAAGATTAAAAAAAAAAGAACATGAACTTAAATGCTTATATAAAAAAATATATATTCTATATATATTCTTGAAACAGTTGACTTTTCATATTTCAAATGAAAAGTTCTTCTTTCTCAATGTCCTTGTCTTTTTCAAGGTAGAGGTCTCATTCATGAGACATCCTTGTACACAAAGAGCAATATAGAGATTATACTTATTGTGTGCATAAGAAATGTTGAATAAATCAGATGGATACCTTGAAAATGAAAAATATTATCTTCCTAGGTATAAATAGATTAGAAGGATATCTTTTGATTAAAAAAAAGAATTTTCACAACTGTAATATGGCTTAAGGTTTATTCAGTTAGCATATGGTCTTCTTCAGGCATTAGTCTCTTAAGAGTAGCACTCCAGTCTCTGCTGTGAGGTAAGATGAAGATACCTGCATTTGAATGCTGCAGAGGAGAAGCATTGAAGTAATAATACCTCTGCGAGGGCTTGTCACAGTGTTATTCCAAGTTGACTTGATTTTGTTTTAATGCTCTTCTTCATATGGGCTTCTAAAAAATGGTCTTTGAAGCCTGAGGAAGCCATCTTGGTTTTCCCCAAGGCTGATGGTGAGAAATCATAAGGAGGAGCTGACTTAAGTGTTAGATTTGATGATCCCTTCCTCAGAACATTCTGTGTATCTGTGAACAACTAAAGAAGCTTCTTCACTGTTCAGGATCTGGGTCCAGTGATGGGTATGAAATAAGGAAAGTGCTCAAATCTGCCCAAGTAAACTCTAAACTTCTGCCTGTGCTCTAAAGAAAGCTCCATGAATATAGCATTAGTATCTCTTTGACGCCACCTCTTTTCCCAGGTATTACTGGCCTGATTATGTTAAAGAAGCTGAGGACTGTGCACCATTGCAGTCGGTTTGTGCAAATTTGGTCTCTGATGCTAAATAGGACAGTAAGGAAAAGACCCATGGCCTCAAAGCCTATAGACATGCATATATATAGTTGTCTAATTCAGCACAGGTCCACAGAGAAAGTTAAAAAATTGTATAAATAATAGGGAAATTAGTGCTTGAACGTGGGCATATCTATAGGGGCTGCCCAATAACAAAATCACACCACAACTTAGAGTTACTCTTTTAACACTATTTCTGAATACATTAATGAGATTTTAAAGCTGGAATTATATTTATATATTAAGAGAGGTATGCAAGCACTGAAGAAAGTCCAAAAGTTCACATGTTCACTATGATGCTTAGGGTTGTTACTTATATGCAATCTCCCAGTGGTACCAAACATTCCAAAATTATAGGCTCAATTTCTTCGTGCTGTTTGAATCCCCATTTTTAAAATTACAGCAAATAAATACCTTTTCCAAGATATAATTTATATATTTTTATAACACACCTATGATTGCATCTCTTTTTTAGTGGTAATTCTTTTTTTTTTTTATTCTTTATTCTTATTTTTTAAATTTAGTTTTTTTATTTGCTTTTTTTTTTTTTTTAAAGTCTAAAGACAATATAATCTTTCTATTTTGGTTCAAGTGGGAGACCAGCAGTATTTTTTTCTTACAGTAGGTGGCAGATATAGACTACATATTTCTTTGTAATTTTGTAAATATCTAAACTAGAGGATTATTCTATTTTCTAAAAAACTGTATAAATGTTTAGGAGCACCTGCATGTTAAAAATGTTATTCCTTCACAGTAAGTTAAGTACCACTGAACTCTCACAATGCCTTAAGTATTCACAGTAATAATTAAATCACAGGTTAGAAAGAATGGATTGGAATGAAATTATTTCTGCTGCATTAACCTTGAAGTCAAACTTGTTCATTTCTCATGTTTTCATTTTCCTGGAGTTAAGAGTGAGCAAAAATATTTCTGTAAAAGAACAGCTGTTTTCATATATATAACAAGCACTAAGCTAGATCTCATAAGCAATATGTTGTCTGAAGCTGTTTTAATTTCTTCTAGTGCCTTTATGCAACAATACAGAGCCTCTTGATTAAAATAGATTTGCTGTTGTAAAATTTTAAGTGTTGGGGTGCTTTGGACTCCGCTGGCTCCTGGCCCGGCTGTGTTCCTTATTTCAACGTCCCATGTCCCAAAAAGATGAAACAAAGCTTCTTTCTGCTGTTTCAAGGCTTGTTTTATTATATCTTATCAAAGTTTCAGAGGCACAGACTGTGCTGTAACCTCCAGGAACACGAGGGCAGAATGGCAATGGCTGCCCAAAGCAGGTAGCTTTTATATCTATTATCAACCTGTTAGAAAGTTTTACGTATCTTATTTTGTTCCGAAAACCAGTGAATATCAACCTTATTGACATGTCTCCTCTACACTAAATTCTATCTACCAATTAGCAAACCACAGGAACTCATGTCAGAGAAGAAAGGAAGAGAAGGAGAAGAAAGAAGATGAAGAAGGAGAAGCCAACACCCTAGAATCTCCATGTTGTCTCTATATTAATGTATAGAGCAAAACCTAAAATCTACAACTACACACTCTGTGGTAAACTAAACAAAAATCTTTTCATTTCTCTGGTGCATTCAAGTTCTCCCAAAAGTGAAGAGAGCTTCTCCCACCAGCATAAGTCCCAGGCTAAGCTATTCTGAGGAGTTCTGGCCATAAAACAAACACTCAGAGGAGTAGGAAAAGTTCCCAGGCTTTTCCTGGACTCCAACATTTACAGAACAAATTAAAGTCTTACACAGGTATTTCACTTCATGGCACAGCTTTTGAAGGCATGGCAGACACTGTATGTGTCTTGCTGAGGCACAGATGACCTCAGAGAGGCACATAATACTTAAGTACCCTGAAAGACCAAGGGAAAATCAGTCTGAAAAGCAATATGGGTTAGTGCTAATATAAATGATAGAAAGGAAGCATGGACATAGGTTTTCAAAATCTGTTAAAGAACATTTTTCTAGTCCAATTATTAATGTTTGCTTGCTGCTCCAGCTTTTAATTTATTCCAGCTTTGTCAGACTCTTGCAGTGTGGGTTGTTCTATTATTTTTTTCTATGTGTTCTTACACTGTGCTTATCGTCATAATACCTGAGTGTCTTATGGTAAGTGCATTGCATAATTAACATCCACTGCATATTTGTGCTGTCAGCTTCTCCCAAGAAGACAAATGTGTGTGAGAGAGGGTTTTTTTCAGGCAATTAAAGCAATGCACAGGCGCATGGTGATGTGTGTTAGAGAGGGCACACTCTGAGAAATATGGCTTGTAATTACAGCAATCTGATGATTCTTTAGTTCCTGTGGATTTTTTCCTTTAAGTTTTTTGTTAGCTGTATTTTCTGTAAATATGGGTGTTTTGCAAAAGGGTGAAGCACCATTGTCTCATGAGAGCGCATTTATAGAAATTTAGCTCGTGTGTGTGAATGCACAAATGCTAGATGCTTATTTAATAGGCTTGCAATTAAATCAGTAGAATTTCAATGGGAATTGGAAGGAAATCCTATACTGCTGTCTATACAATTTATACTTCATTAATTGATGCAGTCTTACTGTGCCGGTATTCTTCAAAGAATTATTTAAAGTTCTGCTGTAAGAAGCAATTATATTATCTTGAAATGCATCCCATTTTCTCTCTCTCTTTTTTTTTTTTCCTTCTTTCATTGTTCCTTCTGTCCTTGCTAATCAGGTGGTTGTATTGACAGATTAGCCAAGGGTGATATATGTTTTAATGATTCCTGTTTTTGTGAATCAACCTATTTACTGGAACATGTGTGCATGATAAATTCTTCTATAGGTAACCACCTGACCAATCTGTATAATAATTGCCACTGTGGATGGAATAGATGAGAACCCTTGCCATCAAGAATGAAATCTGTTTAAGAAGTGATGTCCAAACCTGTTCTGGATTTTACTCCAATTGCATTAAAAATAAGGAGCAGATTATCCCCCCTTTATATATTTCACTCTTTACCATGCCTTCTTCCTATTGACATTACAGATGATTCTATTTGATCTGACCCTTGATAATGGTTAATAGTAGCTGAATGTACTTGCATCCAATTACCAATGTTTTGCAATATCAAGTAGAGAGAAATAGCAAATTCTGTGATCATTTGTGTGCCTTATTCCCATTAGACTGACATTCAGAGTCGGGAACCTCAGTCTAATGGTTTTTCTTCAGCTAATGAACAAAGACACAAAATTCTTTTTTACCCCTCATAAGAAAAATAGAATAACTGAATCAGATTTTTTATTTTCTGTTTTTCTTACAGTTAATTGTTTGTGTTATCATATAATCTGAGAATCACAGTCCCAGTATTTCTGTTATGTGCAGTACTGTAGAAACAAAAATTCTAGGACCCTACATCAGTGTATAAAATAAGGAACAAGAAGTGAAGTTGTATAAAGAAAATTAAGAGTTCCATCTTGAATTCAGCAATCCTTTTCATTCATCCACAAAATGGGGGAAAAAAACCCCCCAAACACCCAAAACCACACAATGGAAAAGATGTCTATAATGATGCTAAACCTTCCTTCATGAGACACTTAGGCTGACCTGTTGTCTCTCCTCTCTGTTTATTTATGGTTTTGCTGATTATTTCCTGGGATGCTGGGGCCTTTACAGGCTAAGCATTGCCATGAAAAATAGTGAAGTAGCTGGATTCTTTCTTATGAACCATAAAATGGCCTTAAGAAGAAATTAAAATAATAAATAATAGTTTTTGTCTATATTTCCATCTCAGCATCATTTATGAGACTTGTAGGAAGTTGACCTTGGATTTATCATAAGAAAGGGTAGAAGAAACACCTTATTTCTCTTTGAATTATCAATTCTGTCTTTCATTAAACCTCAAACATAACCCAGTTTGTTACTAAGGTAAGAGAATGTAGTCCTCAGACATTAGTAATTTATAGTAATGATGAATCAAAATATGGGCCAAAAGCTATAATGATATTTTAAAAAAGTCTGCGTATTTTGGTTGCCTCACAGACATAATATTTCTGACAGTCAACCAAATCAAATACAAATGCATTTATGTCTCCAAAGAGAAAGAATTTGATCTAGTCCTTGGATTGTATTTTTTCTTATTTAAATATATAATAATATTCTGGTGTTTTATTCAAATTGTGGTACATTATTCAAATCTGCATTCTGATTTTTTGCTTTGGATTACTGTGCAATGGTTTCTCTTAATTTTCTTTTTTTATTTGTCTGCCTCCATTTATGCCCTATATTTAACTGCGTCTCCACTTGTACTAATGTATAAAATTGTTATGGCCTGGACTAACTTGAGATTGTGAAAATTAATTGGAATTTTGCAATTTATTTCAAATTAAACAAACAGATTTCTGTAGATCTAATCCATCTGCTTTGATGCTTTGATTAGCAGAGTCAGATTAATTAAATTCTGCTCACTGTATTTAAATTCCTGAATGCATTTTGTTCACAGTCATCCTTCAAGCAAGAAGATAATTATCTGGTGAATCTGAAAACATTCTGAGATATTATTCTGAATTTGATCTCAGAAAGTGCTTCAGATATTTACATAGGTTTTTGATTTTGCTTTACTTTGTTTTGGGGTTTTTTTGCAAGACATATTATGCACTGCTGCTATACTGAGTGAATGGCTACTGAGTATAGTCAATTCAGCAGACTATGTTTGTGTCTAAATTGTAGCTGGAAACTATCCTTGATTTACATTCAAGGGCAGGGTGAGCCCAAATTTCTCGACTCTTTGCTTCCTCTGCAGTTCACAGTGGACTGTCAGCTTGCTCTAACATGCGCAAATGTCAAATTAATTCAGTAGTAGACTTGACCTAAAAGGCACATGTAATCCAAGTCCCAGGACCTCACCATTAGCCTGAATGATACTTGTTGAAAGTATCTTCCTGAAAATCTTTCTGCAAAACTTTCTGCAAATCTTTCTGATTTGCGGAAAGACACATTCCTTTTTAAAATCATAATGAACACCAAAATATGTTTGTCCAGAAGTTGTTAAAAACAATGAAAGACAGTTATACTAACAAAAATGAAAAATTGAGATTGGCTTTATAGGTAACTCCTTCCAACCTGTGGGAACAATTGGGAAGAAGTGGGGATGGGACAGGGAAGAGTTTCAGAATTGCCAAGGGAAAGCTGCTGTTCTGAAAATTGAGTAGTGGATGCTGAGACTGGTTGGCTTCTCACATTTTTCAGGCTGTCATAGAAAATGTAAGGTACTGCAAGGATGAGATGGAGATATTTTTTTTCCTGTCCTGATGGAAGCTGTTCCAGTGACAGAAATAAAATGTGGGCAATGATCCACTGAGAGGGAATGCAAGAAAGGCTGTGGTCTTGAAGTCAGACCTTTCTTCTGGCAAAGATGAGACAAAGCTCCAATCCTAGTATTGCTCTGGGATCACTCTGTACGTTTAGAGATAAAGAATTAGTGGTAGGAAAGGAAACAGGAGTGGAGAATCTGGGCTAGAAAGGGGCTGTGTTTCTTTTGTCACCAGTTGCTGTTGACTGGCCTGACTTTCTGATTTTTTTCAACGTCTTCAGAAATTAGGCCTGGATTATCAAAATCGCACTTAATATTCACAAACGATTCAGTGGAATAGTGCTTAAAAAAATCTTTTGGATTTATTTGCCTGTATATAAATTTTTAATTCTAAATACCCGTTTATTTAAAAGTAGGCATGCTAAAGCTTTAGTCCAATAAACTATATTCACTAAGACCCAAATTTGCCCCACCTAAATAAGAGAAATAATAAGAAATACAACAATAATAAATACATGAGAAAAGTCTCAGAAGGGAAAGAAGAGAAGCTACCGATTATTTTTAGATTGTGCTCTTAGCTGACACATTGACACCAAACTCATCATCACTACCACAGAATCAAAGAATCATAGTATTATGGACTGGTTCTGGTTGGAGGGACCTTAAAGATCAACTAGCTCCAAACATCCTGCTGTGGGCAAGGATGCCTTCCACTAGACCAGGTTGCCAGAGCTCCAATCAAGCTGGCTTTAAACCCTTTCAAGGCTGGGACATTCACAACTTGTCAGAAGCATCGCTGTCTCTAGGAACTGAAAGTCTTTCTGGGGTTTTGGCAGGTATATAAAGCTAGAATTTCAACATAGTTATTCTAAATTATGGACTTTATTCAAGAAGGAAGGAACACTTAAAGGAAATCCCAGTATAGGAAAGAAGCTGCCTCTAAGATCGGTTGTAAAATACAAGTCAAAAGAGATACATATAGATGCCTGCAGAGTACTCTTCAGTTTGGAATTCTGTAATGATGTTTTATAAGGGTCTTTACGTGACAGCTTATTTCCCTCAGTAGCCATGTAAATTATTACATTAGTGTTAAGGAGACCTTTATACTCTTGGTGTTTAATTTTAAGCAGCTGTTGAAGACTTTAGCACACAGAAATCTTCTTAAGCATCAAGTCCAACTCCTTGAAGTTAAAAAGGAGTTCTATTTTAGGTTTCAGCAAACATATTTATAGAGTTTCTATAAGTGTGGCATCAAGAGATACCATTTTGGTTACTTTTACAATTAGTTGTTATTAATATTATTATTATTAGTTGTAATTATCCTTGTTAGAATTGTAATTATAAGTTATAAGAATGTGTTGTAATGCTTTACTGAGTTCTTACATGTATAGAGATCCCACTGCCATCAGTTATTCACCGTTATTATAGTTATCAATGATTACCATCAATGATATGTTGAAAAACATTTCAAGAACGTTTGGAGTCCCCAGTTGAGCTCACAGCCTCATTTTGCCAGGCTTTACAAAAACACACAGCAACAGATTATGCCTCTCAGTATAAACAGATGTAAAACATAAGAAGCTGTTGGCCTGATTTGATTAGGAGAGGAATACTTTTAGGTAGTACAAGATTAATTCTTATTTTAGTTGAATAACACCATGATTTCAAAAATGCAAATCACTCTGTCTTTAATAGAGCTTTAGTTCTGTGGTTTTGGTGTTGTTCCAGAATACAGAGGACAATTGTTAATGTGTTTTCTATTTTACTCACTTTAAAATACATTAATTCAGTAATTTGACTGGCTATGAAAATCCATTTATACAATCTAACAGTTTTCAGCAATTAAACTATCAATCAGAGGATAGAAAAAACCCAAGAAATATTGGCAAAAAAAACCCACCTTGAAAAATTCTTATCATATACTCAAGTGATACAATATGAATTCAATGGAACTGAGTGAGCCTGTGGAAGATCTAAGTCAGTGTGGTTATTTGGCAAGTTAGTGACTTTTGTTGGACCTTTTGTGTTCTCAAAGAATATGGAAAAATTGATTTAGCATTGAATACTAATATCTTTACAGTAAAATATTCAGAAGAACAGTATGAAACAGCAATAACTTGGGATTTTAGATATTTTAGATATAAATAATGCTTAATGAGAGCAAGATACCTCATCACAGACTGATCATAGAAGATGGTAAGTTGTCTTTCCTCATAATATAGAAAAGGAAATGGAACCATATCCCACAAAACATAAATCAAGAAGTATTTCCTTTCTCAGTTTCATAGAAAGTCCTGTCAGAAGATTTAAAGAATCTTCAAGTTTGATCTGTTTATTTACTTCTCTCACAATTCCTTTCTCTGTTTTTATCCCTTTTCATTTCCACCATGCCCCTGAAAACAAACAATTGGAGATTTTAGTGGTTATTTTTACATTAGGTTAGAAATAATCTATTATTCATGAGACTGAATTAAAATTTTCTGGATTCTGGCGAATGGGTTGCCTCAATTTCACATCCTTATTCAGCATGCTCTGGGAAAGTTACAGGTTGAGAGGCACCTCATGTTTCAAAAGCAAAATGCTGCAGTCTGTATCGGGTGGGTAAGGCTTGTACAGTGGCCTCCTGCAGGATACACATCTCAGCTCAGCACTGAAAATGTTTCTTTTGCATAAACATTCCTCTTAATGATTGCAACTGAAAAGACAATAGATAATAAATGTGAAATAAGTCAGAGCTGCTCAGATGAGTACTTGTTTTTAGCTTGCATGACATCTCAGTTGGAGCTTCTGTGATAGGGCTAGTCTCTGAAAACATTTGTCTCATAAGCATTTTTAGAAAATCTGCATGAAGTGATACAAAAAACCAGAGGAAATCGCAGCTTTATGTTCATAACAGTGGGACAGCAGTGTAATTTGAAAATGCTTCCAATAAAATAGGAATAAGTGTACTTTCCTTGATCTGACGTCTTCAAAACATTTTTTGGCTACTGCTCCTCACAGATATGCTGTGGCATGCCATATTCATTCTTGGCATGCATCGCAGTCGCAACAACTTTACATTTCCTGCAGGTTTGTGGTGTTCAGGTAGGTATAATGGCTTTCCCTATTCCTTGCTGTCTTTTATTACTTTATCTGGCAGATGAAAAGGACGTCTGGTGTCTGCCCATACAGCAGGCTTCAAATCTCAGATTCACATAAGAAATCTTGAAAGATATTGGACAAAATGTTTTTCTTTAAAGGATGATAACCCATGTCTTTAAGATTGTTAACGGTAGGAAACGTAAATGTTTCTATTGTAACAATTCACAGGTACAATGAAATCCACAGACAAATGGGTTTGGCTTCATCTGTCCTCAGTCAAACATCTGAAAGTCAGATGTTGAAACATGATCTAGTCAGCCTAGACTCCCTTGTCAGCCAAGTAAGAAAGTTATGTACCTCCTAAGGGTGATTTATTGCTAAGAAGTCTTTTAGATAGGTCCCTTGAATTGTCCAGGAGTGTGTCTTTCTCCAAGTACAGTAGCCTCTGGCTTCAGATGTGAAGCAACATTTTCAAGTCTGAAGTTAATTAGGCTTAAACTTATCCTTGAGTGCTTCTAGATTTTGATACCTAAAGACTACAGAAGCTTCAGATGGTACAAGGGAACATGTGAACAATCCTTGCCCAAATCATGTCATATATAGTACGGTTTAAACAGCTGAAAGATGATTTTATGTTGTGGTTTTGTTTTTTTTTTTTTTTAATTGGAATGAGATAAGGAACTCTGTGAGAGTTGTCACTACTGCTTTTTATAGCTGGCAACTGCAATTGGGTGCCTGTAAGAGGCAGTGACTCAAGTGCTTTTTATCTAGTGGGGATCTCAAAAAACTATTTTGTGGTAGGTGTGTGTGTGCCTGTGCATGCCTACATATAAGACACTTGAAATTTAAGAGAACAATATTATACAAAACAAGAACAGTATATATTACTTAAGTTATCATGACTGTACTAACTCAAGGAGGATATTTAAATGTTCTATGTTGAAACACCCCAAAATGGCCGTCATCAAGGTTAAAGGAGATTGGTGCTTTCTACTTTTTCTTCATTTTTATTCTCAGACTGTTTCTGTGAACTTTGGGACAGCCAGCACTTGGCAACACTGAGTTCTGCAGCACAGGTGCATCGCAGTATGGGAACATACCAGTGCTGTAATTGAACTTGTTTGTTCAGCACCAAACTTCTCTTTCTATTTCAGGATGCAAAGGAGGGTCAAAGCAGACAGCTACAGAATAAAGTCTCACAAATCACGTCGTGTGAAATCACGGGAGAAAAGGGGTAGCAGGACCAACCAGCTCACTGCTTTCCATGCTCAGCCCATGTCACAGCATACCCAAAGTCTGTGGCTTTGGGGGCAGCCAGGGGAATCCCAGCCATGGTCTGTGCTCGCTGTGCTGCCATGCACTTCCTCTTGTTTTGTGTCAGGGTGCTGGCGTTGATGCTGGCATGGTGTCATCTGCCCTTAGCCCCAGAGGAAAATGAAACTGAACAAGATTTTAGAGGAGGCTTGCAACATCTAACGGGGATGGATCTCATTACATCCAAGACAAGAGAAAACAACAGAGATAAAAAGCTGTTTGGCTGGCAGAAGCTTTTCTGACTGCTGCACCTGGTTCCAGCAGATTGATTTGAGCACAGCTTTATCCTGGATAAATCTGTGGAAGATACACTACCTGCAAAAAAAGGTAAACAGAATTAGATTTCTAAGTTTAAAGGGTCAGGGGAAGCATAAATCTCTCAGTTGGAATTTGAAGGAACTGATACAGGGCCAATTCCTGAGACAGTGGCAAAATTCATTGTAGATTGGATGGCGATAAAATTAACAAGTATGTCAGTAGAGAGGAATTCTGAATTCAGAAATTAAAAATGGGTTCTCAAAATTTCAGCCTAGTGTCTAAAACCATCAGACTTATTTTCCCTTTCCAATTAAACATCTGAAAGAACATTTTGTTGGTACCTATGAGAAAAGTTGGTAACTTTTTCATACTTTTCTTCTATAAAGAATCTGTGAACACCATATTTCATGCTTACGTTCTCAAGATGTTTTATCCTTGACTATATGGCTGCTTTATGGTAAAGTAAGACATTAAATAACACAGGACCAAGGTCTTCAGTATTTGTTCTGCACTGGGGAGAATGCTATACTGAAAAAATGTAAACTTAATTTTTATACATCTATCTTACAGACCTGCTTATACAACAAACTGTTGAAATGGAAATAACACCAAGTCTAATGTTCAAAAGCCAAACTAAAGAAAAGGCAATTTTTTTTTTTTTTATGAAGACCTAGTAGCCCCCAAAGAGATATTACAGGGTTTTTTGCAAGTGCTTTAGGGATTTCTCATTTTTTTCCCCTTAGCTGGGTTTTAGAAACTCCAAGCTGAGGACATTTGAAAATCTTCACTTCTGTTTATATGTTTCTTCTTAAATCACTGTAAAAAACCTTGGCTTTAGGTGTCATAATGATGAATAAATTAATTATGGATTGCTATAAAGTGCGAGAGCTATTACAACTGTTTAGAATGTGATAAAATCTTTGTTCTCCTTTTCAAACACAAAATACAGCATGTATCATAACTTCAATAGCAAGTGAGCATATTTAATGTTGAGCTTCCTTGAGATTACTCCAGTGTTATCTTTTTTTGACATTAAGCAGCATTTTTAGTCCAAAAATAGTTTTCTTTAGAAGTAATATGTTAGTATTTGTGTTATAATTAGCATGTTAAAATGAAGGACATTTAGATTTATTATTAGTAAATGAAAATACTACTAAATTCACATTAATATTATTCTTAAAACCTTATATATTTTAAATATTTTGTAACGTAATTATATAAGGAAATTCAGTTTTAATGTGTCAGATAGTTTTATCATCTTACAGGCAGCCCTCCAAAGTTAATAATGTCAGGAAATCTGAAGTGTTTTTGACTATGAGATTAGACTTTTTATTTGGGAAAGGGCTTTAATTTTCATTTCAAAAGTAGATTTCATGCCCCATGAAATTTAAACGTTGACATTTAGAAAAAGTTCACTTTATTCTAATGTAGTGAAAAATTATAGTGTACATGCTTCTTGCTCAATCCATCAAGACTGCCTCTGGAAAGAGCAGGAATCTTTTTACAGGTGAAAAAAAAGTGAAATTCACTGAATAAGTGATTTCAGATAATTTCAGTTTCACCAATTGTTCATCTTCAGGAGGCATATAGCTGGTCAGAATTATTTACTTCCTTAATTGTGTTTACTGGATCTTGAAAACAAAACCTTAAAATGTATTCAAAACTTTTTCTTATATTTAATGACAGTTCTTTGCTGAAAAAGTTTAACTTCCACAGAGAAATTCCAAGAATATCTGCAAAAATTAAACAATGTTGGTAACTCTTTACTAAACTTGACTAACTAATGCTGTGATCCCACAGGACCTTTTCAGGAAGTGGGAGTTGCCTTATGCAAGAAAGGTTTGTACTTATGATTCTTCTTAAGAAAGTTAGAGAAGAGTCACTTACCTTTGAAAATATGCCAGTGAAGCCTTCTAGACCAGTGCTCAGAATATCTATAGGCATGTCTTGATGTTTTTCATTTTGTAAGAAGGAGAGGTGAGCACTAAAAATACTGAAGCAAAAGTAGGTGTTTTAGTTAAGTGCACTGCCATAGGCCATCTCTGCAGAAGTGGAGAGCTGCCCCCAGAAAAATCATGGCCACTCCTCTGTGCATACAGAGACCAGAAAAGAGAAGGGGCAGGAGATCAGCTCAATGGGTGCGCTAATATTGTCTGGAGCAGAGTCAATTTCCTTCACAGTTACTAGTATGGAGCTGTGTTTTGGATTTGTGCTGAAAACAGTGTTGATAACACAGGGATGTTTTGGTTACTGATGAGCACTCCTTAAACAGTGTCAAGGCCTTTTGTCTTTGTCTTAAGTCCTGCCAAAGAGGGTTTGGGGACACACAGCTAGGACATCTAACTGCATCTGACCAAAGGGATATCCCAAAATTTATGGGATCATGTTCAGCCTATAAAGCCTGGGAAAGAAGGAAGGAGGGGACATTCAGAGTGATGGCATTTGTCTTCTCAAGCAACTGTCACACATGATGAAGCCCAGCTTTCCTGGAGATGGCTGAACACCTGCCTGCCATGGGAAATGGTGAATGAATTTCCTGTTTTGCTTTACTTGCATGGATGAGTTTTCCTTTCCCTGTTGATGCCTTAAATGCCTACCTAGAAACAGAGACTAGACAGGAATAAAGGAATGAAGGAGGTATTTATTTGAAAGGCCTTCAGATGTACACTTTTGGGCTCCAGTGGGTCCTGCCTCAGTGGATCCCAAAATGGACGACAGGTCAGGAGTTCCTCACAATTTTATATCAGCATCAATTCACCAACCAGAACCCAGCCAGTGATGTAATTTCCCCAAGCTTGCCTCCCTCTCCCCAAGATGATGGTTTACAGTTCTTGGTTTGTGTCCTTGGAGAGCAAGTTAGAGAGGCTTTGTTATGTCTATCTTAGCATAGAGAACAGCACTTAACAAGCTACAGGAAACTTCAGAGTTACACTAGCAGTACAAGATTTGAAAAATATAAAAGTTAAAACCTAAGGCAACACTATTAAACTGTCTTTATCTCAACCCATGAGTTTTCTCCCTTTTACTCTTCTGATCCTTTCCCTAGTACTTTTGGTGGAGGACTGAGTGAGCGGCTCCATGGTGCTTAGTTGCCAGCTGGGGTTAAACCACAACAGCAGGCTATCTTCAAGTACCATTGATAAAAAAAGATTTGTTATAAGGAGGAAACAGACCAATTTACTGCCCTTCAAGTGCCCTGGCTGTTCTTCAAAAAGAGGTGGGTAGTAAAAAGCAGCCATCCCTTACATTCCCCAGTTGCCCTGTTAACAATATGTTTTTGTTAAGCATGTAGTAGCAATGCAGCTGTGACCTGTGATTCATTAGTTTTGTAGCTGGATAGATATATATGAATCCTACTGCTTCAGTTAGTATCAGCCAGCAACTGACCATTAATTTCATCAATCAACGACAGTGCCTCATGGACTGGTTACAATTAGTGCTAACTAAAATGTGTATAACAGCATGTATAAGCCCTGGCAGATGTTGTGATTCTCACTGGGCTTTGCACTTTTTTAGAGAACCTGCTTATGCCTCAAAGAACTTTTTGATATAAATGAGAAAAAAAAAAGTGAAAGAATATATATCTTCATATTAAAGCAAAAGTTCAAACCCAGAGCCTGTAAAGAACATATTCAGCTGCACCCTTCCCAAACCTTTGGTAGAAGTGTTATGAAAAGAGATTGCTATAGAATCACAGAATGGCCTGGGTTGGAAGGGACCTTAAAGACCATCTAATTCCAGCTTCCCTGCCATGGGCATGGACACCTTCCACCAGACCAGGCTGATCAGGTTTCCATGCAACATCACCTTGAACACTTCCAGGAATGGGCTATCTACAACTTCTCTGGGAAATCTCTTCCAGTGCTTCACAGTAAGGAATTTCTTCCTAATATTCAATCTAAACATAGATGAGAGAAGAAAACAGGAGAAAATGAAGAAAGACTCATGAGTTCACTGAATAAAATACAGAAACAGGAATGTAGTGGGTTGTCTGGATGTAGAAACTGCAGATCAAATTGGGGAGAAATTGCTATGATGGCTTCTCTTACTGGTTTAGGAAGAAGCTTTTGCATTGATTTACTCTCTGTGATCCATCCTGCAATTTTGAGAAAATCAGTTCAATGCAGTATGGTTGCTTACCAAGTTCCCAAAGAAGGAAGGAATGTCCTGAAATCTTTCTGCAGTTTTCTTCAGACTGTGAAGACAGTTTTTTGATGAAGTATAAGTCATTCCATGAAAAATGTATAAAATTTACAGGCATAAAACCAAGGAATAAAGATATATAAAATTAAAGTGACTTTTAATTCCTAAATACACAGAAGGAGAAAAGTTCCCAGTATGAAGTAGGGGGTAAATGAGAAGATTTTACTGGTGGCTGTAAATCATGTCTGTGTATTGATTGCCTGTTTCACCTCAGGTGTCAATATTTAAAGACCAAAATCTTCCATTACAATTAGCAATTAAACAAGGTTGTTGAAGAAGAATGCAATCTTATACATATCTCTGGACACAAGTTGTACACAATGAGCCCCACAGGTTAAGACTTTCAGTGATCTAGCATGCTTAAAAGCATTATTGAGAATAATCCTGATATTATTGATTAATTGATGACATGATAAAATTTAGAATTCTGAATTCTTTGTCAATCTCTTCAATTTGTTCAAAAGGAAGTCTAGCTTCCTATTAATTGGATTAAATTTTCTTATACTGTATCCTTCTCAAGCTATAGTAAATGTTTTGAGAAGATCTATTTTTCTCGGTATGAAATGCCATAAAATCTTTTGCATGACATAGTGGCCACTGCAGGAACTACCCTGAATATTTGATTTCCACTTCTCAATCGAACCAGTGCAGTGGAGCGGTCTGGAATCAGGCAGCTCTGTGCAGTGCAGATGATCCAGCTTTCCAGGGGTCTGTCCATCACTTTTTTTCATTGTCTCCGACTCTGGGAGCTGAGTCAAGGTGGTGAACACCTTTTTTGTCTAAAGCACCCTCTCTTTTTACACTTTTGTTATTAATATTGTTGCTGTTACTGAGCATGCTTCCATTGCATTTCAGTAAATGATTATCTCAACCCACAGTCTCTGCACCATCCCTCTCTCGCCAGAGGGGGTGGGGAGAAGGGGAATGGCTTATTTGAAGTTTAATTCCCAGCTGGTGTTAAACCACTACAATACTTTACCTACAGGGGCAAAGAGATAAAATATCTCTCCATTACTGTTGTTAATGGTAATAGCCTTATTCTTTTCATTGAGTATTTATTTACTTTTCCCTGATAAATGCATTTGGTTTCTGTTAAGAATCAACATTTTAGTTGTACATTGTTTCCATGGTATGACCTAAAATTTTCAATAGTTTTTTCTAACATCCTAAAAACTTGTCCTTGTAGACTTACTATAGATTTCTCATCTACTACGGAAGAATCCAGCTAAAGCATAGAGCACAAGATCAGTTTGTGATCAGCTTGTCAGCTTATCTCAGCTTGTCTTCCTTAAAATCAGAATTTTACCAAATATTTTGCCTGCAGAATATCTGTACAGAAAAATACAGATGGTTTCTACCTGTGTGTTCTACACCCTCATTTGTACAAAAATAGGAAAAAGAGATTAGTCACAACAGATATAACAAATTCAGCCCCAACCCACTGATATCCTTAACTGAGTTTACTGTTCAAGAAAGCTGCTTTGCAGACAAAAAAATGTTATTTTTTTTTAGCAATATGTGTTTTCTCTCTCATTTCATTATGTTTTCACTCTTGATAGAAAACAATCACTGTTCTTATCACTTTGGGAAATGAATTCTTTTTAAGCACAGATAAACACAATATTGATAAAAGCCATTGTTATGTATATACACGCGGAGTGAACAAAAGTGATTTTTTTCCTCTAAACTTTTTGAAGCTGCAGCATTATTGGCTGTCTAAATCTCATTTATTTTCCTCATGTAAGAATATGGAGCTTTTTGTAAGTAATGAAATGCTAGAGTTCAGTGTGGTGCATCTTTCATTAAATCTTCAGTGATGAAATCTGTTTAATAATGTGTATGACATTCTTTTCCCTTCCCCCATTTCATCTGGGATGCCCCATTTCATCTGGGATGGAGACGTAATTAAATTGCTTTTCTTTCATATGGACACGTAGTAAAATCTATGATATTTTAAAGACGTGCAATTCTACTTTCTTGTCAAGTTAGAACCTTGCTTTTATATATATGTATATTTTTCATGAGGAAATATAAAACAGATCAGAAAAGATACCTGTTCAAACACCAGATTAGTAACCAGAACAAAACAAAGAGTAAAACAAAAAGGGAAGGAAAGTCGTTGTCAAAAAACCACAGAGTCAGTCCTCAATCCCAAAAATACTTAAATTTATGGATACTTTTATATAAAAGAATAATCTATTTGAAGGTGATGGGATGATTGCTGTAAATGAAATTGAAGCTTTGCTTACAATGAAATGGATAAATGTGGATACAGATTCAGTTATATCTCATGGAAGAGAAATAATTATCTAAGCTTCTATTGTTTTAAAAATGGTCAATAATTCATCTTTTTTTGTTACTTAGTGCTTGGACTATAAACAGCATTATGTTAAAACATTTAAGTTGAATTTATCAAGCAAGATTATGAGTCTTGGTCAAAATTTTAGATCATTAGTCATGTGCTATAGAGAACTGGAACTGAAAAGAATGGAGGCAACTGTACTTTTCACTGCATGGAGAAATATATATTAGTTCAGAGAAAATGTTTTTTTGGGTGAAATATTGAGCTTTAATTATAGCTGTGTCAATGATATTGATGAATTACAGAAAAAAATTTAAAAACCCTTTTATATGAATAAATAAATAAATAAATAAAACCTGTCTCTTTAAATATTGATCAGATTGCCTTATTAAGCCTGACACTCTATTTACAGTGTAGCTCACTTTATTTCTTCAGGTAAGGATGCTCTACTTGAAGATTACTTTATCACTGTCCAATTTTAGAACTTTTTTGTCCATTTTAAATTCCAGATGAAACTCATAAAATAAAGCCTATTTCTACACTTTCTGTCCTTCTTTCAGCTAGGAGAGAGTTTTGCATTTCAGCTACACATTGACACTTGACTTTTTCAAAGCCACTAACTCTATACCATAGCATAACTTCCTACCCAGCTCTGATGGGTGTAGCGTAGGGAGGGATCCGGTTAGTTCTTAGTTTTCTAGTTTGAATCAGCTTACTGTGTCAGTATCTTCAAATATAAATCTTCTGGTCTCCTTTTATGCTAGTTATAAATTCGTTGAAGTGATACAGGTCTGAAAATAATGGACTTGTAAACTGTTGTACATTGAAATGAAGGAAAAGCACAGGGTTTATTCCCAGGTAAACCAGCTGTTTTTTTGTGGAACTATGATTTTCAGAGGAGACCCTGGCACTGTGATACAGCACAGCTGAGCCATTAAAGAATTTGTTTACAAGTGACCTTGAGTTACATGAAATGTTATAAGGCAAATGGTTTGTCCTGGACAGAGTGTGTTACTAGATAAAGAGTGGTCAGGGACTGGGAGCCATGACTACCTTCACTGCCTAAATGTCGGCTTGTTCCCTGGATTTGGGCTGGACTGGCTCTCTCCAAGAAAAACTTGCCTACAGGGATCTAAATCTAAGCAATATGGGCACAAATCCGCTGATGTCACTTTGCCTAGTATCATGCCTTGCTCTTTTACTTATCACTGTAGCTAGGATGTTCTCACATGCAAGAAATGCCCCTTCTTATAAATTTGATGATGTTGGAGACATTTCCAGTTGAAAACTTGTGTGACTTTCTTTCCCAGCATTGACAGGATGATATAGGACAGACCGGTAGGCATTAATAAGTGGAGGACACCAGCATGGACATACCCATGTCTGTCTTCTTCAAATGGTGTCAGGTGTATGGGGAGGGGGTAAGAAATTAGTCATGTTCCTTCTTCCTTCTTTTGAGTGCTTGAGGCCTGAGATCAAATTAGTCAACAAATGAATGTAATCTAGGGACCAACATCCTGTGACCTCTCTAAAATATCACATCCCTGTTACCCACAAAATGGCAACTGTTTTAAAGGGGACTCCTAGAAATGTGATGCATCTGAAGGTAGGAGCAAACATTTTGTATGTCTCTATGGATTATAATCTTGTTTTATATCTTTGTAATAGTCAGCATATAGCCAGCATAGACGTGTGTTCAAAAATGTGTCTAAATACTTTGAAACATAGTATTTCAGAAGTCTTCTCTATAACTTTCTGGTGGTGGTACATAATAGCCCTGATTAAGGTTTAGAGTAATTTCAACTGTTTTCAGAATTTTGCCACCACGAGAGTAGACAAACCTCACATTTTTTTCTTATACAGACTTTTCTCTTAACCACCTGAACATTTATTATAACAGCCTGAATTCTTATGTTACCCTCTGTGTTCCCTGCTCTTACTTTGCCTTTCCACTAAGCTCTCTTCAGAGATAAATACAAATATGAATAGTACCTATAATTCAGCCTCTTCTAAAAGAACACTTCATTAATTTCTCTTTATTTCTATCTACTTATGATGTTTATGTACTCTACTATTGTGCACTCTTGTTTACTTTATTACTCCTCTGAAGTGCAGGCTTTGGAGATTTCTTTTCTCTCTTGTGTGATGGAAGGCCACTTAGTATGCATTCCTTTTCTTTGTCCTTGGTTTGTTTCTTTAATCCTGCTCTTTTTTTCCACATATAAGCCACTTATCTGAAAAGACTGAATGTACTTTTCCTGAACATAATACAGTGTATCTTCCTTGTACTCTGAAGAAACACTGAAATGAAGCAATCTGGTTAAAAAAGGAAAGAAAGAAAACCAGTCTATCACTATGTATAGAAGAAACAGCATCATTAAAATAGTCTTTAAAAAGTAAAATCACAATTCTGTTTTTTTAAACTGAAACAATTGTATTGGAATCAAAAAGAAAAGACCCATTACTAAAGCATTTAAAGTTCTTCTGCTTTTATTGTTTGATTTTGCAGCCTTTGTAGGAAAGATACAGAAATTATCAGCATTTACACATATCCCAGGTTATGTTTTGCTAATAATGTATCTAAATTATCACTCATTTCCAGTTTAGGCAAAATCTGATTGGAAAGATAGAAAAGGAACCAGCTGGAGGAACAACCTCTCCTATAAATGCTTTAAAAAACCCACATTAGCCATATTATATTGATTACAGTTTTGAACTCTCATCCTCTTCCACACTAGCATTAGTTTAAATGCCTTCTGCTGCAGTTTTCTTAGATTGCACCACAGTTGAAAACATATTTTTTTAAGCTTTTTGGGACATCCCACTGGTATTGATTAGACTGGATGGGTAAGAGTGCAAATTCCCATAAGCTTAAAAATAGATTTTGGAAGAATCCAGTCACTTTAAGAAAGCTTTCTGGTACAGAGGCAACTTGTAATAGGCAGCTTGTGTGCTGACCAATAACCTCACTCAAAAGCTAAAAATTCTCTCTCACCAGTTATTTGTCAAGAGAGAGGAAGGCAGGTTATAATCTATCTCTACTTGAGAAATGTATTCCGCAACATTGTTGCTTTGGAGGTCCAGACCCCCCAGATTCTTGTCATTCAATTTCATCTGGAGCCTTGTCTTCCACTGATTTTTCTTTTCTTTAAGACATTTTTTTATCTTTTTAATATAGCCAAGCCACAGAAACCCATAGTGAAAAAACAGGTATATCACAGAATTACAGAGTAGTTGAAGTTGGAAGGGACCTCAGGAATTTATTTAAACCTTCCTGCTTAATCAGGACCACCAATCCTTGAAGTTGGATTTAAACTTTTCGATGAAATGTGTGGAAATAAGGAACATGAATGGACGTGAGCCAAATATAGGTCAAATCCCTGCCTTCCAGATCCTGGGTTTATCTCTTGATATTGTACTTCATTACATTGCATTTAGGTGTCATTTGGATCAGGAAAGGTTCCTAAATCTAAACCTTGGAGATCAATGGAGCAAAACAGTGGCAGTTCACAAGATGTGAGAAACAACAAAAGAATTGTCCTACATAAAGGGAAAGTTTTCACACTCTTGTTACTAAGTATCAGAGCAGTTGTGAAATTCACAAATTCATTGCTTTTTTTTATTTGGGGGGGGAGGGTTGGGGGGGGCTGTTTATTTGTGGAGTGTTAAGAAATCACTTCTATCAATAGACAGGAAAGATGGATAGAATAAATGTGACCAAATCAGGGTTCAGCATCTTCATGAGAAGCCTGGGATGGTAAAGAATGAAGAAGGTGAGATGTAGGGATGTTTTGAAAGAAAGTATATATGGCTTCTGTAAAAAAACACAGCTCATGTCAGCATTTATATAATGGAAGTGACTTTTTTGCCTTTTGGGACACTTGATATACTTCTAAGTATTTAGCTATTGGTAAGGATAGTAAGGAGTGCTGGAAAGTGTAAGAGTTTCATCTTCTTTGAGGCAGAAATAGCAGAAAAGATGGAAGGTCTGATAGACTTATAGAATCTTTGCCTTTGGAGGAGACCTGCAAGATCATCAAGCCAAAGCTTTGTTCAAACACCATATCAGCTAAACCATAGCACTGTATACCAAGTCCCGTAATTTCCCTGAACTTTTCCAGGGATGATGACCCACCACCTCCCTGGCCAGCCTGTTCCATGCTTTCTGTGAAAAACCTAAACCTCCCCTGATTCAGCTTGAGGCCATTTCCTCTTTTGTCCTGTCATTTGTTGCTTGGGAGAAGAGGTCAACTCCCATCTTGCTACAGCCTCTGTTCAGGAGGTTGTAGAGAGTGATAAAGTTTCCCCACACCCTCCTTTTCTGCAGGCTAAACAGCACCAGATGCCCGAGCTGCTCCTCATATGCCTTGCTCTCTAGACCCTAAAACAGCTTGTTCCAAAATGCTGAAAGTCTGATTTAGTACAAGTGATCTCAAGCATTAGAACAGGTGACCTGCTTATACTAGTTGCCCTCATTGTCTATTCCTCTGGTTTAACTGAGCAATTTCTGTCCTTTGGCAAAGCAGCTTGACTGATTGTAATTAATTATTGCCGTAAGCTAGTGCTTTAAATGCCAACAGTAGTTGTGCTTAATGAACTAAGTGAAAATGAAATGGCTAGTTCCTTGTCAGATGAAGAAAAAATACAAAGAACACCCAGTCTAGAGGAACTATATATAAATATATATAAAACTTAGGAGATTGCATAAGGGAAATGTAAAGAATAAATCAAAAGAAGTGCATTGTTGCCCAGCTGAATAGGAAGCTGTCTTAGCTAAAAGGGCCAAATGGTTATTGAAATATATGTTACTCCCTTATGTTGAAAAACAAGCTGAGATAAAGCAGAGAGATGTTAAAGGAAGACATTTTAAGTTTAAGGCAAGACGTTAATAATGAGATGTCTTCTGGGAATGCTAAATGAAAAGGAAAAAATGTTGCGTACTTCCTTGAGCTAGGCTGCTGCAAAGACTTAATTTTTCAAATTTCAAGGACAGTTGCTGCAGAAGGAAAGCATTTGGTGATAGATAAAGATCTGATTAGTGATAAAGAATGCTTTCAGACTCCCCAGAAATTGTACATTAAGATTTAAAATACAAGAATGAACTTATAAGGGGGGTAAAAACTCGTACTGTTTATCTACAGGTCTCCCATTTTCCAAAATACCTAACAGGACAGCTGAAATCAAAGGTCATTTCTACTATAGCTGTCAGCTTAGCATGTGATGAATAAACATGTATTAGATCTGTATTTGAAGAGCTTTATTTGAATTTGTTGTGCCAGTCCGTAAAAGCTTTAGAAACTCAATCTATTGTCTTTTCAAACATTGCACATTGAACCTGGAAAAAAGATACATTCAGCTCTGTTTATTTGGTTTGTAGTGGGGGGCATATCCAGTTAATCCCCACAGATACCCTAAATCTAGATGGAATTTTGTCTCCCTGAAAAACTTTTGCACCTTATTTTGTTTCACTGCTGCAAGGATTTGTGTGGCTAAATTTATCACAACTATAGAGGCTAGGATTGAGTCTGTGATCCAGACCAAACTTATCACACACAGAGCATGCAAAAAAGGGTGCAAGGTTGAAGGTACCGTGAACAGAGGGAATTCAAGGGAATTTCTTACACCTGTGGGACTTCTTTGCATTGAAACGACAATGGACTTACACACTGTGAGAGAAGACCAGCACACTCATTCTTGCAGTAGCTGCCTCTGTGTATCCAATCTCTCCTTCTGGCTGTTTCTGGTGAGTAGTACTGAGTCTGTGGCTTAGCTTGAAAACTTTACTAGATCAGCAAGGATTGTATTCACTTTGGCACAAGAACTCTATTTGCCTTCCTAGTTGAAATAGGACAGATGTCATCAGTTTTTTGTTGTGATTTCAACTAAACCTTTGCAGACTATGTCTGAGTTAAGAAAAAACAAAACAAAACATGAATAAACAGAAGGAACATAGCCACAAAATAATGTGCCCAAGGGATAGTCTTCTACACCAACCTGTGATTGTTTTGGCTACTGAATTCTTAGTTCCATCACTGGTACAGTTTTGGCTGTGCTAAAGTGTTCACTCAAATTTTGTCTGAACACAAACTGACTAGAGAAGATGCCAAGAAAAACTCCCAAAAGGCATTACAGACAGCACTGCTCCATATTTGGGTCTCTTTGCTCTGTTTAATTCCCTTGCACTATCCCAGCAGGCTTTGAATCCTCACATTCCTCCACGTATTTTTTATGATGCACTGCACAGTGTATGCGTCATGTGATCTCAGAGTCAGCAGTAGATTTTTCTTGAGAGATTTTGAACGGATAAAAATAGATAAAATTAGATAAAAATAACGACCAGGTCTCCTTGCCAGCAATGTACCACATAAGGCCTGAAAAAGACACGTGGCCAAGTGCTGTGCTGTGCGGAGGTGGCTGTGTCATGCCACTTTGCCTCAGGGACAGAGAATGGTTCCTTGTTCAGCTTAGTTTACTAATATCTATATGCCAATGTTTGCTGGTCTGCTGAGCACCTAGAAAAACATTTTCTGTATGACAACTCTCTGAAGAAGGAAAAAACATTCAGCAAGATCCCAGCTCTTACTGCAAAACAGAGGCATCTTCTGTTGTCCCTTTCTAATTTTCTTTTCTGGTACTTATAAGACATCACTGCAGTTTCTGGTACTGTGAAGGGTAATTTTTCCTGCCAAACACCTCATCTTCCTCTCTGATATAATTTAATATCAAACATAAATAATTAATATTTTTGTTTTAAAAACATTTTTCTTAGGCTGTAACGGAGCAGGTATGCATTCTGAAACATCCAATAAACTGTCATCACAGAGGAGTTCATCATTTCTGGAGCCTCTAAGGCCTCTGTTAGCAAAAAGGACCTTATGAATTCTCCATTTCTAAAACTTCACAGACTTCATCAACAAGTCTTCGGAGAGGGGGCAGAAATCTAGATGCAGTTTTCCACTCAGGTGCATAGCCCATCGTCTCAGTGAAAGTAGCAGTCTTGTACTTCATTACAGTCACCTTTTAGCTTAATAAATAATCAGTTGTACACAAAAGGAATGTCCTGGTTTAACCTCAGCTGGCAACTAAGTCTGGCAGAGCCATTCACTCACTGCCTGTGGTGGGATGGGGAAGACAATCGGAGGAGTAAAAGAAAAATCACGATTTGAGATATAGAAAATTAAAGAGGTAAAGCAAAAGCCATGCACACAAGCAATGCAAAGTAATAAAACTACCACTTTCCTCGGGTACTCAGGCGTTCAGGCAGCCCAGGAAAGCAGGGATCCATCACACATAATGAGTGCTTTGGAAGACAAATGCCATTACTCCCCCCTTCCTTCTTCATCTGCCTTTATATGCTGAACATGATGTCAAGGGATATCCCTTGGATCAGCTGGTGTTGAGTGTCCCATATGTGCAGAGCTACCAGTCAGCTATCTCACTAAGCTGGAATGCCTGACAGCTGTGGCAAACTCCTAGGAAATGGGAGACTAAAATAGCAGTCCTTTGAAGTAGTAAGGTATTTTAAACACTGTGTACAGCAGGATGGATTCAACAGAATCCCTCCCAGACTGAGCTTCTCAGGGAAATCTAAAAGTAGACTCAATTTGTGGTGAACAACAACTCTTACAAAAGAGATATATGTGAAGACTGTGGGTTTGCAGAGGAAAAAGGACTGTATGGGTCAGGGCAGCTTTTAATACAGAATTGAGTGCTTGAAGATTTAGCTAGGGGTTTGAGGGTTTTAATCACACTATGATCACATTACAATTATTTTTTTAATTCTGGCTGAGGGTCTAAACCTAACAAAACATTTAAGTTCCAAAATTAATTTATAAGCATGAACATGACAGGCTAAAAACGGATTCAAAGAAAAAGGTAGAGGCAGCCTCTGTTATTCTTTCACATTGAAAATCAAGAGTTGCTTTGAATTGAAAGAATATGAAAATTATCTAGAAAATATTTGTGGAGCATTTGGCATAGGCTAAAATTCAGTAATGCATTCTGAACTTGCAGAATTGCAATCCTATTTATGGGTTAAGAAGAGTGAACTAGACTGGCAACGCATTTTCATGGAAAAAAAATTGATAATCAGGAGCTATTCAGGAAAGAGCAGGGTGTTTAAAACTATGTATACTGCTAGAAGTAAGTTATGGAGCCATCACTATGAAATTAGCATTTATGAGTAACAATGTTGTTCAGGATAACTAGTTAACCTGGAAAGAAAAGTGTATGGCATGAAGAAATAGTGGCTTAGATTTTCTGAGCCAAATACCAAATCACAATGGAAAACTTAAATGCCAAAGTGCTTTCTTTCTTTTATGCCCTTGCTCATGTCTGTGCATGCTCCACTCTTAATGATAATTTTGTTTCTTTACTAGAAGTAGTGCTGATTGGAGAGATTAAACAAAGGCTAGAAAGTTAATCCACGTAAAAGGATTATATAGTTTCCTTTTCACTTTTTGAGTTACCCAAATCTTGAACAGTAAACAGCATATCAAGCAAAAGGTATTTCTACAGTGTAATAGGAAATGCACTGGAGAACAAAAGTTAATTAAATATTGTTTAAGATACTATATATCTAACAGAGATTTTTTCATGTCAAGCTCACATTGGTTGTAGGTAATAATCAGTTTAGAAAGATCATAATTTTACACTTTATTTTCTTGTTCCTATATTTTTTTGAATAGTATATTTATCTTGTCTGTCTAATAATAAGACTGTATTTTTTTTATGGAATAATAATAGGAAAAAATCCCACTATCACCATTTTAACTTGCTTTTAAGTTGTAAAATGCCAAGACTGGCATTGTTATAAGAAACTGCATCCAATTTTGTGGGTACTTCCCTTGGTTCCAGAAATGAATGAGGGAAAGTAGATTTCATGCATTTATGAAAATCTGAGTCCTGGAAAGCAGCATGCTTTCAATATTGTAAGTATCAAAGGCATAACAAATTTTCTTCCAAAGTCTCAGAAGACTATGGAAAAATTGCTATGGCTTTCAGAGACAGCTGGATTATGTCTCAAAATTAGAGGGTAGGATTGTGCATATACATTTCTTTTCCTCTTTGTCTTGTGCTGGTGTGTAATCCATTGGACTCACAGTGATTTCCATTTACTGCAGCTTCCTTGCTCGCAGATCTGTTTGGCTGAGGTTTTTAAAGTGTAACAGAGTGTGGAAACAGATGACAAAAATTTAAAAAGAACTGCATAATGCTATATTGCTCCTCTGAGATAATTTCCGCGGCACTTTAATATAGAGCTCCAAAGTTTTGATTCTTAGATGGTATTTGATTATTAGATGGTATTTGAAAAGTTGCTAAAAAGTGAAATGCTATTGTAAATGTTCACACAGTTTTGTAGGATCAACTCTATTTGGACAAATACTATTAAACAGAATTTTTGCTCAAATACTACAAGGTAGTAAAAATGCTCTTTGGCAACTTTTTAAAGCTACCAAGGGAAAAAAAAAACCCTCTAAATTTTTTTTTCTATTTCAGAACTAAATTATAATTCAGGAAAAAAAAAAAAAAAGAGAAAATTTTCAACACAGTCCACCAGATTTTGAATTGAGTCTCTGTAAAATTCTTCTCTAGATTTCCTGGGTAGGTTTTTCTGTTGATTTTAAAGTATATGCTGGGAACAGAAAGGATTAAACAGGTTTTGTCATTATTACAGGGCATCTACAACTTCTCTGGGCAACCTGTTTCAGTGCTTCATCACCCTAAAGTACAGAATTTTTCCTAATATCGAACCTCAACCTAACCACTCTCATTTTAAAGATATTCCCTCATGTCCTCTTACATGCCCTTGTAAAGAATCCCTCTTCATCTTTCTTGTAGGGTTCATTCAGGAACTGAAGACCTTTAGGTCTTGTTCTGATTGCCGACAAATATACATTTTTTTCTCCCCAATGAATGTGTGGATATAGTTTTAGAACCATATTGTGAATATTCTCATAGCAATAGACCCTAGAAGCTGTATTCATAATCTGTGTAACACCCTGTGTTTATCAGTGCTCACTGTAGGCAGAGCTGCAGGGGATGTGCAGGATGACAGTGGAGGTTCTGTGCATTCCCTTAGCAGAACACATCAGCTGGAGTGAGCTACAGGCTCCCAGACCCCTCAATGATTAATTTACAGTTTGTGTGTTCCACTTTTCTGTGTAATCTTTTAGGTAGCTAGAAGATTGATGTTCCTTGAAGTTGATGAATACCTGCACAAGAATACTGCAACTACTATTGCACCATGCATATGTTTCCTTCCACATATTCTATATAGATAAACAGCAGATGTTTCTTAATCCATGCTCTCCCCCCCTTCTTTTTTTAACTTGAAAAATCAATTTATGGTAACTAAGAAATGCAAAAATAAAATTCAAACTGCACTGTAAATAAAACTTAATGACTTGAGAGGTAGAAACTGCTCTCAGCCAATGGCAGATCAACATAATCAATCAATTGGCTTGTTCAGGATGAGTATGCTCTGGTCTGAAATAGATGGATCTGCTGGCAGGCACTTTTAATAATGTTTTTAGGAAGGTGACAGGGGATGTTAAGGTGTAATGTAATAAAGCTGGATGAAATCTTCTGTTTCAGGAGTGCAAAGAAGTTATAGGTGTGCATGAGTAGCAATTCAGTATGTATTCTGGTTCAGTCTCTATTAGTGTAATTTCCTTAAATTATTTTGCTGGCTCAAAAATATATTGTAAAGTGGCAGCAAATTCTCTACGTTGGTGAAACACCTTTGGAACATTTTTCCAGATGATTAAGGAAGCAGAAGAGGCTGTTTCCCTCTAGTCTCACCTTTAACTTCACTGAAAGAATAGATTTACAAAAATTTACATAAATTTGCAAAACCAGGGCATATGTGTAAGCTTCTGTATGTGCTCATTGCACAATTTTACCTGCATCAACCTTTATCTTAGCAGACACTCTGAATTTGAGCTGGAGTCTTCTAGAGGCAGTAGTATTGGTTTCTGTGGTAAAAAATATATCGTGTTTCTGAACTCAGATCTGTAGCCACACTCTATGAAAAGCTATGTAGATAGGAACAAATAAAATTCTATCCCTACAATATAAAAAACCTCCCTATCTAAAAATGTGCTTGAGTGAAAACTACAAGGGTGAGGTTAAGATACAACCTTTAAATACCTGACTGTGTCTGTTTCAGACTGGAGCTGAAATGTATCCCAGACTGGACTTTCTGACCAAAAATTTTAAAATCTAGAATTTGTACCTATGTTTGTGTTCCTGTTCTGACACTGATATCTATGATATCTATGATATATATGATATTTCATGTAGATTTTACCATTTACCAATGTTATAGCTGTTTGTAGCAATATTTTTTCATGTATTTTCAATTTAAAAAGCATCTAATGATCATCTTCTTTAAGTAAAATTAAAAATCATCAATATGTTTTTCTTTTTTTTCCCACTTTTTTTTTCCTGATTTTTAGGGAATGTTTGTGAGAAATTTTTTTATATTTTTTCTATCCTGTAGACAGATAATTTATTTCACCTATTCTATATGAATATTTTGAAAATCATATGTGCCTTTCAAGAAATTAGAACTTGTCATGAAAAGCATTCTTCAGATTTCACAGAAGAGAAATTCAGAGATTAGTTTCTGAAAGATCCAAAAGACTTGCTTTTAAAACTATTGGGAAGCTAGCATCATTGTAATCTAGACATTAGAAATTGCTTACTTAGTACAAGTACTATATCTGCCTTGAAATCTTAATTTCTTTTTCTTCAAATCTTTTAGGAATGTACCAATTGATTGGATGATCTTCATTAGTGAAAAGAAATTACCTGGGACAGAGAACTTTAATGGGGTTTTGCTGTCACTAAGGGCTTTGTAAATCCCTGTATTTGAAAAAGATTTGCTTTAACATAGAGTAGTATTCTAAGACTACATCCCACAGAGAGCTGAATAACCCATTTCGCTGTGCATGATGATTTATCAGCATCTCTGTAGTCAATTGGGTAAGTTTTGCTCCTTTTGCATGGAGAGCATTTCATACTTAAAATGTATGGGATCATAAGGCATTGCCTATGTATTCCAGTAGGTACTTCAAAATAATTTAATTAAATAAAGAACCTATGGAATTTTATGAATGCACATAGCTGTGTAATAACACATTAAGCAATGAAAACGCGAAAGAAAAATTCACATCTCTTCTAACAAATATCTTGTAGTAAAATTTTTGTGTTTCCTTGAAACTGGGCTTTTTCATGTTCATATTTTGACACATCTATCCATAAATGTTCCTACATGGGACTGCAAAGCTACACCTATTATAAGCTGAAAACTTATAGCCACAGTTCTCTCAGTGGCATAAACAGTTGCAGAGGGAGCATTTCCAGTTCTAGTTACATGAGATATTCAAGAAGTTTTTCCTAAAAGACTAACCAAAATGTAATTAATATTGTAGGATGTAATGTAAATGGAGAGGAAAATTATTTTTGTGGAAAGGTCATGAAGAAACATCGAAGAGAATGTGCTGAACCTGAAAATACTGTCAGCTATCTTTACTGTGGTGCAAAGGAAGGAACCTGTTAGCATGATTTAATTCACAACCCGACTAAGCAATTTGGTGTTAAGCCAGGTGTTGGCTGTTTGCTGCTGACTAGGAAATTTCATTCTGAACGAAGAAACTCCAACCTTAAGGGAAATGTTGAGAGCGCTGACAGAATTCAAAAGATTTATTTTGCTCAGTGATTTCTTCAACAGTATCCAGTCACATTTCTGTGGTGGTAAAGCCAACACAGTTATGTTAAAGTATAGTTTGGTAAAAAAGATTATTGCTACAAGAGAAAAAAATTCTGTAAAAAAGAATGACAGTGTTATGTATCAGACAACTAGTCCACTTTAATATCATATGCTATAATAAATTGCCCAAACTGACAGTTTAAAAGAAAAGAAAGGAATTCCCAGAAATACTGTTTTTCTTCAAGAAAACATTAAAAAACCTAGTTGATTTTCCCTTGGTTTACAAATTCCCTGGGAGACCTTGATGTTCAGGCATATTCTTCAGTGCCCAGAAATGCATTTAAAAACCCATGTTTAAGATCAGGAAGTGGAAAACATATGTTTAAGAGCATTGTTCCACATTGCCTCTGCACAAAGTGGTCCACATTGATTAAAAGAAGTGATGTTCAGTGATTGCTGGGTTAGTGTGCCCTGAAAAGATGGTTTGCAACCTGTTTTCTAAGATTTTTATTTTCTACATTAAGGAATAAAAGGTATAAATTTTTTTTCCTGTTTTTAGTCTGAAATTACTCTTTGTATCAGAGAAGCTTGAGTAGAAAATAAGGAATATTTTGTTCTACGCTTGCTGAACCAAGAATTTAGAATTAAGTTCATAGCTATCCATATCTTATATCAGCTTCTTAAAACTGCTATTTCATCTGTATTATTAAAAAAAAAAAGAAAAAAAAATTGTCTTATGTACTGTTTTCCTGAATGAGATTTGGATTTGAAAATTCATGTAGCATGATATACACCAGGTTAAAATCTCCTTTCTACAGATTTTCATAGCTAAGCCTGAATATAAACTCTGGCAGCTTTCTTGAAAGATTATTCACTGCCACTTCTTATCTTTCAGAAGTTACATTATCCCTCCACTGTAAATGTCAGTTAGCCTTTAGTATGTAGGTCTAGCTCCCAATCTGATCATAGATAAAAATTGTTGTTAATAGTCCTGGTAATTGACCAAATTTCTCTTATAATGTGAATAGTGTGTATTATCAAGGTGTGGAAGAGAAGACTCCTTATCATATTAGCATACTTTGTATACTGAAATCTATAAATGGGTAATATTAAGTGGTTACAAGATATGAAAGACATTAGTTTAAATGTCTTTTTAGGTGTTGGCCAAGACCAAAGACAATTGCCAAACTATTTTTGTGCCAGTGAGTTTCAGATTTATAACTCCAGTTTGCTTTTCGAGACACCCTCTTATCTCTAAAATATCATCACTGAAAAAACTCTCACCTGAAAATACGTAAATGAAAAAGTGCTGAAAGAAATAGATTTCAAATGCTGTAAAACCTAGGCAAATAACTAATGTGTTGATTTTTCCTCTATTAGTTTATGAAGGAGAAGCCAGGTCAGAGCAAGATCTCTGTTAAGCTCCACTCAGATTTCAAGAGTCTATTCTGGAGGTCAGATTCAAGGTATCATAGTAAAATTTATGCACTTTTTTTTGGAAAATAAAAATACCCCATAGGTTTAGATGTTTTTAGATCTGGAAAATTTTGAATTAATTTGTTTCTGTGCTAAAATCTTGTATCTATGCCACACCCCACCCATCCCACCCATATTTTTTAACATGTGCTTACTGAAAATGCTATTAAAAATGACACACTATATTGTCCAGATGAATTGTTTTAATGCAAGGTTTCACTCATATGTTTGGGGCTCAAGTTGATGAGAAATCTCTTATGACTAGATATGAAAGAAATCCCATTGTGTTCTGTAATGTCTTTTCACATAACATTATTAGCAACTAGAGTGCAAATGATAGTCAGGAAAAATACTTATTGACATGCTAATCAATGCTAGTGCCATAAAAGGATTCGAAGGCAGGCAGAAGTGAGAGTTAAATAATTTCAGTGAAATGTTTTTTTATTTTGTATACCTTAACCTCAGGACAGAGACTTAGATGAGTGAGTTTAAGCCAATCAAGGAAGGTTTTGTCAAAAAGGTAATAGACTCTGAACTTCTCTTCCCAGCTAAACTTCATGCTGTTTCTGAGAGGAATTTTTCTGGAATGTTAAAATCTATCACTTGGCAATCTGATAATGTCACGAGACTATACTCAAGTTGATGAAAGACTTAGGAGGAAGGTAAGAAAAAATACTGACTATATGAAATCTCCATAGAGCACCCAAGGTCTGGAAGAGTAAGTTGTTGTTTTATTTATTTTTCCTTTTTACAAAAACATGAGATTTAATAATTTAACATTCATTTTAGGAAAAAATATAGGTTATATTTGATGGATTTCACTGAAATTAAAAGTTAGTTTATGAAAGGGCAGATTCTGATTGAGTCTAATGACCACCTATTAAGACCCACCCCTACTTGTCCTCACCCAGACAAAAACTGGAATTCAGTTACAATAATTCTTTGAAATAATTTCTAACTCATTCAGTAAGTCCTAAAGAAAGCATTAAAGCTCTATTTTTCAAAGGCCCATTCCTGCAAGCACATATAATCTTACATATTTATGAACCTGTGCATTTTTAACAGATCAAAAGAAGAGAAAGGTCTAAGGCAAAATACAGTTCCCTTCTCTTGTTATCCCTGAGAAGAGACGGTTTTCTTGCTGTGACACAATAACAGAAATACACAGTGCTTCAGAAATACACAGTGCTTCTGCCAAAATGACATATTCTTTTTTTTCTTGAGTAGGCATTACTTATAATAATTTCTTCAGGTTCTGCTTTCTGAGTCTTTGAGAGGTCAGAATGACTTCAAATAATGTAAAGGAGCAATAGTGAATAAAAAGAAAAAAAAAATTCATGTAGAGTCACATCCACTTAAGGTGTACCAGAACTAGTAGAAAAAATGCACTACAGATTAATAGACACTGTATGAACCCAACCAGAGAAAAGGACAGAAAATGTTCCATTTTAAAATTTACACTAATATTTTACAAAATAAAAGTCATGGTGCTGTAGCTAGAAATAAGCTAGAATAATGACAGCTTCTGTAACAGTTCATATTGAAGTCAATACTTCCAAAGTTTGAATTTATAAAGTGAGTTTTCTCAGGATTTTTTTTTGTCTACCTAGCAACTAACTCACTACTGCCACGATAGGGCTGGGCATGAAAAGTGTTATAATTTTTAATCATACATTTTTTTGGACTGTGACAAACACTTCATGTACATAATGAAAGGCAAAAGAATGTTAAGTTATAACTAATAAAATCATAGATTATTCTGAATTAGAAGGGAAACACAAGGATCATTGAAGTCCAACTCTTGGCCTTGCACAGAGCCATCCCCAGGAGTCACACCATGTGCCTGGGAGGATTGTCCAAATTCTTCTTGAGCTCTATCAGGCTTGGTTCTGTGACCACTTCCCTGTTCCAGTGCTCCACCGCCTTGTGGGTGAAGAACCATTTTCAAATACCCAACCTAAACCTTCCCTGACACAACTTCAGGCCATTCTCTCAGGTCCTGTCACTGATCACCACAGAGAAGAAATCAGTGTCTTTCCCTCCTCTTCCCCTCATGAGGAAGTTGTAACTGTGACGAGTTCTCCTCTCAGTTTCTTCCAGGCTGAACAGACCAAGTGACCTCATGGACCCCTCATACAGTTTTCCCTCATGGCCCTTCATCATTTTTTTCCCCTCCTTTGGATGTTGCCTAATAGCTTAATGTCTTTTTTATACTGTGGTTCCCCAAACTGCACAAAATACTTGAGCTGAGCTCTACCCCAGTGCAGAGCAGAGCAGGACAATCCCCTCCCTTGCTCTGCTGGTGATGCTGTGCCTGATGTACCCCAGGACACGCTTGGCCTTCCTGCCTACCAGGGTACTGCTGGCTCACATTCAACTTGTCAATGCCCAGGTCACTGTTTGTGTCACTGTTCTCCAGAGCTCAGTTCCTCAGGCTGTATGTACATCCAATGGTGCTCTGGCTGTGCTCTGTCCCAGGTGCAGTATGTGGCAATTTCCTTTATTAAAGTTCAAACTGTTGATGATTGTCCAGTTGTCTAATTTTTCTTGATTTCTCTGCAGGGCTTCTTTGCCTTTAAGGGAGTTGACAACTCATCACAATTTAGTGCCATCAGCAAACTTACTTAGTGTTCCTCCAAGTCCTGTATCCGAGTCATTTATGAAGATATTGAAGATGTGGAACTCCACTAGCGACACCAGTCTGATGTCAGCCCATTCACTGTAACCCCTTTTGTCCAACTTGTGAGCCAGTTGCTCACCCAGCACATGATGTGTTTGTACAGCTGTTTGATGGACATTTTGTCCAGAAGGATACTGTGAGAGACAGCATTAAAAGCTTTACTGAAATTCAAAAGATTACATCAAGTGGCTTCCCTTGATCAGCTGCATGGGTTACCTTCTTGTGAAAGGCAATTAAGTTCAACAAGTATGATTTTCCCATAACGAAGACACTCTGTAACTGATGACTATGTTGTTCTTCAGGCATTTTTCAGTAACTCTCAGAATAATGATCTCCATAATTTTACCAGGCACTGAATTGAGACTGACAGGCCTTTATTTTCCAGTGTCATCCTTCTTGCTGTTCTTGAAAATTGGGACTATGTTAGCCAACTTCCAGTCAACTGGGACATCTTCAAATTCCCAAGTCTGTTCAGAAATCATAGAGAGGCCTCACAATGACATCAGCCAGCTCTTTGAGTATATTCTTGGATGAATCTTATCAGGATCCTTAACTTACAGGCATCCAGCTGGAGCAGCAGTTCCTGCACCACTTCAGGGCCCACTGAGAGTTTATCATTTTGTTCCTCCAGCTCAGGGCACTGAGGCCCCCTTAGTCCATTATAAGTGCTGGATACCAAAATGAAGAAGGCATTCCACTTCTCTGCCTTGTCTGTCTTGTTTGTGAGGTGGCCATCCTCATCAAGTAACACACCATTTACTGGACTGCCTTTTGCTATAGACATATGTAAAAAAGCTATTTTTATTGTCACCCTTCTGCTGAGGAACTCAAGCAGTTTGAAATTAATGAACGAAGAATAAAAAATTGCTTTATCTCAGACAGCACTTGCATATGTCACACAAATTGTTAAGCCATATGCTAACACGTAAGTGTTGAATCTAGAACTAAGTGAATCCCTTCATGTGTGTTTCAGAAATTGCTTCTACATATTTTCAAATTATTTCTATGTATTCTCTAAACCATAAATTATCTTTCGATCTGCACAGTGGGTATTTCAGTAATATTTGCAATTCGCTGCTTCTTGCATAACTCTGCATTGCCTGTGGGTACCTGAACAAAAATTATTTTTTGGCTGAAACAGAATAACTTGTTCAATATCACAAGAATGTGTTAAGAGTTTGGATAATCGTTTAATGCAAAACTACTAACACTGTGGCTCTGTCATGAAGTAAGATTAATATAACAGACCTTCCTGGTAGATTTGTCTGGAATACACCTTTTTGAATACACCTCTGAATACTTTTAGTGATTTTAATGCTTTTGAAAAATAAATGTGTAGGAAGTCTTGGCTACATGCATCTTAAAATTTTGTCATCTAAGTCTAGGCATGTGTGAATTTACTTCAGCAAATCTCTTTAACTTTCCATTGATCAGTAGATGTGAGAATCTCTTATGTTGATATGAGGAACTGTTTTCTAGATGTTTTTTCCGTCTCACTCTCTCCCAGGGTCATCAGCCCCTGCCCCAGGGATGTTGGAGCAGGGCTGGCCCCCAGTACAGCCCTGCCCTTCCTGGCTGTGGGCACCACTGACCTGTGCCCACCTGCAGGCACCCATTCCCTACAGGTCCCATCTTACGTCAGTTGCCATCAGGCAAGGTGATTTGAAAAGCTCCGAGTATTTCGTACAGTCTTAGACTTTCATGTTTGGGAAATAGAAATAATCCCCATAACAATACAATCATGAGTCTGGGAGGATTTTCAGATAACAAAAAGTTTAGATAAAATTAGTCTATCTTAGGGTATGATAAATCTGTCCATATTCCACCTATTGTACTTATTAGATTTTCACTGATTATGATAGAAACATAGTAACCTAGATTTAAGTGAGTTGAAATCCATTCTTGAACTCAGGAAGGGATTCAACTACTAAACATTTCTATCTGTGAATGGCATTAAGGCACACAGGCTGTTTGCAACAACAAAACATTTTTAAGTAGGATTGGACAGCTACTGAGGGTAGGGGGAATGAACATTGGTTCAGTTTTCTGCAAGCTGTTGTTTTTTGAAACAATGAGTGGCATGAATTTACTCCTGAATATGCCCTGCTTGGAGACAGAGGAGTCATTTGAGCACCTCATAATGGAGCAAGGGACTAATTCCATTTGTAAATGCTGTGTGAATCTGATCAGCATTCCAGGCTTTGTCGTATTTTATTTGTCAGAAGAGACAGATCCTTTTATTACCCAAAACTGAAGTTATCAGCCTAAGTTGTTTAAACCTAAGAAGAATGTGGAAAAGAGCATTGAAATGTCATTTCTTCATTCAGCCACCAAGAATCTTCACACACTTGCAGAACTTATCATCTTCAAAACTGCATAACATAGCCTAGAGAGCTGATTAATAAATTTAATTAAACTGACACATGGCTCATTCCTCCCAGTCACATATTTAGCTCCAAAAAGTACACCAAGTTAACAGGATTCTTTGCTACAGACGTCTAAATCTCTAATTTCTTTTCTTTTTAAATAGGGAGGATGGTTTGGAATCTGAACATACAAACAAGCCCCTGGGACTGCCACTCTGAATTGACTAGTACCATCAAAATTTGCAAGGAAAGCTTACAACATGGCCACCAACTTCAGCAAATCTCAAGCCAGTATTATCGGATGGCAAAGCTACTAAGTTCACATAGGTTTTAAAAGAAACAAAAATTGTTTGCTAGATGGCAGAGTGACAAAAAAGGGCAAATTCCTGTGAGCATACAGGTGCCATTTTTAATAAAGTTGATGCATCACATTTTGTAAATGATTATATACTCTTGCATACAGTTCCTAATAATTCAGTGTCTTTATGAAAAGTTGTAAGATAACGAAGGGAATATCTAAGTAAAAGAGTAAAATCTAGCTTAGCTACAAGAATTGATCTTCATAAGAATTGAAAAAACCCTTGATTTTTTATGTGTGAAGTCCATTGGGTACACGGTGCAGACAATTTACTCTGACAAGTAAAACCCACAAGTGTTTGAATGTGATAAGAGAGTTCCTGTAATAGAGCCCTTCTGCAAAATGTTTAACTTGCTGTTTTGGAACCTTGGGAATGGCTGTTACTGCATTATCCATCCAGCAACTACTACAGCTTATGGCAGAAACCATTCAGTTTAATGACTTAAATGAGCAAGTTTTATTTCATTGATTTTTCCACACTGAAAATACTTAAATGAAATAAAGTAGTTCTTAAAAGGCCTCACAGCTCATATACGAGTCATATAACACGAAACATATCATATTCTTGAAATGCTATTTTAGTACTGGAAAATGAAACTGTTACATTATTGTGATGTAAGTAACCTGAATTCTTTCATCATCTGGCTCAGGAGTGTGGAAGACTGAGCTGGGAACCATAGTCATGACACTTAGTACTGCCTATAATGGAATAGTGAAAGGAAAAATAGCTTTTGTAGGCAAAACACTTAAAATTCTATGATCTATCTTCCAGTAGTACATCCTAGCTTTCTGGCACCTTATGTCAAATCATGTAATATGAAAATTTGTTATGTTCACAATGTTTGATGGAAAAAGAACATTTACTTTTGAAATGAAGGAAAAGATTTACTTTTGAAATGAAGGAAAAGATTGTAGAGAAGAAAGATCTTGCAAACAGTTCTTACCAAAATTTAATTCTAATGTATGAGATCTTCATATTCCCTGCACTTTCTGAAATCTCTGATCTGGGTTCCGTAGGCTCCTATGAAGAGGTCAGACTTTCAGAAGTGCTTCAATGAACTCAAGATGTATAGTTTTCACATATGAAAAGTTTCATTATTTGCTAGGCCATGACTCTATTGTGAAATCTACTGCTGACTAGAGTATAGAAATTATAAATTAAGTCCACTTTGCTTGGGGTTTTATTTTCCTGTGTTTTTTCTTTCTTTTCTTATGTTCTGTATGAGATTATGGTTTAGAAAAGCCAGGTGAAAGGAACCTCTAGTTCTTAAAAAGTGAAGACAATGAACAGATAGTCACTGTTCATCTTGTTTGTGATGGTTATGTCTTCAAACACTTCAAGATCATATCTCTCTCTCTCTCGGGCACAGGTTCTGCATTTTGCTTTTCCAGTCTATAGATTATTAGCTCCCCATTCCTTCAGATCCTTTTTGATGATGCCTTTTCTCCTCTCTGAAGATTTATTTAATTACATCCATTTTGAAATGAAAGGATAAGAGCTGTACAAAGTCTTGTAGATCAACATGCAATATTAATTTTCAGTAGCTTTTGTTTCCCTTGCTGTCTGTAATTTTTCCTATAGAACTTTAAAATTCAGCTGAATTTTTTCTTACTACTGAACAGTAGACATCTTTTCAGAGAATCAGACATTGTACTTTTACAATCTTCTCCCTGAATAACACAGTCAGCTCAGAGACCATCACTGTATAATGATTTGATTTTATCCTTTTTGTGTATAGCTATAATTACTAAAAAAATATCTACCCTTAATTTCAGTGCTAATTGTTGAATTTAAGCAGGCTGTTTCAAGAAACCAAAAATTTAAATGTTCTGAATTTGAACAAAGTTCTTAGTGTCACCTTTTTTGCATATGAGTGAAAAAGAAAACTAGCATATCATTTCTGTAGATACGGTATGTACCTAAATCGTAAAAAGAAATGAAAAAGGAGAGAAAGAAATGGTGTCAAGTACTGCAAAACAGAGCCTGAGAGAGCTGTGATAGGGACTGATCAATAGTTAACTCATCTTAGCACAGTTAACTATGAGGAGACAGCAAATGTTAATTACAAAACCGAAGAAACAGGATTACCCCTTAATCTTGTCAAGATAAGGAGAACAAGAATTTGTTTTGAATCAACATATAAACGGCTGCATCACTCTACAAAGGATTGTGCACACTCCAGAAAGAAAGGGGCATAGTGCATTGTGATGAAGACGACTAATCTTTATCAGAGACCCCTGAGGAAGAAGAGGAGCCTTCCTCAGTGCTGCCACCAAGATACACAGTGCAAGCATGACCTGTATCTTAATGTATTAATGACTTCCAAGAAGCAATTTGTATAACCACTCCTGTACCAAGGAATGTGATGAATATTCATGAATTTTACCCATAATATTGGACTGTATGGAGTGTCATGTGTGTGTGTTCAGAGGAGAAATTCCCCCACACACCTGGTGAGCTGAATAAAACAAATACCCCCTTCTCTGACACTGCCTCCGAAGTGTCTCCTGGCCCGGTTTGGGGCGATTCAGCTGCAAAAATATTTTCACTCTGGAAGTGATTAGTTTATTTTTCATTATACAGTTAATTACATTGAAAAAATAAAATGCTTTCTTAAAATTGATTTATAATCAAGTATAAGATGGCTTCCTATATTTTCAGTACCAAGTCACAGCAAATTATAGTCTTAGAAATATATTAATGGCAATCAATGTCAGCTAAGCTTTTTTTTCCCCATCTTCTAGCCTTGCCTAATTAAATCTGGGTGACACAACAAAAAAAATTCCCCAAGGGCTGTCTGATGTCACTTTTCTATCAGCATAATTTCATTGTACAGTGCAGCTCATCTTCAGAAAGTAAACAAGGCAGAGCTAGGTAGTGACCTCAAATCAATCCAAACCACCAACCTGTACCAGGGAAGGCATAAAAAGGAAATTAAAATTCTTAGCTGGTGTAAATTTGGCAATGTATACAGTTATCTACACTGACATTAATGAACCACAATGATTGACACACTGTTGAGGAATACACTTGGTGCAGATATTTGGGCTGGCAAAAGGAAGATTGAGATGCACATTGAGATGCAGGCTGAGCTCTGAGTGGGAGCTCGAGACAGGAGGCCAGGAGCTACCAACCTTTGGGATAAGAGAGGCCATGAAGATGGGTGGTGCTAGCCAAGTAAAAGGACACTGAGAGACACAGTGGGAGCCAGGAATTGCCGACTGTTCGGATAAAAAAGGAGATGAAGACCGGTGAAGCCAGGGAGATGGATGGACACGGAGAGGGACAGGAGCATGGGGAGACTGGGAGGACAAAAGCCCAGGGGTTTCTTGGTTAGGGATCCTTCCTTGAGGGAACCAGCTTGGCTTGTTTCTGTGTTATTGGGTGGGAAAAAAAGGGCTTTATGGGACGAGACATCCGTGACTGCCCTGGGAAACCTGGTGTGACTGTGTGAGTGGGGTGAGCGGGGAGCCAAGCTGGACTCCTGTCGAGTCACTGGAGCTGCCTGTGGGGAAGGGGCTTTGGTCCCAGCAGGGAAAGTCTGGCCTTGGGAGCGTGACTGCCAGGGAGCCTCGTGAATGGTCAGAGGGGGAAGTTTCCTTAATCGTAGCTGAAAAGCTGAGTTTCTTTTCCTTCATGTTTCTTAGCTTATATAGCAGATAGTCAGTATGAAGTGCTACTTTAAACTCTAGTATTTCGACAATCAGTAGTTCTAATTAGCTATATTATATAATTATTCTTAAAAGTAGTTAGTAAGATAATTTCCTCTGTATGTTGTTGCTCAGTTAAGTTTTGAAGAACTTGACAACAACAGGGTTTTGTACTCTTGGTCTTTACTACTCTTGGTATCCTAGACTGACTTTAATTTGTCATTCTAATATAAATCAAGAATAATTTCATCAAGCCACTGGAGCTACAGGACCACTTTAAAAATTCTAAATAATAATTAATGATATGTCTGGAGTCATCAGTTTGGCTTAGGGATGCCACCTGATATGTATTGATGAATTGATTAACCAAAAGTGGTAGCATGAAGTATTCAAAGGTTGATAATGTTTGTAATTTTCAGTGACGTGTGTAAATCCTGTGATGTCTAAAAATCTAGAAATCCTGTGATGTCTGAGGGAGCGGAGGCTTTCCAATACTGTAAAGACAGAGTCTTTGCAAAGACAGAGTCCCTCCCCATACTCCAGGTGAAAAGACTACCTTAAGCGAGGAAAGAAAGGACCAAGTTAGGGAGAATGTGGTGCTGCACTTATAATCTAAAGTGGGAAAAGGTGCTGAACCAGGAACTCGACCAGGTTCTTTAAGAGGTTTTTTTGTGATCTGTAATTCCTGATCAATTTTTCTCTGCTAACATGATTTCATAATCATGTTGGTAATTTCTTGGATGTCTAGGTGGAGGCTTGAGTGGTTTGAATGTTTGGGGTTTTTTTAGAAAGAGTGGTCAGAAACTGATCCTGGCCAGCTTAGCTGTCAGTCACCATTTGGCAGAATGTTTATCGTGCTTGTCTTCAAAATGAATCAGACGTTCTGAGGAGTATTTTAGATGGAAATGGATAAACTGCTGGTCAATGCAGACAAAAGCAAATTGCCTCTATGTGTTAAATATTAAAAAATGTCTGCTGGCTAGGTCCACAGGAGGACTTGCTTGAGATTTTAGTATTTATCTCTACATGTTTTCCTAATCCAAAACTGCTAATGCCTGCATGGCAAGCCTGTTAGCCGCTGACTGACCATGAAAACATTTATTGGTGAAAAAGAGAGAGATTTTTAATATGAGAATCTTAGTGTGCCAAAAACATTTTACATCTAGTACAGCAAAATAGGTCTGTTCCTACTGTAATATCTGCAGCCTATTCCTTCGCATACCTTGTTTGCCAACTCAGATCTGTCCTGTGTTCTCAAATGTTAATAAAACAGGCTTTTGATGAGACTGTGAAAAGAGCTAAGTGGAGACTCAGATAATAACAATGACTGCAGAAGCATCCAACACACTATTTTTCACATTCACATTTGTGCTTTATTCTGGACTACTTGTCCATTTGGAATAAAATGTGCCACAGCTAAAGAAATACTTGGACTTACAATTCCAGAACCTGGAATCCAGTTTCCTGGTTGGAGTATGTTTGGTTGAATCTACTTTAGTCAGTAGAGCACCCTGTTACATCATAACATCATAACATTCTGTTATAAATCTACTTGGATTCACATTGGCAAGATTATTTTACTTTTCATAAGTAATTAGAATGTGATTTCCAGGTTCAAGTCCTTTTTTTTAATGGGAGATTATGTATTTAATCAAAGATCACTACATATGTATGCTTCTGTGAGAAATAAATGAACAAATAAATATATAAATAAATAAATGAAGGGAAAAGAATAAGGAATGGAATTAAAATCTTACTTCTGTGCTCCTGCATTGTTTGGGAGAAATGAGTCACTTTTTAGAAGAAGGAGTTGAGATATCAATTGCAGTCCTGTTCTAAAATCTATGAATTCTAAGAACAGATAGAATTGGAAGGTATATTCTCAAGCTCAAGAATTCTCTGTTCTGATTAACTGTCTACAACAATAATCTGCAACACTCCAGTCAACCTTTATGCTCAAAACAGAGAAATTGTTCTCCTTAGGGGGTGACAAAAATCTGAGACAGGATAGGTGAATTTTTCTTTGAACACATCTACCTCTTCCCAGTTATTAGAATGGGTGAATAGCTTGGACACAAGGCAGGTAAATTCCATCCAATTGGTAAATTCCAACCAATTAACTTTTTTTTATTCTTAATCTATCAAAAACCCCTATGCTACACTAGACAACTAAATGTCTAAAAATAAGGCATGTAGTAATAGATAATTAAATTATTTGAAAAATAGAGGGGTAACTTATGACCAAAGGAGGTAGATGGGAAATTTTTGCAGAGAGATAGAAAACTTTCTGGAAAGGCATTTGTTTGTGTTTTGTTTTGTTTTGTTTTGTTTTGTTTTGTTTTGTTTTGTTTTGTTTTGTTTTGTTTCTCTAGGCTGGTCATGAGAACCACTGAGGATTTGAAGAACTAGAAAAGGGAATTACGGAACTCAGTCTGGTTTCATGCAATTACCACTACTACCCCCAAAGCAGGCCATATTTGTGCTGGAAAAAAAAAAAGTAGAAAACAATATAATTTTGGAGCACTATGGATTTTTTTCTGGAGAGATACTTTAGTTAGCCCCTTGATAGAAAAATACATAGTAGAGAGAGTGAGAAAGCACATGAGGAAAAACTTTAATCTGTAGTTGTCTGTTCTGTCTTCTTTCAATTCCTAAGATTTATACCTCAATTATAAAATTGTACCTAGTTTATAGTTCTGTTTATATGGAAAACATGCCCAGTTAAAAAGAAGTCTATAATGACTGTTTCCCTATTTGAAACAATAAAGACTTGCTTGGCTTTCAGTAGGACAACTGGCTGGTTATTCCTGCTTTTGTTATGTTTGGTGGAATGAAGGGTGGAGGAGATAAGAACATCAGCTACTCCGTTTAAAACCAGTTTTACTACTACAAGCAAGTGTACAAGCAAAGAGGGTCTGTATGTCAGGGGGCATGCAACATGAAATAGGTAAGACAAAAGCTGTTCTTTTCTTTCTTCGCAGAGGCAGAAATTTAGGTCATAGGATAACATTTCTCTTCACTCTCTTTACAATTCAAATTACTCTGACTGGAGATAAAAGCCAAGAGTTTTTTTTTGTTTGGAGGTTTTTTTGTTTGTTTTTGGTTTGGTATGGTGTTGGGGTTCTTTTTTTGTTTGTTTTTTTGAGCAGTCAGTGTGGTGCTGTGGTTTGGATTTCTGACTAAAAGTGTCATAACACATCAGTTGTGGTGGCATGTGGCCAACCTATCACACAGTGGAGACGTTTCTAGCAGATAAATACTACTGTGGAAGTAGCCAAAGCAGAACACTTTCAAGTAATTTGGGTAACATTGTATTGTTCCTTTGTATTGAATGGAGAATAGAATGTGAGTAATCTAAACTGTTCCAGATTTCCAAGATGAGATGAATCACTGTCTTAGGTTACAATGTAAGATGTAACCAAAAGTGTGTATTCTATCACCATCTGTTAAAACCAGGTGGAGCAGTGCTCTTTACCATGACACATCCCCAATAACTCCCTCCAGAGAGATATTTTTCTGTTAAAGGGCTATCAAGCCTCACTGCATGACTCATAAGATTACACCATCTCATTGTGAGATGCTCCGCCCAGGGGGAGGAACCAGGTATTCCTACCTGGATACAATCTGTGGTTTGGGACACCACATTCAGTCCTTACCTACTGGATTCCCAGAGGACAAGAGCTACGTAACCACCACTGGACCTTCCAAGGAAGACGAGGCCTTTCTACAGGATCACCATTTCAACAGAACCATATCCATCACTTCAGGAGGACTGCAGCCACCTTTTAATTGGACTACTACCTCCACCCTGACTGACAGGGTGCCAGGCTGTATCCTGACTCTGTCAGTATTTTTTGTACTATTGCATTTATTTTTAATTTTCCTATTAAGTTGTAGTTCTGATTCTGAGTCTCTCACTGGTTTACTTTCAAACTAGTACAATCATCCTCTCAAAATGTGTTTCTTGCTATTTTATGAATTCCATGTTTCGTGTCAGTAGGTGAGGTCTCATCTAAGGTTTTCTTAATGGAGGTTCAAATAAGCAAGAAGCTGAAATATAAGAAATTTATCATGGTGAAAAGAATAAAGTAACTAACTGAAGGATGTCTGGGGTAGATAGGCTTGGAGAACTGAAAGGCTGACATTATTGGACATCAGAAAAAAGTTCCGTTTTGGGAATACATATCTAGGAATTAGCAGGAAACACACATATTTCTTTGTTTCCTGCTATGTGCAGCCAGATCAATGCTTGAAGGGTTTATAGTATCCACCTGTGGACGGAATATAAATTTATATTTTTAAAAAAGTCCAGAATGGATTAATGGGCTAATTTAAATCAGGTATTACATTATGAGAGTAGAATGGGTAAAAAAATCTGTGCATAGAAGCAAATTATTCTGGAGGGAAGAAGGTGCAGATCATGGCTGGGATGATATAAAATGAAATAGATTTGAACAAAAGACTTCTGTAAGAACTGTTATCTAATGCAGCAGAACAGAATTTTCAACAGATAAATGTGCGGGACCATTATGGGACAGTTTTAATCACAGACCTACGAACAGTTCTGTGGAAAATGTTAAGTGTCAGGAAGGCTATAAGAGAAAAATAAAGAACAAGAAATTATGAGGGATTTGACAAAAACCAAATAGTGTATTTAATAGATTTAAAAAATTGGGATCAATTGAATAGCGTAACAGCATATAAGATATAATTAAAATTTTATTCCATAAAATTCCTTAAATACTTGGTGTTTCCTGGTGAGCCACAGCACCTGTAACGTATTAGTGTCAGGCTCAGATGTTAAAACTAAAAGTTAGTTTAAGTTCATTAAGATTTTGCTTTTAAAAAAAACACCTATAATTATTTTAATAAGATAATATAGAAGAAAATCTATTTCAGTACTTTGGCTATATTCAAATTAAAACGAAGGCAACAGCTGTAGGCTTACCATGAAATATTGTATGGTTCAGGATGCTAATTTAATTGTAATTGTTATTGCTAAACAAAAGGTTAATTATAGAGAAAGAGAATAATGTTGTGGAAAAATACACCAAAGATCTGTAAAGAGATCCATACTTAAATATCGAAAACAGGTAGATGAAATGTCAGGGTTGTACAGAAATTAAGGCACATCTTAAAGTCATGTAATTTGCATTGTGTCTGGGAGTAATAAAAATCCATGCCATAGCAGAATTTGTCTATTTTCAGCAGAAGTAGTACATAGCAGACAACTTTTTTGTCTGAACAATTTTGGCCAGCTTCATGGGCAATGTTCTGTGCTCTTTGCTTTCTAAATGCAATTGAATGATCCTTTCTTTCCTCTGAATTCCCTCATCAATCCTGTGTAATAACATCTGCCAATGCACTCTTCCATTTCAACCATTCTCACGGAGTCAGCGACACCATAAACAGAGTTCACTTCATGACTTCTGAGTACTTGGCCATATGAATAATAGAATTACTTCACTGTTTCAGACAAAATGCTTAGGTTTTTTTGGATATCTAGCACAGAGAAGCAACAGATGCTTAGGAAAGTGTTTAAAGTATTTACTGTGAAATGTTAATTTCATCACAGTTCTGCACTCTCATTTAGAATATCACCTTAATGGTTGGAATATGGAAAAGTATGAGCTGCTACTGCTTTATTTTCATTGTCCTTGAGGATTCATAATGTTGGTGGGGTATTTTTACATCCAGTGAGCCAAAATCTGCTCTCAAGTATGTATTCATGACTTTTTTTACAACAGTGGAAATTGTCCATCTTTCTATTCAAGTTGATTTTGTCACATTGATTTTTCTTGACATTTCATGCAAGCCTACAGAGAAAAAAACAATAAATATAAACTTAAATGTGAGAAAACTTGTGGATTTATTGACAATATGAAGTTTAGAACTACTCAAAGTCATTTTCCATGTTAGCAATTATTTTTGAGAGAGAGTGGTCTTTGAACGCTATTTGATTTGCTGCTTTCATTTTTGGGGAAATGGAAGCCATGGAAACCTGCTTTTAAGATGACTGTGAAAGAAGTTGTCTAAGACCAAACTACAACATTCTAGCAATAACTGTCAGTTACATGAATGGCTTCCAAGATGGTTATGGAAAAGCAAATTTCCTTTTGAGAACATCAGTAAGTTCAAATCAACAAGACCAAGTTTTGTTTTCTGGTTGTTGGTTTCATTTTGGGGTTTTTTGGTTTCTTTTTGTTTGGATCTTTTTTGTTTAAACAATAAATGAACCTAAAATAAAATAGTAAGTTTTTAACTCAGTGATACTAAGTATTTTGGAAATACTTGATGTTATTAATGTCTCCGTGGTAGGGCAAGTTTACTTCTAAATCGACTAAGTTATTTGCAAATATATATATACTTTAAGTATAAGACATAATATCAGTGAAATTTTTAATGAAAGGAGTTACATAATCAAGTATTGATTGCACTTAATTTTCATTTTCCTTCAGAGATTTTACAGCAATGAGATATTTTCTTCTTTCTATAAAGGCTGAGGACCCAGAGAGAAGGACTAGAGCAAGTTATATGAGACAGTTTCATTTTTTCTGTGAGATTTCCCATTTTTTCTTTCTATTACTTTCACTTTGAATCAGGAAATTATCAAGATCGGAAGAGACCTTTAAGATCAAGTCCTCCCATCAACCCCTAAATCACTAAATGGCATTACCCAGAGCCAGATCCAGACATCTCTTGAGCACCTCCAGGAATGGTGACTCTACCAGCACCCTGGACAACCTATTCCAATACTTAACCACCCTAACATTGAAAATATTTTTTCTAATATCTGAAATGAATCTCCTCTGTCTCAGTTTAAGGCCGTTTCCTCCAGTCCTCTCACTGCAGGCATGGTAGGAGAGAGCAGCCTCCACCTGACTACAGCCTCCTGTCAGGTAGCAGTAGAAAGCAGTGAGATCTTCCCTGATTACAAGGGATTACAAGAAAAAGGATTTCCAACTGTAATTTGAATCGTCAAGGAATAATTAAGTTTTTTACAATAACGCTATCTCACTTCACCCTTATTCTTACAGGATCACATATTCTGAAGCCTCACAGGGAGTCAAAACTTTCTAGTTATATGCCTAAATCCCTCATCGCTCATTATCTTGCGCTGATTTTGACAAAGTTTTATTTTAGTTTGGTAATGTTATCACCACTCTACCATTTGTATTAAATATTGCTTAAGTCCAAATTTTATAACTTAAATTTTATTTTTAAAAATATTTCCTTGCTGGTATTGAAAAGCTTTGTTATTTGTTACTTGTTACTATAGTTAATGATATAAGAACCTGGGAAAGAGCATGACACTCTTACTCAGAAGTGGTATACCATGGACCTTTGTTACAAATGGAATTTACACTAGTTTCTTAAGACCAGTCTGCTTAATCTGGTGGAACTCATACTATGGACACCTTCCATTTTAACAGAGAATGTTTCTTCTGCATTTAATTCTAATGGAATGAAAATAATATTTTTTATTTCACAAGTGTCTGCTAGGAAAGTTGTTACAGCTATTTAGGGCAAGACTAGTTATTTACAATAGGACTATCTACTCTACTTATGCTAGTCTTATGCCTGATCACAGAATCATCAGGGTTGGAAGAGAACTTCAAGATCATCTGGTGCAACAGTCAACCGAGCACCACCTTAGTCACCCCTAAGCCATATCCCCAAGTGCCACATCCAGACACTTCCTGAATGCTTTCTGAGTTTGTGACTCCACCACCTCCCTGGAAAACCTATTCCAATACCTAACCACACTTTTAGTGATTTTTTTTTTTTCTAGTATCCTTTCTGAACCCCTCTGATGCGCCTTAAGGCCATTTCCTCTGGTGTTGGTTTGCTCAGCCTGGAAAAGGGCAGCCTACAGCTTCCTCATGAGGGAGAGCAGAGGGGCAGGCACTGATCTCTTCTCTGTGGTGACCAGCAACAGGACCCAAGGGAATGGCCTGAAATTGTGTCAGAGGAGGTTTAGTTTGGATACTAGAAAAAGATTCTTCACCCAGAGGGTGGTTGGGCACTGGAACAGGCTCCCCAGGGAAGTGGTCACAGCAGCAGCTTGGCAGAGTTCAAGAAGCACTTGAACAATCCTCTCAGGCACATGGTGTGACTCTGGTGCAGGACCAGAAGCTGGACTTCAATGTTCCTTGTGTTTCCCTTCTAACTCAGGATATTCTATGATTCAGTGTTTTTTCTCAGTTGTGTCTTAAGTTTTTCTAGCTGTCTCCATTGGTCTCCATTTAAAATCTTCCAAATAATTTAAACTCATTAATTATGTTTTACAGCATCCCTTAGAGGTACATAAAGATCACATAGAAATAAGGTAGTGTATTACTGAAATTCAACAAAGAGTAATGTGATACCTGAAGCTGAGTAAATAAGGTATGTAAAATAATTTTTTACAGTTCCAGGAAGGAAATGAAAAGCAGTTGTATTGAATAGAAATCTCAGAGGCATTTTATTCATAAATCTTGCAATTTAAAGAATTAAAATTAAATTAGCAAAGTGCCATTGCTATACAAAAAATGTTACAGATCTATGACAGTCACCTGGTATTATATTCATTGACTGAACTTAACTGTTCAAAACTTAGATAAATCCTGCCAGGTGTTATTAGCAGAGTTCCTATGGCACTTTTTGTAAGATCTTACTCTGCCGAAGGATGCAATAATGCTTGTGATGCTATTTCGTTCATCCTTTCTTATCTGCTTCCAAAAAGGTTTTTTACTGCCTTAGTTCAGTATTTACCAGTTGTCACGATCCGCAAGGCAGG
>VZRF01013319.1:0-27969 GCA_013396875.1 Vireo altiloquus
ACATGCTGCCACACGGCACAGCATGGCACATGGCACACGCCGAAGAGTGCAGAGTCCTGTGGATTAATACGGGCTTTGGGCCAGGTGGGAACGCCCATGTGCCTCCCTNAGTTTCTCTCCTCAGCTCCGGTGCACAGTGGAGGCTGGGCAGTTACTGCACCTCTGTCCACAGCCTTTTCCAACACACCCAAAGCTTCTCCTCCCCCTGCCCTTCATGCGAGGGTCGGATAGCCCTGGGCTGTGGTCCTCCCTGGAAGGTGTTGAGCTTTGTGTTCTTGTGAAAGTCCCCGTGCTCTGAGTTGCTATCTTATCTTCATCGGTGGGCAGTTTAGTGCCTTTTGGTCCATGCAGGGTGTGGTACTCTCCTTTGCAGCTTTTGTAACACAGTTTTAGAAGTGGAAAATGTTTTAACTCATAAACTATAATATTTCAGTTTCTGACTGGTAGTAACACAAACTGTGCTAAAAGAATTGAGATCAATCAGGAAAGGACAGAAAAAAGAACAGAAGGGTTTGTTGAGTCCCCTTTTGAAATATAATACTGAAAACTAAATAAATATTTAGATACAGAAAACTCTTTTCCTTCCCAATGCATACCTCATAATTTTATGAAGGTCTGAGTGTACTTCCTTACAGAAGAACTCCACACTGAATGTTTTGCACATAAAATGTGCCAAACTTTTCCAGAATCAGCCATTGCTGATTCCTTGTCATCTACTGCCTTTTCCTTATCAGGCCACAATGAAGCTGAGAGAGCAATAACATCTGAGTTGTACTAGTGTTTGAATTTCTGACTTGGTCACTAAAATGAAACATTTATAAACATCTAAAAACTCCTTCAGAATAAGACTCTTCACTTGTTGCTGTTGCAGGTCACATTGCTAAATATTCTTTATTCTGAGAAGAGAAAGAAAATCTCCGAGGTAATTTAATTAAGGTCCTTGCTGCAAAATGTCACTTGGAATCTCTGCTTGTATGAATATTCATTTTATATAAAGTATAACAAGATATACTCTGCATTTACCTGATAGATTAGAAGTCTTTGGGGAGGGTTGCAATCACTGCTCTGAATCAGACAGAATGGGGGTTTGAATCTGGATCCCTCATGTGTCTGACCAGTGCCTTGGCTCACTGAGCTGGATTTAGGGGCTATTGGGGAGGGAAGAGAGACAAAGACATCCCATTTGCCTTATTTTTGTGAATGGCATCACAGTCCTGGCCCTTAAAACACCAAGAATGGGATGCAGATGTTTATTATTATTTGGTGAAAGCCAAATATTTATCAAACAAAACACATTCCCCTCTAATCTCCTGGTGTCATCTGGTAATTACTCATGTGAAAATGCAAAACAAATTTCCAAGATCGGTCCTACACCACTGCTGTAAAGAGTCAAAGGCATATTTCCATCCACTATTTCAATCACAGATAGATCTTTAGGAAATAACCAATGAGCAGAAACTCTTCAAATGTTACAGGCGTGCTGACCTTATGAAGCTCTGTGTCTAAAGAAAATGAAGTGGTAGCACAGAGCAGTGAGTTTCTCACATAAATGGAAGAAAAACAGGTCTGTGACAACCAGAATGATTCAGCAGGAGCAAAGGATTTGCAGTGTGTGCTGCACTGGGCTTTCCCAAACAGGCACTTAATATTAGTGCAAAACCAGATCTGGACAGGTGGCTGGATTTTGCCTGTCAGCACAGGTCATGTAGTATATGGATTTCATATAACAATTCCTGAACTTTTTTTTTTGGTTCAGCCATACTGTACAAAAAACCCTCCCCTCTCTTTTGCTGTCATGCTTACAGCAGCTCAAACATATTGCCACAGTCCCCCTGAAAATATTGGTCCAAATACTCTCAGGTTTAGTTGAAAGTTCGTTTTATTTCAACAACTTAAAACTGGACCTACATGAGAAAATGGGGAATGGACTGTAATTTAAATGGTTAAAAATTCAGTTAATGAACAAAATTACCCTTAAATTAAGAAGCATTCTAATTTCCATACAACAGGCAGGTTGTTTACAGGTTTGGGTTTTTTTGAAGGCTCTGCTTTAAACTCATCTGGGGTGTCTGGTCAGTTGTTACTGCTGTTACTTGAATGTCAGTAAACGAAAACAAAATGTCCTTGTATTCAGGCAGCTCACAGCTGGGATGCTCTTTGTTTCAGAAAAGGGAAGGACACATGATCTCAGGATGTGGCAAACAAAGCATTATTCTTTCTGTGACACAGATAAAAGAACTGGCAAGCAGACGGACTGGGTGACTCGCTGGAGCTCACTTAGGATCAGCAGGGAGAGCTGGACTCTTCCAACAATATTTTGGTTACCTATGCACAAGTTCATCCCTTACCAAAGAGAAAATTCAGACAAACTTCCAACCCAGGAATCCAATTTCCAACTCTGACTCACTCATTTCTCTGCTAATGATCCTCTGCTCTCCAAGTGCCCAGCATCGTCTTGCATAGTGAAAGAGCTAAAGATAGGAGAGACATCTAATCCTCCTGCTGCTAGAGTCCTCTAGCAGCCCAGGGGCAGCACCTCTCTTGCATTTCAAGAAGAGAGGGGGCTGTTTTCATGGGGATTCTGTGGTAAGCCCAGCCCAGCGTTGCTGACAAGGAGCAGGGCCTGAGGCAGTTCCAAACCAGACTGGACTGTCCATTCTTTCTTTCCAAGTTTGGCTGTCTTCTAAACGGGTAGGAGAACGCTACCTTGGGTTTTGGGTATTATCTTATTACCCTTTCTTTTCTTTCTTAATTCAATATATTGTACCTAATAATTTTTGGCTGACATTTCTTGATCTCTCTTACAATGTCCTGAACAAGTGTTGTCAAAATCTTTTGGAGCCTGTTCAGTACACATAGATCTCTACTTATTTTATCTCTGAGTATCCCATGACACATACTGCTTATAGTTTACAAATACTGAAAAATGTTCAGAGCATCTGGAATCTAAATTCCTCCCTGCATAGCATCTACTTTGCCACGCTGTTACTTTACAGACTGGCTCTGGGTACTCAGGCAAGATGAAGAATCGGTTAATGAAAGCCCCAGACAATGAAACTAATTAGGCAGCTAATTAGGCTTACACTACCCAGTTTAATGCTCTCCACCTCCTGGCACGCATGTGGCTACATCTGGGGGAAGTCCTTCCGTCAATCCTATCACACAAAGGCTAAAAGTTGTCATAAGGCTTTATTCAGTACGATGTGGTAAGGGACTAATTAATTTTTCTTGTCATTAAGCAAGAACCCCATGCCTTGCTATACCTAATGGCAAAGGAAGAAGTCCCAAGAGAACAGACTTGGTCTCTGTTCAAAAGGATTATTTTAGCAATGGGATAATCCTCACTATGTCAGATTGAACAAGGCTTTAGGTCTGGATTATGTTTGCAATGCAATGCAGTGCAAAGTGACGATACCAGATCAGGGAATCTGGCCCATTTTGTGTGGTGAATGACAATTCTGCATGTTGCCCGAGGGCATCTGTCATTTAATATATGTATACATACAAAGAAAAGGTTATTTTGTTTTATTCTTGCTCATTATGTAGAATTGCACAAAAAGCTTGGCTGTGGTACAGTATCTCTCTTGATCCAGGGATGGCAGTAAGAAAAATAAGGCTTCAATTCATGAAAAAAATTCAGGTAAGCAAAACAGATTCCGGGTAAAAACTCTGTTCATCATAGACACAATTTTAGAGGAAGATTTGACCACTCTATGCTACATTTCTTTTCCTAGAATATAAATCTTTCATTTGGAAATGTAACTGGAAAAATCATAGACATTCTGGTGACTGAGAAACAATTTAAGAGATGTCCAAGACTCAAAAAAGATAGAGATTTATTTATTTATTTATTTATTTAGTGTTTTAAATTATGCTTAGACAAATTTCCCCCTCCCCTGTTTTAAATTATGCTTTCCCCCTCCCATCAAGTTATATAAATTATTGCAAGCCAATCAGAACCTCTTACTTCATTGTGAATCAAAGTGGTGGGGTTGGTATTTTTTGTTACTTATTATTAATTGCAGGGGGAAATTATTTACTGCCCTTAGATTTAAATTTATTTTTTTAATACCTCCTCCTGTCTGACACCAGGCCATGGCTTGAGGTCAACTAAAATGCTGCCAGCTAACCATATTCATTGAGATCTCATTTTTCAAAAACAAACACAAATATACAGATACTCAGATTTTTCTTTTTATATTTTTCTGTTGGATCTGCTGAGGTTGAATAAAGCAATTCCTTTCTGAGTGATGAAAAAAAAAATTAGAAGTACTAATGTATCTAAGCTTGATGCATGATGTTAGACACATATTTGTCAAGAATGACATTATCCCAGCTGATCTGACCTACGGAAAGGCTTAGACAGGCTTTCTGATCTCCCTTCTGTGACTCTCTGACTTCCAGTGAGGCTCATTTCTATTTGTGCCATGCTGTTCTCTGCACCTTTAGGTTCTGCAGTACACAGCCTTCCTGAAAATGCCTTTGGCTCAAGCCTCAGTATCCCAGAGGCAGGGTGTTGTACGCTGTAGGGCTGTGCTAGTCGCTGACATTGGTCATGTCAGCACCTGGCCTGGAGCATTTTTAAGGACTGTAAGTAACCAGGTTAGGTGTCTCATTTAACCTCTTTGTGATTTATCTGCTGTCACAGAATGTGCTCAGCAGGATTCACAAAGTTTGTAGCAGGAGTAAGCACCCGACGTGACTGACTGAGCACGGCTGTGCTGGGAGGGCTGGGGTTTGCCTGCGCAATGTTTCCTCACAGCACAGACAGCTGCAATATCTCAGCTGCCTGAGTCCTCACAGCCAAAAGTAAGGTGCTATTTATACTGAAAATGATGTCTGCAAGAAAGGTTTTCAGACTTAAAATGCTACAAATTTTTTCAGCTTTTGTAAACCCAAGCACATAAAAGTAAAATAATACTTTTAACTGAAGGTGAATAGACAAATAAAGTGGTTGCAGTTAGAAAATGATGGTAACATTCTGTGTCCATAACATTTAGTGTTCAACTAGCTCATGGGAAAACACCATTCCTATCTCAAATACTTTACAATATCCTGTAGCTTCCTTGAAAATTAAAACTGCCAAATAAATTTAAAGCAGGCTTTTACATGGTAGCCTGCAAAGTGAACATTGACTTCAGACTCGTTTCTGGCACGTCTTCACAGAGGGGGAAGCCATTGGCTAAGCCTTGTCCATGTATAATAATGAATAATACATATCTGATATACAGATAAACTAAAATTCAAACAACATGATAAAGGAAAAAACAGGAAAAAAGAGCAATTGTCATGCCAGAGCAATCATCTCCTCTGAGAAATCTGATATCTGAGTTTAAAGGTGCAAGGGCTTGAGAATAACAGCAGGAGGACAACGAGGAAAAAATATCACCACAGCAGTTTAAGAAAACGATCACAAAATGAAAGGCTGTAGAATTGCAAATCTGAGATCTTTAGCATTACAAAGGTTAAGGCACAGTGCGACATGGGGGAACTTGAGGCATTTGATGAGACAGTCACTATTCCTCAAAGAAAGAAAGGCAAGATCAATAGGAAAATAAATAGACCACTCTGCAGCTTGACAGGATTTTACAAGATCCTCTAATTGCTTAGTTTCCTCCCTTTGTACCTTTCAGAGAAATAATGACACTTGGCTCTGTAAGTCCCTGCTAGGAAGCCAGCTTGACAGCTTCAACTGAGGAGTTTAGATTTCAGCTTAGAGCCCCTCCATGGACAAGATAGTGCTGCAGAAAAGGTGGGAATTGTTGAGTGTATGGCAAATATGCCAACAGCTATGGTTGATGGATATGGAAGTGGAGTCTCTTTGAGGAGATTTGGAACCAGAATAATTCTGTGCTTTTTAGGGCTTGCTGACCTGGTGATGCTTTCATGACTAGCATCTGCTGACACGCAAAAGTGTCTCCTTCTACTAAGTGTGGGTCCCAGCGGTTTTGTCAGCCAAAGCTTTACCTCAGGCCAGCTCTTGCACAGCCTCCATCCTCTTGACCTCTGAGGACACACCAAAGAAGGGGACTATTGCAGTATTTTTGAAGTCAGAGCATCCTTGCTTAACTTGCTCAAATTTTGCAAAAAATATCTCTGAAGAGAAATCCACATCTAGCTGCTTAACGTCAACAGGTCTAATGGGTGTGGAAGCTAAAAATCTGGAAAGTTTAATAAGATGAAGAAAAAGAGCTAACAGCCAGGACTGTGTTTGTAATGCTGTTTCTTGATGAAGAATGAGCACCTGGCAAAGATTTCTAATCTGAGGAATTTGGTAGAAGATAAAGTGGTTTCTCTGGAGGATGGTGTGATGCCCCTGGCACAGACTGTAGTGGTCCCTGGTAGTGTGCAGTAGATACTGATGGGTATCTTTTTCAGTATGTGATAATTGAAACAACATTGCTGCTTCTTCTTTCCTCTTTTAAATTCTAGGAGCTCCCCTACTATGAACTGAAGGCAGGCAGTTTTACTTAAGAGTAATAATTTTAAAACTGCAATCAGCTATGCATAAATTGCCTAAACCCATGCTGATACTCTTGGTTTCATGGCTCATTGCTCAAAGTTTTAAAAAGAAGAGTGACACTGCATTGAAAACCCTTGAGAAATGCTGGTCTTGAATTGCCTGTTTGGGAATGACATTAATTAAAAAATAGCCAGGCAGAGAAACCACATAGAAAGCTGTCACTGACAGTGGCATGAATGTTCCTAAGGGCTTTGTCACACAACCTACATGTTTTTACATCTAATCAAGTTGATTAATAAAATGACAGATTAACAAGTTCTTTCTTCTGCCTCAAAATGCAATCCAAACATTGCTGCACAGCTCAGAATTGCACTCCAGTGACACTTGTTCCTCTTGCATGTTTAGCCCTTTAATGAGACTCTGCAACCAAGGTATACACACTTTTAAGAGATAAAACAATTATGTCTTAGCCAACACACACACAAGTTAGCTGTGTTTATGAAGACACGTGGTTTATTATGTTCCCCCCACCTCCCCACCCCCCCAATAAGACACTGAAAGAGTGTTTGCAGGCCAGGTAGGCATTAGTCAGGAAGAGGGTTTAACTGCTTTGCTGCATGGCATGGATGCTGCCCCTGAGACGCTACCCTTTGGCATAGCATTTGGTGTTATTTTTTGATTTTGGGTTTTTCTGTTTGTTTGTGGTTTTTTGGTTTTTGTTGTTGTTGTTTTTGTTTTTTGGGGTAATTTTGTTTCATAACCTTCCATGACAGTGCTTTCCTTCTTGAACCCTACAGCTACTAATGATCCTGTTCCAGCGTTCTTACCTGTCTGCAACTTTATCTTCCTTATCTTTGCTCAACAGACTTTTTCACAGCCCTTTCTCAAACCAAGTAATTACAAGTCTGAGCCAAGGTTGTGCAACTCTGCCACATCATTATAGGGCTTCACATTCCTGGCATGCCTGGGACAAATGGGTGTGTAGAGGAAGTGTAGGAGGGTGTAGAGAGGAAGAACCGTACCACCTTGCCTTTCATATTCTCCACCAGGAAAAAGACAGTGAAGCAAGGAATAGAAACTACAGCAAAGACTTTCCCTATATGGTAAAATTTCATTTGAACACAGCTTCTAATGATATTTGAAATAACTTCTGAGGTAAATCATGATCTCTTTCAAAATAGAATGGTGTTACATATATTACTTTGCACTAGAAATGTGATCCTGAAGTAGAGGTTCAGAGTGATTAAAAAGCTAAGGAATGATCCCCACATGTGAGTTTGAGCCTCACAGGCCTCTTGCACCCTCCCGGCTCAGTCTAGACCTGTATAAAGATTATCATGTGAAAAGGGGAGGTTTATTTGGTCCTTAGTGTTGGATTTGTCTGTCAGTGTCCCAGGAAAGCCAAGACCCTTGTGCTCAGCCAGTCTGTCAGCGTCCCACAGGAGCACCCTTCACTGAGCAGTGCTGCTGGATCAGAGGGGAGTTCAGCTCACTTGTCCAGGCACACACACCAACAGCACAAGGTGTGTGGCACAAGCTCTCAGTGCATCTCCTACTCACACTCAAGTGTGTTACCTGCTACCGGTGACTGTCGGTGCCTGTGGACTCACACCAGCAGTTTATGGAATAACTCTCTTTAATTTTAAACATTTTAAATTTAATTTGGATAGAAAATTGTGACAGGTTAAGGTTCAAGGATTGCCAGTGATAGTATCTGACTAAAAAAATGTATTCAAAGCAATACACAGACAAGCTCTAATCCCCAATTCAGTGTGAATAGAGTATGGGTCTTCTCATAGTTTACATTGCTAAATATTATGAAACATAGAAAACTTCAGAAATTACATGAAAAACCACAAGATCCTTACAACAGAATAGTTCATTTTGCCTTAACGTTCATTTTGGCCTGTAATTTGCTTAAAAGCTTTGCAGAGAGAAGCATTTATGTTTTAATAAAAATGGTTAGCAAATATGTCAGTGCACTTAGATTGTCTTGTTTGCATGGGCAATGAAGTTTAAGGTTAATCTCATCTAATCTAAATGACTCTCACATTAGACTTTGCCAGAGAGCTGCAGAGTGAGGGATCCCATGCCTGTGCAGCAAAGCAGGCCATCACCTCCCAGATTTCTTAAAAGGAGCATTATTTCCAGATGCCTTATGCTTATATTGTATCCTCAGTTCAACTCCAACATCAGAAAGCAATTAATTTTTTTCATCCCTACTTCTAGCTGGGTACATAGGCAGGAGCAAGCTGCTTGGTTGTCAGAACATTTGACATGAAGGGCTGAATTTCCACTTCAGTGCATGAGATTCATCCTTCTGCCTCCTATTAACATTAATGGGAATCCCTTCACTAAATCCCCCGCAGCACACTGAAAATCTCTTCCTGTTTATAACTCAGGGTCATGTTGTTGTTTCTCTCTGGATTGTGTCCTGAGGGGATTATTTCCATTTTTATGCCCATGTTCTCACATAAAATAGAAGGAGATGATTTTAACATTTCAGGCAGTGTAATTTGCTTTTCATGAGTCTCTAGAAGCTTAAAAATGATTAATATGTTGCAGTCCTAATTTTCCTCTACTGCTGGTCACACCAAGAAACAGTTCTTCTGGCCCCCAAATAACAACAAAAAAAGAAGAATAGCATACATCCTTTTAGATCTCTTTAGTTTTATCTCAAGTTGCTTCAAGACCTGAAATCCCATTCTGCAGCTGGTCTGAACTGGCACTTTGCAAGACTATACTGTCTTGCGTGGGCCAAGTAGATCCTGCTTTAATGTACTACTGGGGATGTCGAGGAATTTCAACCCCTAGAAAGCATTCACAAATTTCATAGTATATAAGTAGTCCTTGTGTGAAAGCACTATGTGTCTATTTGAGGTGAGTTACTGAATTGTCTTGGAGCTGGAGGTATGAAATAGTAATTAGAGAGTTATTTGGACAAAGCTGGTCACAGCTGTCTCTTCAGGGTGGAACAAAGTTGCAGTAAGAGTTGAAATGGGAAAGCTGTGAAAACATTAAGGAGTAAATGCTTTAAAAGACACCTGAAATGTCTAGCATGACCACAGAGCAAAGTGAAAATTCTTTATTCAAAGACTACTTTTATAGCAGTAACCAAAATATGCGTAGGAACAACCATGGGCATTGATTGGTCCTGAGTGGTGTCCATCTCTGCAAAGAAACTGTATTATTCTCCTGCCTGGGTTTCAGTTGGGATAGTTAATTTTCTTCTTGTATAATGCTGTGTTTTGGATTTAGTATGAGAAAAATATTGATAACACATTGATGTTTTAATTATTTCTAAGTAGTTCTTCCTCTAAGTCAAGGACTTGCCAGTCTCCCATCTACAGGCAAGCAGGTTCACTTGGGGGAGAGTTTCATGACCAGGACAGCTGACCCAAACTGCCCAAGGGGCTCTTCCATATGGTAGAACATCATGCTCAGTATATAAATGTGTGGAAGGGACCTATTGCTGCTGAGGGACACTCGGGGAATCTGTCAACATGTGTTGAGCAACTGTACTGTGCATCACTTGCCTTTCCTGGGCTTTATTCCTCTCTTTCTCTCCTTTTCAATGCAATTGCTATTATTATTATTATTATTATTATTATTATTATTATATCTTTCAGTTATTAAACTGTTCTCATCTCAGTCCACGATGTTCACTGTTTTTGCCTGGTGCTAGCTGGGGTTAAACCATGACACCTCCCAAAGCAGTTTTGCCTGCCTGCAAGCTGTATTTGTATGGGGATTGGTCCCTCCCATGTGCTGACTCCTGAATCACTCCTGGGAATTATTTGTGTCACACTGACTGATTTGGACCAGAACAAACCCAGAGTTCTCCTATTTAACCATAAAGAGGGCTGTACTGCTTAATGCACTAGTATAAATGCATCCATACTGTTTGCACTTATATATGTTTGCTAGTTTAAATTACTGGCATAAGAAAAGTCATGAAGATGCATCAACTCAGGCTTTATCTGAGGTAGGTGCCAAGGTGCAAACTTTTGACTCCAGAAGCTGATTTTGTATGTGACCTTCTAGCAGCACATGCTGGCATTGAAAATAACCCATCCTTGTTGCTGTTCCTGCCCCTGCTATCTAGATTAAATCTGCCACATTTGTTTTATGGTGTGGACAGGCCATATGTTCCTTAGAATTTAATTTCCATTTTAAAAATCATTTGGGTGTTTAGCTGCCTTAAACTTCCACAAAGTCAGCAGTGCTAAGGTCACAAAACACTTGGCAAACTTGTGCAAACGTTGCTCAGTGCATGTCACAGGCTGGCAGCCACGGGACCAGTGCTGCAGTTTGCAGCTGGCCCTGAAGGACTATGCTTGGACAAGGACTCCACAGTGTAATTAGCAGAACTCTGTATATGAGTTAAGAGCTCACACGCCTGTTGTCAGCCTGCCCTTGCTCACTTTGGTTTAAATCACAGCCCAGTTCTACTTGGAGCAGCTTCAGCCTACCTGCCTCAGTGCTTGAGGCTGTAAAGAGCTTCTTAGATGAGCTTTGCAGCCTGTGCTTACCTCAGTGTTTTTGATTTGGTGTGCAGGCTAGCTAACTTAAGGGTAATTGGGATCTGTGCATTACTCCACAGGCACGGCATGGTTCTCAGCAGAGCCACACATCAAGAGGACAAACAGGCCTGCAAACTGCTACCCATGCATGATTGGATACTTACAGAAGCACAGTTCATCACTCCTCTAATATACTGGTCTGTATCTGTAGGTCAGAGAAGAGCCTTGTCCTTTCCTGGCCCAGTCCTCTACCAAGCACAGTTTCCACCTTCAGGGCCCATGGAAGGTCCCAGGTGGTTCAGGCATGATGCCAATGTCAGCTGTAGCTGGCGTTTCCCTCATTTACTGCTCAGGGCAGTAGATGAAGAGTAGTGCCTTCAGAAAACAACTTCATAGGCATACTGAAAATGTGTCTCACTCACCACTGACTTATGAATGCTACCAGGAATGTCTAAAAACCCTAAGTGGCTACAGCCCAGGACTGTGGTTCTTCATGGGAAAACCCCCACACCAAAATACTTTTAGTTCACTGCACTATGAAAAGTATTATGAAAAGAGCTTGAATCAGAAGGAAGAGTCCTGCCAGCTGAGTGACTCAAATTCATCTTCACATTAATAATAAATATAATTATCCTGGCTACGGGCAGTTCTACATTTTTAACTAAGGACTGATGTAGCCTGTTCTTCAGCAAGCATACACTTTTAAGTGGACAAAAATTATTTAGCAATAGGAAGTTTTGTTATACTTTTGCATGAAAATCATCTACATGTGTCTTTTTTTGAAGATCAGCCAAAGACTCTTTCTCCTTTCCAGATAAAGACTTGCACTTTGAAGACTGGAGATCACATATACGCAATGTTTAATCCCAAATTTGAAAGCTAAAACATGTGGTAGCAATTACCATATTTGCTTTATTGACTGCCATATTTATTTTAGTGAGCTTGGAGCCAAATTCATTGTACGGTGGGAAAGACTGAAGTACAATCCCCTAAAAAAATCCCCTAAACCTACTCACACAGACCTTTCCTTTTTTTTTTACAAGTCCATGCTCTGTGTCAAGAATCACATTTCTGAAAATTCATTATGTCCCTGATGGCTATTTAAAGGCACTGGCAATTCTGCAGTTATATTATTCATTTATTATTGTCTTTCAGCACTTCAGAGCAAAATTGTTTAGGTTTCTTTTTCTGCACACTTTTCAAAGGATTTGATCCCAAGCTTTTAAAAAACGTTAAGGGGAACATCTTTATGACAGGTATATCCTGCTAATGGACACAGAGATGTATCCTCAGGGAATGCTGGGAGCTTCTTTTAATTACCTACACAACCAGCGTCCAACTGACTGAACTTTACTCCCTTCTCATTTTTCATTCAGACGGTATTCCTTTGGGGCCTACTCACGGCACATCAATAAATTACATTTGTTGATCTATTGCAAGCAGTGTTTCAACTTTTGGGTAACTGTAGCAGTATGTCTGCGTTCAGGTGCCTGCTGCCTGCGGTGTTCAGGTGAACTGAGCTGAGATTGAAAATAAATTGAGTTGATGAAGCTTGGCTACGTCTAATGACAACAAAGGAACCTAAGTTTCATCCAGGCTGTGAGATCTTATGTATGTAACAAGATCCTTAGGCCCCTGTATTTTCTGTGTTCGTGTTTAATCCTACAAGGATTGTTCTTTAGACATGTATTTCCCAAATTTCTTTTGGTGTCTTGAAGCAAAGAAAATAGGAGCACAGATAGAGGATAATAGGCAGGTTAGGAAACTTTTGTTCCCAAGCTTACTTATGCTGTGTTAATACATTCTTTACTACTCTGATTTTTAAAATTTTCTTGTGGTAAAAACAGAAGGTTCATTTTTCCCAGATGTTATTCTACCACTTATAAGGTATCCTTTAGAAGGGACAAAACCTACTGTTGAGGACTTTTTGAAGGTAAGCACATGAAATGATTGCTTAGGGGCGTAACTAAATATTCTTTAATGAAGATCTTTAGGAATGTCTATGAATGTCATAGGTTCAGCAAGCCCAGCTGGAGGGAGGAACAGAGTGATCTCTTGGGGTGCCTTTGTAAGTCAGTCTTATTTAAGTTTTGTATGAGTTAAAGTAAAAAAACCGCCTCAAATCCATAAAGAAGACACAGGACTAAAACCAGGTTTTTTTCCTCTTTGGTCTAAAAGTCTGCAGAGTACAAACCTGAAAGAGGGCTCTAGTTATTTTACAAGTTTTAAGTGGACAAAATGAGCTGTGACAAATTTACCAGAATCAAATACTACCCTTGGAGTACTGCACAGATATTAAAAATTATGATACCGTAGAACTGGTTACTTCCTTCCTAGTGGCTCTGTTTGCAGTGGCTTTAAGACGTTCAGGGACCATGTCAGAGTTCTTGAAGTTTGTCATCTTCCCTACAGAGAAAAGTGCCTACTTCTTTTTCTTCAAATAGAGTTCTGACATTAACAGGAGATACAAATCACAATCTACAAGGCAGATTTCTATGTCCCCTTCCATCCTGCAAGACTAATTTAGCTTTTTACAAGACTGACAGAATACTATCCACTTAAGGACAGCAGATTTGGGATCTCACAGAAAAAGGACACTTCCGATTTTTCAAAGGTATACTTCAGGGCTGTCCACAGATTGTCAAAGGCATCTCCTTATATCCATTACGCTTGCTTCAGATATTTGCATAATTTTTTAATAGCTAAGATTTACTGGCTTTTCTTCATTAAAATACTGAAATTAGGGCAACAAACTCCAAAAAATGTTGCCAGTACTCACTGCTTGTGCTTCTAATCCTTTCTCAACATGCTTGGATGAACCCTGCTTGTTCCTTCTGTCTGTTGTCATTGTTTGTGCTGTGTTTTGGTGGACGGCCAGGAGAAAAAAAGAAAAAGAGGGAAAAGAGGTCATAACTCTATAAAGGAAATGTGTGAACAATTGCACGTGAAGTACCAGTGAATAGCAAGCTAATTAAATTTCCCTGTATGTTTTAACTTTATAGAATAGTATAGATTATAACACATTTCTGGATATATTGCCCCCATCACTGTAACAGTGATGACCTTACAAATATTTGGAAATAGGAATAATTATGGAAAGCTATTTCTGGCAAAGATATGCTTGGTGGAAATTTGGAAAACAATCAATAATTTGGGCTTTATAGCTCATCTCTGACAAGGAAGACCTATAGCATGGGCAGTGATACAGTGACATTTCTAGAAGGCCAGGTGTTCCTGTGGGCTGCTAAATGAATTCTGGCTCCACTTTGGAAAGACTTGAAACAGGAGTATAATTTATACCTTTGCCTCTTGGTTTCTGGTTTGTGACATAAAGTCTCAGAAAACAGAATTTCTTTGAGAAACTTATCTCTGGAGGTAAATAAGATATATCTCTAGATTCCCTAGAGGGTTGCACATGCTCTTTGAAAAAGACAAAAATGCTATTTAATGAAAATGAGGTTGTTTGTATTTATTTTGCAATGGAAGATTCAAGGCAGTGGCAAATTTGACTCCTGATATTTTCTCTGTTAGAGATGAACAAATCATTCAGTCTTGTTCAAAGAAAGTGGAAAGAGGTAAATCCTCGAAGAACTCACTGAATCAATAATAAATTTCAGTGAACAAAACTGTGCTATACCAATAAAGAAATTATTTCTTCTGTTCTTTACTATTAAGTTGTTATGGACAGTTACATCAAGGACAGAAGTAGTGTCACTGGACTGATGATCAATTTTTCCATGTGTTTCTGGGAAGCTACTTTGAGTTATGTTGATACTTTCTCTTTGATTATTATTGCATTAAAAATCTTCTGATAAATCAGGATTTTCACATGAATCTGTGAAGAAGTTGCATATGGATTCCTATTTCAGAAACCGATTCATTAAAGAATGTAAAAATCATATTTTCTTGGCATACCCTGAGCAAAAGCTGTTACAGAAACTATTGATAGATATGATAAAGGAAGGAGCATTTGCCATAATTTTAACCTGGACATGCTTACATAGGCTTGAGAAGATGAATTTTGCCATTTCTGAGCATCCTGCACTATAGTCAAACAACCTGGTTGTGTCTGATTTGTAACAGGGGCTGGTATTAATAATGGATGGTATTAAAAACAAAAAGTTAGTTCTAGCACAGATTTATTAAGAGTTATAGTAGGAAGATAGGACATACTATATATATAGAATATATGTACTGGTATACTAGTCATATATCAGGTTTCAGAAAAAGCCTTCAGGGAGAGCTTAAATATTTGAGAAGCCTACACTGAATCATTCATTGGCAACTTGTGAAGTGGCAACATTAGGACACCATGGTTAAAGAACAGCTAAATGACATTGATAAACAGAAAGAACCCAACTCCATGATTTTGATAATAGGTAGGTGCTTAGCCAAAATGGGCAAAATGTATTCCTCTCTAAACCCTGATAGGGATGGCAAGCTGAGTTAATCTTGGTGAGTTTTCCTTCGTAGCAAGACTGACAGTTCCTGACAGATGACGCAGTGCATCTACAAGGCATGTGAGAAGTCATGCAGAAGAATGGTCACATACTTCAGACAACTTCAATAAGAAGCACTTAAATGCTCTTAGACAGTCTTGTGTGCAGGTTAATAATCAATAAGAGCTTGTAATGAATTAATTACAATTCTAGAAACAACTTCATTTTATATATTTTAACTTCTCAAGGAGATGGCATGCTCTATTTCTGTGCCAAAGCTCCCCTAACTGGTGTGTTGCACTTGGTCTGAAATGTGTACCTTTGAAGATCAGGACTCCTGTGCAGCCCTTGATCTGGTCTTTGAACTCTAAAAGTAAGGATTTTCTTTAAGGACAACTATAGTTTTGTTAAAATATTTTAAAAATAAATTTTAAACAGTTAATTTTAGAAACTTTATTTCAACTAAATTAGGCTTCTTTGATTATAAAGATAGATAATTGTGTTCTTAGGGAAAGAATAACATTAGTTATCCGAGCTAAATTGATATTTTAATTTAGCTATCCAATAAGAAATATATGACACTTTATATAAGGTTTTAATCTTTGTTCTTGTGGGTGTTTTGCAGTGGATATATAAGGTTTTCATCTTTGTTCTTGTGGATGTTTTGCAGTGGACTCTTACTCCCTCCTAGCACCCTCTCATTAAAAACAACCCTCCATATTCATAGATGTTCAGCATGACTTTTGACCAAAGAGAGAGATCAAGTAGAGACAGACAAAACCCATCCATTCATCCACCTCATATCTAATATTGTGAATTAAGAATTATCAACACAGGTTTGTTTGGACTGTGCAAGTAGGTTAGGCCAATTATTATCCAAGCACTGCTTCTGGATGAACACTGTACTCCAAAGCACAGATTTAGATTAAACATATAATGAACAATATAGATTGCAGTGCTCACCTGTATTCATGGCTTTTATGGCAAATGAATTTGCCAACTACACAGGCTCTTTCTCATAATGACATTAGCAATTTGAGAAAGTTTGGATGTAATGGAGACACTTGAAACAATCTGTGTTTGGTAGCAGTGTGTAACATACTCTCTGGTTCATTCTTGGTAGACATCTATTAGTTTCATATTTACCACTGTAAAAAGCTTTTCTATGTTTAAATAGCAGTTTAGACTTTGGATGGCTGAACTCACCACTTGTCAGTGATGTCAGCTCAAGAGGAAGAGTATTTTTTCTTTTTAAGTTGACAATGATATACGTGTTGGTTTGTGTAAACTCACTTCACCCATCCAGGTGGTTCCACCCATCCAGGTGGTTCCAATTAAAATATATTACTGGCTTACCTTTCTTATTTAGAGAAAAATTTGAATGTATATAATTCCTGTAAACCTTGGAAGTGCCAGCCTGCACTGTATTCCCCCTGAGGAGCTAGCTAGATGCTCTGGTGCTGAGTTGAGAGGGTCACCATGAGAAGGTCTCAACCCTCACGTATTTCTTGTTCCAGTGCTGTCTTACTGTCTTCCTTTCATGTGTTTCTGCCTCTCTGATAAGCCTTCTGTTCCTTCTGGCCTAGACTTCATCAAATCAGGTCAATAATTCTAATCTTCTCTTGGATAATAGAATATTCATTTTCTTCTATCTTAGCATTCTCCTTCTGTACCTTTTCCAAATTGAGTTTATATTTTCTTATCATAGATGACAAGAAATATATGTATTTCATGAATTGTGCAACCAGCACTGCAAAAGCACTTATTTTTCCCTTACTCCTCAAACATCTTAAGGCATCATTTCTCTTTATTATATATAACTTTGTATTGATTGCACATAATTATGTGTCAGAGACTAGACTTTCCAGAACTCTGTCCCTGGCTCTCTTCCTACTACAGCCCATCTTTCTGTCAGCGGGGCAGGGAGGGGAGGTGGTGTGAAACTCTCCTGTATCTTGCAATATTCATCACAGAATCACAGAGCAGGTAAAGCTGGAAGGGATCACAAGGGACCACCTGGTCCAGCCTTCTTGCTCAAGCAGGGCTGTCCTAGAGAACATCTCACAGAATCGCATCCAGGCAGTTCTTGAATATCTCCAGGAGCTCCATGTTTCTCTTGTGCTGGGGAGCCCAGAACTGGACACAGCACTCAGATGTGACCTCACCAGGGCTGAGTAAAGGGATAGGATCACCTCTCTTGACCTGCTGCTGCTCCACCTAATGGTCTCCAGGATACCATGGGCCTTCTTGGCCCCGAGGATACACTGCTGGCTCATGGACAGCTTGTTGTCCACAAATTAGTAAGGAATGAAAGATTAAGGAGAACTGCAGCATATAGTTTTCCTGGAAAACATAAAGTTGTGGTGACAAAAGTTTTAAAAAAAAAGTCTGTTCAGAAAAATTCATCCTAATATCTACCAAAAATCTCACGGATGCTTGAAAGAAACTTGAATATTAATTGCAGGGGAAGATGGGGAAAAGAGGATGCAGTAAAAATGGTATAATGATCACTTGCTAATTTTGGTTACTTATCCCATTGGCTCATTGACCCTGTGTATACTCCTCTGTCTTAATCACCATGCATTGTATGTCATAATAGCTAGGAAGACCAGAATTTTCTTATGTTAGTGTTTTGGTAGGCTTTGCCGGGTAATGTTTGAATTCTTTGAAAACCAGTAGAAATCTTCCTGTCAGAGGAGTTTAACATATATTTTTTCTTACCTGGTTAATTGTGTGTAGCATAAGGAAAATAATGCCACCTTAGCTAGTTATATTATGACTTACACTTACAAGTAATATTATGTTCCATGTGGAGATTATCTGAGGTTCTGAATGAAATAGCTGGACAATGAAAAAATTATGTCGGTCTTTCAATAAGACTATTTTGCTTTGATGGTTGTGGCTTTTCATTCAAAATTATGAAGAATAACTGCAGTTTATTGTGCCCTGGAGACTCATTAAGGATGCTTCAGTAGACATTGGTGCAAATCCGATATTTAAATCTACCCTCATCTTTAGAATGATATTCTAATTTATTCAAAGTCCACAGTTTCCAGCTGTGTGCAGTTTGTAAGATGGAGAATGCATAGTGTAAACATGTTTAGCAAAAAAGTATTCCATAATGGACTTTTGAAAAATGCTGTAGTCCAGTAACAATAACTCCTTTTGAATGGTGAATCAATATGCACATGGAACTTTGCACTAGGAGTGTATCTTTTTCTTTTTGCATCTGTGAATCGAGAAAATTAAAAGAGAATAATGTGCACACTGCAAAATTTTTCTAGGCCAAACTTGTCTTCTTCAAAAAGAATGGAAACTTAGCCTTGATCCTGTAGCAGAAATGATAAACAGAAATATAGAATAAGCAATATTATACTCAAAAAGTAGAAAGATGTTCCAGACCGTAAACCCTATGGTAATATATCTGCAACTTCTGGCCGACAGCTCTGCTCTGGAAGCTTCCTCACTCAGACAGGACTTGCTGAGGGCTTCTCAGTGGTCTAAGGAGAGACTTAGTAAGGAAAAGTTGTTTCTGGCTAACACTGAGAAGATACTTCGTGAGTTATGGACTGGGCCTGCAAAGTAACCCTTTCTTGAATCCAGTGGTTTAGACTGATAGTGTTTGTGAGTTTAGTGATAGTAGTTTTCAGACATACCAATCTCTCTACCTCAAGGTATTTCCCATAGTGTCTGCTGACCTGCTTGCTTAGTTTAACCTACTTCTATGTTAATATGGAAGGCTCAAAATCCCAGGCCAGCTTCTTAGCATATGTGCATGCGCCACATAAGAAAGAGAGAATAAACATCTGCTCTCTGAGAACTCACCTTCCCTAGCTGAGTTTAAATCTAAAATGCCTTTAGTACTGATGGAAGAAACCACCTTTGTGTTTTGTCACTTTTCTCGCGAGCTTTTCTCTAGAGCTCTAGACAAGTTACTGTCTATGACCTTTTTCAGCTTGAGCAATTCTGCAAGGTTTATTTAAAAAATGATCCCACAAAATTCTTTTCTGGAATACACATACACACTTCAATAACAACTGGACTTTCATTAACAGCTGAAATAAATGTGCTTTTTTTTTTTGCAGAAATCACCATATTTTTTTAACAAATTGTCAAAGAATGGAAACATGGCCCTGTTATCAGTAGAGACAAAAGACATGATGGGTTTCCTGCTTTGAACAGAAACTACAGCATTAGTAATTACCGGTAATGCATGAAAAATACATACTGGTTTCAGAAGTTAAGAGCACATAATGGTGCAAATGTTCCCAACTGAGGAATGTGGTAGTTGCTGTGATAGTTGTGCTAATAACTGTGCATTGGCAAGTTCCTACCAAATTTTCTTCCTTATCAGTTCTATGTGAAATATGTACAATTTCCTTACTAAAATAAAGCCAAAATATTCTAATTCTGTTTTTTTGAAAGAAAACTTAGACATTAAAATGGGCAGGGGGAAAAAATCTCAATAACCATCCTTTTTTAATAAAGGGATATCTCTATATGAAGTGTTTCTGAAGAGGCATGTGTCTTGGTTTAGAAGACAGGTATCTGCTAAGGAGGGCAGGAGCCTCCCTTGGAATAGAAGATGTAACCCCCTTCCCTCCAAATTGTTATAATTTTGAAATCAAGGGGGGCTTTCAGGCAAAGATATGAGGAGTAGGAATAACAGTTCTTTACTAATGGATATAGATATATATATAACAAGGCAAACAAACAGCAGTAACTGTGGCAGTGATACCAAACCGAGCAGAGCCAGAGCAGCCTCTCCCGGTGAGCAGGGCGGGTGCGATGTTCCCCCGCGGCTGCAGGGGGCGCTGCGGAGCGAGTTCGGCACCACGCGGTGATGGCGGAGGGGAAGTCACTGCACAGACCCTGTGAGGGCAGAGGGACCTCGGGAACAGCAGGCCGGAGCAGGAGAGATGGACCCAAATCCCGCGTTGTGGATGAGATGTACCAAACTCCGGAGCTGCAGCAGGACCTCCGGACGTCTCGGCAGGCAGGGGGTGCCGCGGCTACAGTGTAGCAGAAAACTCACAGCAGCAGCAGCCACAGCAGCAGCAGGAACAGCAGCAGAAAGCTGAAGCAGCAGCAGCGGCAGAGAAGCGGCGGCAGAAAGCAGCGGCAGCAGCAGAGAAGCGGCGAGCAGCACGGCCTCTGTCTCTCCCCTCCGGATCCCCGAGCACACTGAGCCAGGCTGTGCCTGCTTCCCGTCCCGAGTTCCAATCTCGCACAGCCTCTCTGCCCAAGGAGAAGCTCAGGCACAGAGGGCAGCTGGCTGGACCCTCCCGTGTGGCCAGTCCCTTTGTTTTCTCTTAAGTGCCCAGCAATTTGTTCCTTAGCAACACAACATGGGGAAAAATTCCTTTTAAGGAAAAAGAAAGAACAGGGAACTTCTAAAACCCCAACAGCATGCTACAAGCCAGACATGGACAAGCTATTATCCATAGCGTTGCCAAGCAACACTTCCTTGCATTCTTAAAATCAAAATTATTTCTCTTTCATATTGCAGAGCAATAGGGTTGAAAGGGGGAGGGTACATAAGGCCTTCAAATGAAAAAAGGAGATGGAACTTTGTATGGTTACTTATTCCCTGTGTAATTGAGTGACACATGAGCATTCCTGTTCTGTAGCACAAACATTCATTTATAGTGGCCATGACTGTAATGTGTGAGCAGGTGTGTATATCAGACAGAGCACATCAGTGTTTCAAATTACAAAATACATTTTTGGGTTTTTTGGGGGGTTGCTTTTGGGGTTATTTTTTGTAATCACCAAATTTTTCTGTGCTAGCACATTTATCTGTCATATATCTCATGCTGGAAAGAGATTTACAGTGCTGATAACAAGTGACTAACAAAGCAAAGACAAGAACAGCTGATCACTCCTCCTCATCATCATAAGACACCAGCTGCAGTCCAGAGGATTGGCTCCTCCACACTACCTGAAAAAATCAACTAATAAATCCCTGGATGAGGGATGACGCACTCACTCCACTAGAACTTGAAGAGAGACGTTTTCTTGGCTTGAGAGGAACACAGGTTTCCACAGGGAGTTTTGGAGATTTGGGAGAACTGACATTAATATTTAGATGCAACACGTTGATCTCTTAAGCATTTCTAGAGGCAAAAACAAACTATAAAGAGACCCCAGAAACATCTCATATGCTGGGGCTTAAGTTCAGCTGTGGACTGAGACACAGAATTTCAGGAAAAGTAGATGCCTGTAAGTGACAGAGATATCTAAGCTCCTAGGAGAGAAGCAGTAGACTGATCTACTCTAGTGACATATCCACCTCATCCTCAAAGGATGGTGCAGATAGCAATGTTTTATCATCTGAACAGACGTCTTTAGGCTTCTCTGTCTTTACTGTGGTCTTGTTATACACAACTACATGAGGATGTAGATCACCACTGATGATAATGAGAACTTTGATGTATAGCACACAGGCTGATGTCTATGTCAGGATACCTGATGCTGTCTGAAACTTAGGCCTAATGCTCCCCACATGTGATAATTAACTTGTCTAAATATTGGCACCTACTCCCGTTTCAGCTGTTTGGATGTATCCATCTGGCTGCTACATGCCAGGATACAGACCTATGCCCATCCCTGCCATTTCCACAAACCTCACCCCCACATCTTGGACCCTGCATGACCTCTGAAGTGATGCTGGATGTCTTTGTTGAGGCAGAGGTCTCCATGGCACCCAGTGCTTTGGTCCACATACACCCTTGTACCTGTTCCCTATGGGTCTAACCAATGCCGTTGTAAAGCAAATGGTTGGATGCATCTCACGTGTTTCAGAGGTTTCAAGTGTAGAAGCAGGTTTCAGTTTCCAGGCAGAGCTTTCTAGGACCATTTCAGACATCCAGCATTATCTGAAATTTCTGCTAATTTCTTCACTTAGGTATAATGCAGGACCTACAGAAGGACAGGTCTTGAAACAAGGTAAGATACCCTGGTAGATTTGAAATGGTAACAGGCATTTCTTTCTAGGTAACTGAATTTCATCCTAGGTATCTATTTCTAGGCTGCCCACCTCATACTTCTTTTATACTCTATAGAGGTAAACAGGCCCCTAGAGACATGATAAAAATATAAAAACCACATATAACTGTCTATTCTGCAAAGCTTGAATGTAGATATGCATTGTAAGGCAAAATTAAGGTGGCTGGAGTTTCTCACTCAGTTTCATCTTAACTGTAAAGCAAGGATGTCACTAGAAAGTAAGGTTACATCTGCATTCTCTTTTCCGAGAAAACACTGCTTAAGGAAAATAAACATACAAAGTCTATATTTACAACACTGAAACCTACAGCTTGTTCAAACCTAGGTGTACTTTCAAGTGAAGGTTTTTTAAAATTCAAAACAGACTAAGAGCTTGCACAGGATGTTTTCAAATGCAGCTCTAGTTCTATTTATTTTGATAAAGAGGAATAAAGATGTCTGAAAAGGTGATAATGTAAGAATCACCTATGGTTTTCATGACTTTATAAATGTTACTGTTGAACCAATTATGCACTGGAGAGGTTAATGACCTCTAAAACAGTGAGCTAATAAAGCTTAATAGTCTAAGATAGAGTGACATTTCTTATGCTGACATTATGCCATGCTCTGAGCCACTGTGCTCCTCACACTGTTTGTAAAGGTGAAAATAATTTCTGATCTCATTCCTCTAAAGTCTTTTTCTGTGGTGATGTTTAAGCAAGCGTCATTAGTGAGGCATGAGGTGAGAATAAGCAGTGTATTTTTACACAGTAGATGCAGGATTTCTGGGTGTGAAAGGATTGTATTGCCTGAATGTCATATAATCATAGAATATCTCAAGATGGAAAGGACACAAAAGGATCATCAAATACAGCTCCCTGCTCCTTGCAGGGCAGCCTAAAAGTAAACCATACTAGTAAAAGCATCATCCAGACATTCTGTGACCACTTCCCTGTGAACCCTGTGACAGATCACCCCAATTTTTTCTTACAAAAAACAGCCAAAACTGAGATGGTTTTCCTCAACAGTTTTTCAGTTCTGTCTGTTTTCTTCAGAGCCATATAGAAAGTAATCTGAGGTTAACCCCTTTTCATTTGTGAAGCTAAGCAGAACATTTCTACCCTGTCAGAAACTGTTAAAGTATAGAGGGGACTTCCATGACTTTCTCTGATTACAAGCTGGAGGCCCTTAATGCATTTTGTTTCCCATCTAGCTGAGTGAGAGGAAAATTACAGATACAGCCCAGTTGGGAACAAGGTCCTAAAAGGGAACAATACTGGGAAAGGACTGTAAGTGTAATAAAAGTTAAGAAACAACATTACAATGCAGCTAATATGGTACGTAGTAAAATTAGTAAAACCTCCATCCACAAGCAAGAGAAAAGTCTCTTGACATTGTTTGTTTTTGTGCTTTGAAAAGAAGACCAATGAATGTGATTGATTCTCTTACAATTTATTTGAAATATGTTCTCAGTCTGATTTATAAAATGCACCACATTCTTTGAGTTGGACCGGAACCCTGAGTCTTAATTAATGCCAGTGTATCTTGTTTAGAAACATCCTGGGGCCAGAAAGCTCCCATATATTTTATTTAAATGTTCCTCTTTCTGCACATTGTCCTATCTTGTCTTCATGACTTTAATGAAACATTTGGGTGCCCAGTAGAGATAATAAATTGTATGACATTTGCAAATGCCAGTTTAATAAACATCTATGGATGTTTATTATATCCTGGGTATTGTCATTGGCTTGCCTTAACATTAGAAGAATGAAAAGCAGCTGCTGTTTACCAGTTACTGACTATGAACAGGTGTAACCTGATGAACAGCAGAGATACAATTCTCCTGACTGTCAGGTGATAGAGCTTACCTAGCTAGACAGTTTCCTTTTCCCAAAATTACTGTAGGTAAATCTTACAGAGTTCATCTTTCTTCTCCAATTACTTCTTCCAAGTACTGTAGGCTATTTCACTTGGCTTTCATAAATCTTAATTTTCAATACTGGGATCTTTTTGGCAGTTAATTTTGTTGTTGTTGTTTATTTTCATTAAAAAAAAAAAATCAGTTTTTGGCCCGTAAACCTATTTTTTTCCTTATTTTTTCTCATATCTCTCTGAAGCACCAGAGCAAGATTTCACTTCTCTGGCCTAGGCTGCTCAGGTGTAGGCATAAGCAGCACAGCACTTCTTCAGGCTCTGGGGATGAGACTTAGCCTCTCTGTTTACATTAATTCCATTCCTTGGACTGCAAAGGTGATTCTAATTTCCCATGGTAAAACACGACAGACTGAAACACTGCTCATCAGAATAAACACCATGTCATAATATTTTTAATAGAAAATATTTAAAATCAAAGACCTTTTACAGGACAGTTGCCATTGAATGCCTAGAGAGAAAGAGGAAATCTTGAAATGTTGTGGGAAAAGGAATTTCCATGGGCTCCTTCTGATGGATATATTACAGTGTTGCTGGCAATGCTGGAAGAGGAATATGAGAGGTAACTTATCTTTTGCCATTTAACATTCAGGAATGTCTGTCAGCTGGTAGAAAAATAAACATGAATGAAACACAGAGAGCAGAAATGTGAAGGAACATGAAGGAACCTGTGACTTGGCACAAGGGAGTAACAGAAATTGTAAGAACTAACACTGAAAAGAAAGAAAATTTAGGGAAATGATGTTTAAAAAAAGGTTCCAATAAAAGAAAGGATTATCTCAGATACTATTCCCCTTCATGCTGCTGCAGAAATATTATTCTAATGAAGTCTCTGGTATCCTTTAAAAGCACAAAAATTAACTTTTATTGTTATAATTCACTCAAAGAGAGACGGAGCAAAGAGATTATGGGATCCAGGACAGCAGCAGAGGACATTGCCAGGGGAATGGGATATAACTGGTAATGTAACTTGTAATTCTTGGGTTCCCAACAGAGGGGTCCCTCTTATGTCTGAAAAACAAAACAGGGAGATTTAAAAAGAGGGCTGGAGATAGTGATGGGTATTTCCTAACAACCAAGTGCCTCTTTTAGAAGGCCTACTCACGTTCTTTTTGCATATTTTCCTGTTGACAGCTGTGTTTCTGTTCAACCTAACACTTTTTGAGAATATATCAGTTACATAATGAAGAACAAAGGAGCAAGAGGAAGACACAGACCTTACTTTTGCTCTTTTGTTAATCATAGCCTGTTAACTGCACAAAATTTCATCATACCATTCAACTTCCCAGGTGGGACTGGATCTTGGAACAAGCAAGTTCAATGCTATTGATGCCAATGGCTTTACAGACAAAAAAAACCTGTTGTGCTTTTCCTGTGTCTAGAAAAATGTGTTTTCAGGAGTATATGTGTTGATAGGAACGGGGATAAATTTTACTAAAATGGCTGCAGGTAAATGCAGAAATTATACTTGTTTAAAAAAAAAAGTTATGTGAATTATATCAAACATTCTGTCTTTGAAAACGTCTGGCATGCCACTTCTGTGGTGCAAACCAAATTTTGGGAAATGACAATCTTTTACAGGAGCCTCCTGTGAGTATACTGAGTCCAAATAGTAAATTCAGGGACAGAATGCAAAATCTGTATTTTAGACTCCTGACTGTGATCTACAAACTGCCTCCCTAAAAGCTCTTTTGGATTTTATTTATTGTCCAAGTTAGATGATGCAGGTTTTGTTTGTTTGTTTGTTTCCATTTTCTTTATTTGATTACAGTTACTTTCCATTCTATCTCTTAAGTGGAGTGACCTGTTTCTATCATGTTCTAAACTTTGAGATTCCCTTGTGATATTCATTGATGAAAAGACATAGCAGGAACACAGAACGCTCTAAGTTCTCCATACTAGAAAAATCCATCAGTTCATGGAGAGCAGAACTGTCTGGAATAGATAAGGCTAAGCAGACTAATTCACATGTATGTTTTGTAGAATTTTGCAGAATTTCTCTTTAGAAAAGTAAACAGCTTTATTTTGCCTCCAGACTGAATGTAATGATTCTGCTCAAGAGTTGAAAAGCCTGGGTAATTAAATTGCATCCAATTTGAATGGGTTTTTTTGCAGGAAGAGCTGCATCTTAAAGAGTTGAAATTGAACAATTTGTCTCAAAAGTATGTTCAGCTGCTTTTTTACTTAAAAGAAGAGGAAAAACGCTGCAGAGGACATCCACCCCGGAGTTCAAGGAGGGAATGAAAACTGAGTGTGTCCCTGGTACCCTTCTACAAACATTAACTTTTGCATCCAGAAAACTCCCCAGGGTGGCAAGAAAAAGCAGAATCATGACTTATAAACGTAAGCATTTGAGGCTTAAAAAACCAAGAACCTTTGGAATTTGCAACTGTTGGATAACACAGGCACTTGTAGCAGTGGAGTTGGGGTGGTAGTGTTGCTGCTAGCTTCCAAAAGTGTCTCCAACAGAGCCCGCTCAGCGGAGCCACACACTCACACTGGATAGCTTCTAATATGAGACGGCAGCAAAGAGCCAGGAAGGATTCTTGTATGGTATTCCATGTGGTGGTTAATTGCAGCCACACACGCAAAGGGAGCCAGGAATGCGGGGTCCAAGTTTAAGTATGGGGTCAGCAAGGGTGGAGAGAGCATCAGGGATCAATGATTTGGGGCACGGGGCAGTACACAAGCAGGCTTAGGGTATGGGAGACACTGAGGAAGTAGAGAGGGAGAGGCAGAGAAGCAAGGATCGGTGGGGGAGTAGGGAAGGGGGAACATTCTGGAGCAGGGACACGTATGGTGGATAGGAGCAGGGGAGCCAATGGGGCAAGCAGAACTGGAGTAACTTAACAGAACAGAAGTCCCTGGGAGAAGCCTCTTCTGTCACCCCAACCTGGGGGATGCTCTCAGGGTCTTTCCCTCCAGGAGACTTCATTGATTTCTTGGTTAATAGGCTTACAGGCCACTACAGGTACTCCAGTGGCCAGTATGGTGCACAAGAGCCCAAGCTGGATGTAGAGAATCAGATCTTACCTCCCGGCTTGGTTTTAGCATCTTGTGGATATAAATGCAGCATTTAACTTTAGATCCGAGTAAAGAATTAATGATATACCCTCTCTGTGGCTGCTAGCCACATAAAACTCCACTAATGCAGAAATACAGCTGTCAGACTAGAACCAGTTCCGGTTCTCACTCCATCTCCCTGAAAGGCTTTTCTTTGTGAAAAGCAGTAGGTAGGTAGAGGTAGCTCATTTTGGTCTCCTCCCATCTTCTCAAGGCACAGTTTGAGCCATTAAAAAAACCTGGTGTCAGAGGCTGAAATATTATAGTTTATGAGTTAAAATTTTTTCCGCTTTTAAAACTGTGTTACAAAAGCTGCAAAGGAGAGTACCACACCCTGCATGGACGAAAGGCACTAAACTGCCCACTGATGAAGATAAGATAACAACTCAGAGCCAGGGGACTTAACACCTTCCAGGGTGGACCACAGCCCAGGGCTATCAGACCCTCGCATGAAGGGCAGGGGGAAGAGAAGCTTTGGGTGTGCATTCCACCTAACCCTTGTTACCTCTTCCTGTCCCCCAATCCCCCACGCACACTTCTTATCCTTTCTTTCTTTCTTTCT
>VZRF01013323.1:0-47431 GCA_013396875.1 Vireo altiloquus
GCAGGATGTCAAATGGTCTGGAAAATTCCTTTTGTCAGTTTGGGTCTCTCTCTAGCCTCCCATGTACTCTCAATTTCCTCACCAATTTTCAGCTTGGCAGTACAAAAAGGAGAACAGATGTTCGCTCTTTGTAAGACCTGCTCAGTAATAACAAAAACATCTCTGTGTTATCAACCCTCTGTTCAGCACAAATCCAAAATACAGTCCCATACTTGACATTGTAAAGAAAATTAACCCTACCCCATCCAAAGCCAACACGTAATATTGTCATTATCCCAAGGACTTGCTGTCAAAACCATCCCATGAACTAATAGAATATCCTCAGGACACAGACTCTATAAATAACATTAAAAACTGAAAACAATCATTAAAATGTCACAAACAAGAAAAACCGACCAGAAACCCAAAATCCTTTCAGCATGAAATATTGAAGTTCATGAAGGAAGAGATAAGGTCAAAGGCACAGACAACTCTAAAAATAGATGCACCAATATTTTTCTGAAATTTCATTTTAGTTAGAAACAATTTTGATGAGAAACTTTTACTAGTTTTTATGATATGTTGAGAAGGCATGTGTTTGGTAGTTAAGAATTAATTTTTAATTGGGTAGCACTCAGTTTGATTGTATAAAGAAAAATTACTCCTAAGCATAAGCCAAAATTTTTCATTTTATAATCAATAGGAGAGTGTTGCATAATTAACCTTTACATCTCCATAGAATCTGTCAATCCACAAGGACTATCCAAAATTAGATAGATGTGAGATGATGGCTCACTTTTTCCTTTTATCTAGGGGAAAAGAAAAGGAGACATCCTGACACATGAAAAACTGGCATCCATGTTTTGGAACTCTGTAGCAAACAAAGATATTTCCATTTAGGGCATTGTTTTGGGGGTTTTACTGTTGTTGTTTTGTTGTTGTTGTTGGGTTTTTGTTTGGCTGTTTCATTGTTTGTTATCGTTGTTTTGGTTTGGTTTTAGTTTTGGATTGTTGGTGGGGTTTTTTAGCCAGTCAAAAATCCCTGTGGAAAAGAAAAATGAGGGAACAAAATGCCTTTTGGTGACCTTTTCTGACCATGACATGACAAACTCTGAGTATTTGACTCAGTGTTATCTACCAGTAACTTAGACGTTCATAGCTAAGTTCAGCCCATCTGAAGAGCATTTAAATTATCTATAGTGTCCTCATGACAGGTCCTTCTAGTCCAGTATCCAGCTAAGAGGACCAACAATTTCTACGACCTGATTATGCCCTCCTAAATGGAAATTCATTTCTACAGCTTTGCAGCTAACAGCACTTAAGGAGTGAACAGGGCACATGTTTTGTGTTGAGAAAAACTGAGAATATAAAACATGTTTATGGTTAATGTGAACATCTCCACATATGACCTGAGTATTTTAATAATGCATTTTCTCAGCACTCTGAGTACTAAGATACCTTGACTTGGCAAAGTTTTTTGCCAGTTCTGAATGTTTCCAATTTTGTAATTCTGTGCAACCAAATGTCAAAATTCCATTGCAAAATTATGTGATTCTTAAATAGCACAGGAATACAATAATGACCAAAAGGAAATGGAAGTATCAAGAAAGAAGTTTGTGCATTAGTTATTGAGTGGATAAGATTCTGAACAGGAGAAATTGAAAGTTTAGGACTGTGTTAAATACATAATCTCAAGTACTAGCTCAACTCCAAATACAACATTTGACATGCCCTGTTTGTTAAAGTCCCTTGGGTGTTCTTTGAAGATGTGTCCACTGCATACTACCGCTTTAGCAAATTTCTCCACTAAATTCCTGCTGCTGCTGGTATCTGCAGCATACTCTCCACAAACAGAACTGAGGTCAGCAGAAAAGACTGCCAGAGTTTCAGGTTCTCAGCAGGAGTTTTTTGAAAGGCAAGTAGTATTTGCAGTAATGAGGAGGACATCTAGAGACTTAGCTCTCTCTAATTATCTTAAGATGTCCTCAGCCTTAATTGGAATGCTGCTACCACAAACATTCTAGACCACACCTGGGAAAATGGCATTAAGGACATGATATTCAAAGTGGAATGGCAAACAATTGCTCCAGAGAAATCAGACAGACGAAGGGAATGACCCTATCTGAGAGACTCATGCAGTGCAATGACCTGGAAGGCTCAAGCTGTGGAGGTGCTGACTACCACATGTTCCACAAGAACTGTGCTTCAGCACATTGTCCCCACTGCCCAGAAGTCTTTGTCTTGAATAGCAGCAGATTGCAACCAGGTGTCCAGGAACAGATTTGACTAACAGACTTTTCAGTCAGCTGTGTGAATTTTAGATTTTAATTCCAAATTGCCTTCGGAGAAAGGCACACACAGCAAATTTGGGCCACCTTTTTTTTAAATATCTCTGGACAGGACTCCTAGTTAAAGCTGAGAAAGGGTTCAGCATGTACCATCTAGAATGGCTGTCCTGAGGTGAACCTTGTACAAAGCTTCCTAAAGTCTTGAGGATATGCTGCGTTGGCCCACAGAGCAGAACCCTAATTGTTTAGAAAACTAATCTAGATGTTCTCCATCTCTTCTGACGTACTCAAAAAACCAGCATTAGCTGTTTTGAGGGTTTCCCTAGAGATCTGAAGAAAAGTTTTAAAAGCATTGTCACAAAATCAGAATTGGATCACTTGTCCTATATTCACAGCTGTGTTTTTGTAATGGTTGCTTCCACAGGATAAGAATAACATGCTTTTATGTAAAAATACAACAGTCTCAGCTTTTGATATTTTGGTATTTTAGGGAGTTTGTCAATAGCAAAAACCAGATTTACACCATTGGCAAGATGGCCAAGTAAAAATTTGGGGTTTTGGAAAACTGAGGGTTGACGATAAGCATCTGCAAAGCACTGAAGATTCCTATGAAATTGTCAGAATTCCGTTTGGGGAGAGAGAGACGTGTTCGTAAGGAGAAATGTCTTGTCCACAGTTCCTGGGGATGCATGTCTGACGCAAAGGACAACTGATCCTCCAAAACTGAGTAAGGCAAAAAATCAAACATACATGTGTCCGTGCTCTTCTTCCATGGCTGTTACAAAATAGAAATAAGTTCATGGTTAGACAGCAATAACTGCCATTTTAGACAGATTTTGATGTAAGAATACTATATAGTGGCTTTTGTCATTCCCATGGACACATTAAGAGAGCCTGGCTTTTATTTCATTGACTAATCCTCAGAAAATCATTCCAGCTTTTTGTAGCTCAGTGATCACATTTTCTACCACGTTCTAATGATGTCTTTGTAGTAAAATGACTATCACTTTTGCTCTCATACAGGCTGTGTAGCTCTTCTCCACTGAGATAGGGTTTTCCAGGTGGCACAACTGAAGTCTGTCTGTCATGGAATTCCCTAACAAGAGATCAAGGAGGTCTAGATACCAAAGCACAATCATATTTTGAGTGAAATATGGGTTCTTGCTTTCCTTTCTCAAGGGTATCTGAAGGGTGATTGAGAGCTTTGAGTTAGATGTCTACATTCACACCTCAGCATCTAAATGCAAATTGTTAGTGTTTTGAGTCATCTTCAGAACCTTTGCTTTCCACAGACATAAACTAATGCTTCACGTACTTTGACATCCATAAAATATGCTGGGACTCATTTATGGTTTTGTACAGAAACACTCATCTTTCATTTTCAGCAACAACTTATGAAGCCCATGCTTGCTCGCCTTTCTAAAATTAACTTGGAGCATTTGGTGATTCACTGCAAAGTAGAAGTTAAAGTATTTATGTAATATGAAAGCAGTAGACTGAACTCTTCCTGCTCTTGTTATGTGGACTGGCTGAAAGAACTCTTGGAGTATGATGGACATATAAATTGCCGAAACAACTATCTCAAGTGATTATAAGCAGCAAAAAGATTTGTGTAATAGCAGGGTAATACAAAAGTAATTTCCACTTTCTGTTTTGTTTTTTAGCTATTTCAGAGCCATCATAAGAGATGTCCTAAATATTCAGAAACATCTCTTAAGGGAAATTAATTATTTTCACTATAATGTAGTAAACATTTCTAACATAAGGATTTAATGAAAATTATTAACTGTGTGATTAAGGGCAGCTGGAAATATTCCAATCTAATAATTATTATTCACAATGTTCTTCATGTTCTGAGCAGAAAACAATGAACTGTTTAGATTACATCCTTTCAGACATACTACAAAACAGAAACAAATTAAATGCCTTCAGAGTTATGATGAAACCAATAATAGTATTCCTATAGGCAAACAGGGGCAAGTATTTTTGAGAAAAACATGGCACAAGAGTGAGTGTACTGGTCTTGCTTACACGTCAAGTGCACAATATTAACTGCAATGCCTCTTTGGAGACATAAAGCAGTATTTCTAAATGGATTTGGAAGTCTTAAGTGATTAGAAAAATCATCTCTACAGATCAAATAAATTTTCCTGATGAGGTATCATAGCAACGATATGTAACTTTTGTTCCACTAGGAAAAACACTGTGTTTCTGGTGAATAGCTTAAATTACACATTCCTTATATCTTACCATATTTTTTTTTCTGAAAGGAAATTTTAACACTCATGTCACCTAAAATGCATAAATCTCACAGCTGGTTATATGATTGCCCATAAGAGAGGCGCCAGTGAAAAGATTTGCCTGCCTTGATTTACGTTGAAATATTGAAGAGAGTTGTTATTTGTTGGCATCTAATCTCACTGAACTTGGTGAGACTGGTTCCACTGGCTTGTCTGAATCTAGCCCTGAGATTTTCACTATTTTACCACAAAATGTCCAGTGCTTGCTCTGACCCGAGGAACCTGGTCCCCCTTCCCTGTTCACATACAGTTGGTGGGCACATCAAACAGTAGCTTCTGGGAAACAGAGGAAATGGGAAGAGCTCAGCTAGAGAAAGAGCTGAACCCAGGTTGATCTCAGTCTTCATGCACTGCACTTTTCTAAGAAACATTTTCTCAAATGCAAGAGATATTTTTCTGATTAGCAAAACTGAGGAAATCCTGAAAGAAGGTGCTTAACCAGCTGAGTTTACCATGACCTGGGATTCTCTCCTGCTGCTTTTCTGAGTTGTGTTCTGTTGCTGACAAAGTGTTCCCTGCTGTGCCTGCAAGGGCAGCAGGGCAGCAGGAGCTGACACAATGTTTTATCCCACCCACCTGATCTGACATCTGGCCCGATCCGCGGTTTGCAGCACTGGCAGCATGGGGCACTTGGAAAGAGGCTGCAAGCACTGCCATTTGTCCCAGCAGAATGTTTTTAAGCATCAGTCTTAACAGAGATTACTGCTTAGGGGTCTTACTTCTTTAAGCACTTGAGTAATAAATCCCAAATATTTATGCTGTGTAGCACTTGTCTATGCTTAGCAAACAGTCTTTTTTTTCTTTTCAAAAGAAAAAGAAGTGTTTTGCTTAATATTATGTGCTTTGCATTCACAAGTGAAAATTTCTTTGTGAAACTGTTCAAAGCACAGATGAGAATTCATTGCTCAATGATGGTTTATACAACAACTTCCATTGATCAGGAAGTTATTTATGATCAGGATTTTTTCTCTTTTTAACATTAAAGTAAAAAAAAAAATCATGAGTGTTAGAAGCTTTGGCTTTTAATGCTATATGTTTATTTAGTATTTCATTAGGTAAGCTTGGGATCACCATAAGTCCACTTTTGTTAGAAGCGAGTTTATTAAAGGGAAAACCAATTTTCATTCTTTTTCATCAGTAATCTTCACAATATAGAACAGCAGCACCAAGAAGGATAAAAGTGAACCCATCATACCAGGAAGTTTGTACAGGTTGGTTCTAACACGTGCTTGAACAATTTCATCTGTTTTTTCCTGATCTGTGTGCTTTTGTTCATGGCTGCATCTCAAGGATTGTTATAATTAGGGTATTTATCTCCTTATGCTGTAGAGAGAAGAGAAAAAAGAAAAAATAGGTATCCTTCAGAGAACTTTTCAGGAGCCTTATCCTGTCTTTTTTTCTTTTTTTTCCTTTGTTCATAGGAAACACTTCCATGGAGTATTTGGCGTTATGATCCTATTTACATGGTTTACTCCAAAATTTAGTTCTGGTATTCTGCACCAACTTTGTAGTTACTTACTCTCAACTATTTAGTAAAAGAATAACTACACAGAAAAAATGCATTTTCTAAATTTCTTTCCCAGAAATATACTGTATATTTCTAAAATTCTGTGCCCTGTCTATTCCATTGAATTACAGACTATGAATACTATTTAAATTCAAAATAGATGCTTAAAATCAGATTAAAGTGTTTATTAATACTTCAAACTGATCGTTCTAAAGACAATTTTCACTGATTTCTACATAAAAAGCTTATTCTTCTCAGTATGTTTCCAATTTGACCATTAAACTCCTTCCGTATGTTACTAAATGAGACCTTAAACATGAGGAAGTGAGTTAAAATTTTAATGATTTTACTTCCCTATCTTAGTACTAGATGTTATTAAATCCTTGCTACAAGCCTGGAGGAACAAAGTTTATTAAATATTGTGTTATTTATATTCCCTATTTTCTGTGGGAAGGGTTCTCCTTTATTTTGCTAGCACTTCACCTCATTACTATAGAAGCTTAGTTTGTCTAACTAATTTTAATTTATGGACATAGACTGGAGCCTTTCTCCCCAGAGAGCTATGAGACCCATAACTTGATTTTGTTCAGAAACTGCTTCTAAAGCAGAAGTTGATACCATCTTCACAAAAGGATTGGTATGTGTTTTGTTGCCTAATGGATTTATAATAGAAATTTAAATAATTAACAATCTTGTAGAAACTGTCAGATAAATGGCAGAAATAGGATTTACAGGTCAGGTACTCAGAGTGAGACAGGATAACAATGTGTCTAAATTCAAAAGTGGTCATCATTAAATACAACAGATATAGGAAGAAAGTGTATCTTATCATCTATTTGACAAGTAGAAGCAAAGATAAAAACAGATTAAATTACCTACCCAGGGGATCTGTGGTACAATCAATGATAGTACAGAATCACTGCAATTCTACCCAAAAACCTTAAGCATTATCTAACATTTTTTCCTTCTTGTTTGTGCATCCATTAGTTTGTATTTAAGGTCTTAAAATTCTTATCCTGTGTGTTTCTAAGCATATAATATTACTTTGATTCAGCTGCTATAAATGTCTTGCTTAAGAAGATTTTAGAGGATTACTAGGGTCCCCGTAGGAAAAATGAATAAGATTTAACAAATATAATATTGAGAACTTGGATATGAACAGCTTCTTAGTATTCCTTCAAAGAGTTCCTTTGTGAAATCAGAGTATAAAACCACTATCCTATGAAAAGTGATTGATTTGTGCAAAGCCATTGTTAACATATATGCTAGCACAGAATACAAAATGTATAAATATTTAGAAGTTATTTTTTAAAAGCTGAGTTGATAGGAAATGGGCTGAAGAGAACATCCAAGGATCCTCTGTTATGCAAGAGAAGCCAGATCTAACAAGTAATACAGCCATTTCTCCTTATTATTTCTGCTTAACAAACTGTGATTGTTAAATCAAATTTGCCCTTATAATCTACGAAGTATAATTCTTTTAACAAAACTATTTTAGAAATGTATTTAAGAAAAACCTACAAACCTGAAATATTAAATTAGAGTTTCTGTGCATTCTAAGGAATTGTGCATCTACAGTCAGAAGAAGGTTTCAATGTATTGTTTAAAGACTTGCCAATTGTCATGCACATGAGCAAAGCACACTCTTGTTGCAGAAACACATGCATCCATGTATATATATGACATCCATATTAAAATATTTTCTTGTGAGTGAAATAGGTAAAATTGAATGACAGCCTATACATACATTATCAAAATAAACCAAGGATTTTCTGTAAAGTATCTGAAGATATATGTAATTCACCGTAAGAAAATATCTGTGGGAAGACATTTGCAACTGCACATGGATGGCAAACATTTTCATACATAGTGACAGATCAGTATCAGCTTTTGCTATCCTCAAGCTCCCATAAGCAGCATTTAAAAAAAAATAAAATAAAAGTTTAACTTTCACATGTAATACCAAGCATTAGGACTTAAGGAAGAAAATATTAATATAGAATATTTCCTCACTCAATTGTACACTTTGAACAGATAACCAAATTGTTCCTTAATGGAACAGTGTAAAAGTAATAGCTGCATGCAAGACACGACTTGTGATACCAGTTACACAAAAGAAATCAAACAGAAAGTAAAAAACAATACAACTTTCCAAAGCTTGACTCCTGAGCTAAAAGCCTGACAGGAAACTGCTTGCATATCTTAATCATATATATCACATATATATAGCTCATATATATAGAGAGCTTATATAAACAGCTTATATATCTTGATCTGCTGTTATATACCTTGTCATTGTTTTGTGGAGCTCTGATGCTTTAAGGGTATTGTCTCCATCAGTCAAGGAATGGATTAATCAAATGAATGCCCAGGTATCAGGATTCAGGGAATTCCTGAACCTTGTAGAAATATGTAAACTTTGTAATTGTGCTAAATCCAGCAGGACCTTGAAGGACTGAAATATATTGTAGTATATAATAAGTATATAATAAGTAGACTATAATAAACTCTTTAGTATCCATACAACCTGAAGATCTGTTAACTTTTTCCCTGATTTTCACATCAGGATCACTCTGATCTAGAATGCTGGTCTGTAAAACCATTGGAGCATTTCATACATGCTGCATATCTTTTTGGTTTTTCTAGAACAGAATGAACTCTGAAATTGAGGGTTTTTTTTCCCATTTAACAACCCAGGTGTTATTTTGGCATACTCTGTCTTGATTATGGAGGACAATATGAAGTTTGACACTCCGTCACACACATCCCCCAGTCATTCTGCAGACAACACACAGATAATATGAAAGATTTAGAAATCCCAAGATCTGTTTCAAGTTTGAGCACTGAAAATTAAATCCCTCAGCTAAAGTGAGCCAAGTGAATCACCTGAAAGGCAGTCACTGAAAGGGAGGGAGTTTATTTATTGCTCTTCTGCTCTCTGACATGCAGAAGGAATTAAATAAAACAATTAGGTCAGTTTATCTATTTGCAGGTAATATTTTATAAAGTAATGCTCAAATAATCTACAAGCAAGATTCATGATAGAATATTACTAGGTAATGACAAGCCTGGGTCAAAAATGCCTCCCTGCAACTCTGCCTGCTGATCAGAAAGCTTTGCGTGTTGGAAAGGAGGGACATCGGCAATATAATTCACCATAGAAAATTACAGTTTTCTGTATAAATACCTGTAAGGACTAGAACTGAGTTTTAGCATATTGCTCAGATGCATTGAGTAAGCTTGATCCTAGCTGAAGATCATTGCTTCTCTGTATCACAGAAAAGAGACATGAAAACTACAACTATTCACATTCATGGAGTACAAATATAATACCTGAGACTGAATAAATTATTCCACTCAGATTGTCAGATAACTGAAAAAATTTCATCCGTTCCTTAAAATACAGGTGCCTGATTCTGTATATTTGTCGTGTTTCAATGTTCTAGCAAAAAATATCTTTAGGACTTTATAAAGGCTGAGGCAGTTTCAGATGCAGTATTGACAGATTTCTACTGAATGTAAAAATGCACAAAGAAATATTATTTTATATTTCTAAATATTTGGAGTATTCTGATTGATCTAGGAGATTTTTGTTATTGTCATGTACAGAAAAATGGAAGTGCCTTCATATCATGATCAGTTATTTTCAATTGTCAAAGTATAAACCAATCCTGGTAGTATTATAAAATATCTAAGTCAAGCAGTAAAGATGATGTAAACATTGAATATTCAACATCACACATAAGCAATTGCATACCTGATATGAACATGGTCATTGGCGCAGCTGCATATTTATGCTTTATAGCCTTTATTTGCCTCATCACCAACGGGAACAAACAGCTAATTTGGGTTATCTACTTATGTATGTGCCAATTTCCTATATAAACAGAATTGCTGCATGTGCAAAACAAACACTTGTTTTCATTTTCATCACTTGAAACTTCACATTATGATCTTTAGTGAGATCACCAATATACATTAGCTACTTTTGTCTTAATTTCAGATAATGATGGAAAGGGTTTTGAATTCTATATGGACATACTAGTTTCTTAGTATGAGATAAATAAAACTTCCTAGGCATGAAAACCTTCTAAAACTCACTTTTATCAGCACTGTTTAATTACACATGTGCACACAAAGAGACTCTCTCAAAGACACAAGAAGTATTTTTATTTTGCTTGTCAAATGGAAAGTGGAAACATTCTCAAGGGAACAAGAAAAATTATGTCAGGTATTATCACGTGCCCTGACTTTTATCTCAAAGGGCAAATATTTGTGATATAGTCAACAAGAGGGAAAGTTTAATAAAGAAGTGAATATGAGAAGGCTAAAGAAATGTTGTGTCTCTTAAATTTAATAGAATTAAATTTTTTTCAATATAACTGCTAGAAGAAGAATAAAAAAAGAAATCTTATGTGGTCTGTGCTGAATGATCATGGAGATGTTTTACAGAGTTTGTCTTCAAGGGCTGTTACACCTATTTCTAGAATCTAATTCTGTGTTACCTAGTGGTTTTATTTTTCCTCACATTTTTTTTTCTGTCATTCGTAGTTTTTCCTTTGTTAAGGATTTAATAGAAAACCAGATTAGCAGAGTTGATGTTCTCATGGATGTCACATTTCTTTGAAATCCTTGGGCAAAATCTAGGAAAAAAATCTACCTTTTTTCTCTTGAATAGTTTAGGAGTCAGGGCTACAGAATACCAATGTAATACAGATGGATTGTCATATTTCGTAAGGGAAAGGAATGAAATAAAAGGAAACAAAGAAAAAATATTTGAATGGAGACAATTCATTCTGCGCAAAAAGTATTGTTAGAAAAATCAAATATTCTCACATATGTTCTCTAATATAGCAACATGTTTCGAAATGCAATGTGAGTGCCTCTTATGACAGTTTTACGAAGTTGGTAGATGAGGGAAGAGGAAGACTGACATCTGGACTTGTGCAAGGCATTTGACACTATCCCATACAACGTCCTTGTCTCTAAACCAGAGAGATGTGTATTTCTCAGATGGAGCACTGGGTGGATGCAGAATTGGCTGGATGTCACACTCAAAGGATTGTGGTCAGTGGCTCAATGTCCAGGTGGAGACCAATGACTAGTGGTATCCTCGGGGCTCAGTACTGGGTCCAGCACTGTTCAACATCTTTTTTGCCCCACGGACAGTGGGATTGAGGGCAAATTTGACACTGATACCAAGCTGTGTGGGGCGGTCAACAGGCCAAGGTCACACAGAGAGACCTTGGCACGCTTGGCAGGTGGGTCTGTGCAAACCTCATGAAGTTCAATGAAGTGCAAAGTCCTGCACCTGGGTTGGGGCAATCCCAAGCACAAACTCAGTCTGAGTGGGGAATGAATAGAAAGCAATCCTGAGAAGTACTTGGGAGTGTTGTTGGACAAGGAGCTTAATGTGACCTGGCGATGTGCGCTTGCAGCACAGAGAGCCAGCTGCCTCCTGGGCTGCATCCAAGGAAGTGGCCAGCAGGGCGAGGGAGATTAATTTGTCTCTCTTGTCTGCTCGTGTGTGATCCTACCCAGAGTGCTGTGTCCAGCTCTCCTGAGATCCCAACACAGGAAGGACATGGACCTGTTGGAGCAAGTCCATTGGAGGTCCGCAAAGATGATCAGAGGGCTGGAGCACCTCTCCTATGGAGACAGGCTGGGACAGCTGCGGTTGTTCAGTCTGGAAAAGAGAAGACTCCAGGGGATCTTAGGGCATGTTCCAATACCTGGAGGGGGCTACAAGAGATCAATACAGGGGCTTTTTACAAAGGCCATGGAGTGGTAGGACTAGGAGGAATGGCTTTGAACTGAAAGAGGGTCAGTTTAATGGTGGAAAGATAGCAGAAATATTTACTGTGAGGGTCATGAGGCACAGGGACAGGTTGTCCAGAAAAGCTGTAGATGGCCCATCACTGGAAGTGTTCAAGGCCAAGTTAGGTGAGGCTTTGAGTAACCTGGTCTTGTGAAAGGTGTCCCTTCCCATGGTGGGGACAGTTGGAAATAGATGATTTTTAAGGACCCTTCCAATCCAAATCTTTCTGTGATTATATGATTTTAGTCCAAACAGATCTGTCATCTAAACAAGCATTTACTATCTGATGTCGAAGAACTAATCTTTTGAAACTATGAATCTGCATTCTGCAGATCAAAATGGATTGTGCTTAGGAAGGATGCTTGAAAACAATTATTTCAACAAATATATAAGGGTCTTTATCTGACGCTTTGCAGAAGAGTTCAGAACAGTATGTCCAGTTTTGGTTTGTATCTTCTAATGTATGGGCAAGGTGACTATATAAAATATGCAGTATTGGAAAGAGAAAGCACTTTGATATTTCAACAGAAAGGAGACATTTGAGTAGAAGTTCTGTATCATCTTTGCAGCCACTTTTCTTTGTTATACTACACACAGTTACCTTGGTTTCCTTACCATTACTGTCATAGGGGGAAGCCATGACTCCAGTGGAATTTGGTGCAGCAGTGATGCAGTCTTCAGCAGCCTGAATTTAGTACCAGTGTTGATAGGTATGAAGACGATGATAATGGAAGTGAGTAATACATCACCAATTCTAGAGCAGAATGTAAGAGAGGTGTTTGTAAGAGTGAAAAACTGAAATAACCTTGCAGAAGAGTCTGCAGTATTGTGAGTGCCCTCTTCAGTCACCTGTGGTGCCAGAAATAAATGGTCTAAATCTGTTCACTGATTCCCTCAATACATTGAACAGATGCCTGGTCAGCCTCAGAGGGAAAATTTCAGACATAAAAATAAGCAGAAAATATTTCTTTGCAAATGTGATGAAGGTACAAAGTCAAGCAATTGCAGATTGCTCGGGCTGCAGAGGGTGAGAGTATACATCTGCTCGCTGCTCAGCAAAGGCATGAAGATTCTCTCTATGGAGGCTCTTTCTGTGAAAGCAAGGACGTAATCAGCTGGGTAATGGCTAACGCACTCAGTAGACAAGATAATGGTAGAGTTCAAAGAGGACAGCAGTAAAGCAATTGCATAAGCCAAAGACTGTGACTGTGACTGTGACTGAAAATGGTGAGCTGTGAAAGCTCCTTACTCTAAGAAAAAGACATTGCATTTTGTGTTAGAAGATAAAAATTGGAAATTTTCTTTTCATCTTGGAAAAGGGATGTATGGGGTAAATGGCCTCTGTTAATATGAGAAATTTACCTTTTTTCTATATACTTTTTTTTTGATAGGAGACTTCAAGAAGATTACCTATGACTTCATAGGCAGCAGGTAAGAATCTTTAGCTACTCTGTGTATGAGGTCTATATGTGGAGTTTTTAAGTTAGAAAGTTCTTCATCTTTCTGAGAAAAAAGAAAAAGAGGTTTAAAAATCAAAACCTCTGAGTCATATTAAGAATATTTCAAAGGCACCCTATCTTTATTCATTAATCTATGAGTCTGAGAGCAGTAGAGATCATAGATCCTGGACTTCAGTTACTACATCCTTTGTTTCACTGGGTGCTTCAGTTTTAGAGACTATGTGGAATTCAGCCCACCTAATTTTGGTTTTCAGAAAGAAAAGTGCCTTTCTGTTAGCCTGATATCTTGAACCCTCCCCAGTCAATGCAATGAGAAGGGCACCTCACTAAGGTCATAATAAATCAGGAAGAATATCTAAACCAGATGGAATAAACATGTTAAACAGATGGAATATGCTGTGTCTAACAGTAAGTGTTTTTCCTCCTTCACCTCCTTCTCCTTGCTTTTGTAATAGGTGCTAGAGACAGCTCTGTGAATAGATCAATTAGCTTTATGCCACAATTTAGCTAAATACTTCTGCCTGTCACTAACTAGCACTCACACTACCTTTAATTTGCCATGACAAGCCATATGCAGTAGGTTGAAGCTTATTAACAAGAAAACAACATATTAACAAGAAAAATATCTTTGGGTTCTGTATGCTTTAAAGCTTCATCTGGCAGCCAGTTGGTCATGTCAATTCTGGGCCACATTACATAACCTGCCGTTTGCAGAGCTCTTCTTTTCTGAGAAATGCCAGAAGCAGACAGCCACGACACCACAGTGCAAGTGCTGTACTTGTTATCTAACTGAGGGCAGCCCACGGCCTCTGCCTGCCTTGGCAATAGAAGCTTCAGGGAAATATCACCATCATTAAATTCACACCAGATGTTCCAAACAAGAGACACAAATGTTTGCCTCTCCTTCTGCATTTAAAGTAAAATGCAGTACATCACTCTGTGGAGTGGGTTTTGTGCAGTTCTAAAAACATATAATGACCAAGGAACCCATCACACTTTGTCCCCTACAGCATTAAGAAATATATCTGACGATCTCTCTATGTGCTATGGCTGAAAACACTAATGCTCAGAAAAATTCCTCCGAATTGCCACTACATTAATTCTTGGAAAAGCTGAAGCTGTCAGTTCAGCACTAGAAAAACTGCTTAAATCGGCCATTGAATTCTGGAACCCTTCGATCTCTACTTGAATGCTAATGTCTTTGTTTCGACTCTAAAACAGGTTTTCATAATTCTTAACAATTTTTTTTTCACAGCTTCTAATTGCCCTTGTTAGAAATTTTCTTTACAGATGCATAATTTTTTTTTACACAGATTCTTCGAGACTTTTTCCTAAGTGGAATGAATGAAAATGGTCATGCAAACATTTTTTAAGGTACAGCAGCAATTTTCTCAAGAAAATATTTCAAAAATCTAAAAAGAAAACAGATTTTTGCTCCCAAAGGTTTTTTTGAAACCTTTAGTGCACAGTGAGGTAAACAATGGGAAATGTTGTGAAAACATTTAAGCTGATTTAAGGATTTAAGCTGAAACCAATGGCTTATTAATATGTATTTGTTGTCTTAAAACACATAGCTTGGCAAGTTTTCAATGCATGACTGAAGAAATATGATATTGTATCTATGAGAATTGGTAAAAGAGAAATTCCTGCCACTTCGGGATGAATAAAATTTAAATAAAGTTTATGACACTGGTAACAAGTAAACTACTGCTGGCTATAGTGGGAAATGGGATAAATATTGACTTACTGCAAAAATCAGTAAAAGAATATTTATAGTATTTTGATTTAAAAACACTTTCAACAATCAGGATGAAGAGACTAACTGTGGAAGCATATGTGACCACTCCCAGATCTTATACTTTGAATTTGTAGTTTATTAATGGAACCGCTTGGAAACACAGAGATGAGGTTTTCTTTATGTGTTTTCTTCCTTTATCTTGGAATTTTTTAAGTTAGTTTTAAGTAGTAACAAACCTTGTGTGAACACTTCTGTAGAATCTTAATTAATCTGATTGATGAGAGGCTTCATAGTAAGGAAATAAAAACTGTGCTGATTCCTTTAAACTAGTCACTGTATAAAATCTGCAAAAAATGCTATTACAATTGCATAACTCTCCTAAAAAAAATCCTAAACATGTAAGACAGGCAGAATAACTGTTTTAATGACTGTCTCTTCCTATGTGCTTCAGTACCTTCAGACATACCTGGCTAACAGCACTAAGAAAACCCCAGAAACTCTCACAACTGCAAAAAAAATTTTTTCTCTGTGTTTTGCCAAAGATATATTCTTTTTAAAAATGTAGCTGTCATTTCTGTGAATGCTGGCCATATATCTGCATGGAGTCCTTTTGCAGGTTCATTAGATATATGAATTAAAAGAAAAAATACTAGCTATACATTTAAATTTTCTTTCCACTTTTTACGGTCCCATGAAGTTAACAGATGGGCTCTATCAACATGGAAACTGAATTTCCATTTTCTGAATGGAATAGATTTACCTACAATAGGCTTTAGCTTTAGTCAGATGGGCATGCTGATTATGTAACAAGGGGCATTAAAATTTTGCAACATTTGAATGTGGAAAAGAAGAGATTTAGAGCAGAAAAAGATGTAAAATAAATGGTCATGCAGAGATGGGCATAACTATGCTATAAATTAACTGGAAGTTGACGGAGTACATCCTATTATAATTTAATGGTCTTGTTTAACTATTATAATATCCCATTTTCAAGCGGCAGTTACCTTTCCTAACGGGCAGAAAGAATGGCCAGGCAGGAGAGTCAGCAGCTTGATTAAAAAGATAAGGGCTGTAAAAGTAAGCAAGTTCAGTAATTATGAAGAGAGAGGATAAAATCAGAGAGATTCTACAATATTTATTTCTCAGAACCTCTTCTAGGTACCCTTGATTTGTGGCTTATGCTTTCCTAATTAGATTAGGGGTGTTTTCTTTCTTTTTAGATTTCATATAGTAGGTTTCTTTCAGTTTGCTTATTAATGGCTTAATTTGATGCCTATCCTCCTCTTTTAAGGTACTCTGTTATTTCTCTTCCACATTCTTTTTATTTTCTCAACTTGAAGCCCTATTATTTCCTCCTCAGTCACTTCTTCTCCAGGATGAAGGTTTCTGGTCTATTTAATTGTTCCTCATTTGGGAAAAAAAAATTGTTTTACACCTGTGATGATGTTTATTGCTCTTTTCTAATCTTTTCTAATGAGGCAGCTTTTGACAGAGGAGGGCAGGAACAGCACACAGGACTCGGGAGGACCAGCACTGATTTGTACAGAGGCATGGTGTAAAACTGTGCTCCTCTCCATTATTTTTCTTCAGCTTTTTTGGCCTTTCCTGTCTGCTGCTCTTAGGTTTTTATAGAACTGTCTATCACAGCTTCTCAGATTACTTTGTAGGAAGAATTAGGATTTTTTCCCACATGCATTATTTAAAGTGTATCTATGTATGTGCCACTTTATTGTTCATTTTACTGCATTAGATTCTTCAGCAGCTCTTCAGTTTGCTTTTGTTTTTACTTCTCTGTAAATCTTCAATGCTGCCACCTCATTGATCATCCCCTTTTGCAGGGCAGTTACAATCGTAATGAGCACAAGTGATCTTAGCAAGGAGATTCATGGGTTTTCAGTAATTACTGGCACCTCCATGAATACTGTTCTGTCTTTGGTCTTTGTGTTTAAACAAGTACAGACACTCCTTCTTATTCAGTGGTTTGCTTTACCACTCTTTCACTGGAGACTTTGCAGAGTACTTTGAATGCCAAGAGCATTACCATCCAACTGGTTTGCACCTTTAACTTTTTCAAAGACCTGCAACTGATCCGTGAGGCCTGACTTCACTTTACAGAATGGAATTCCCTTACTCTGTGATGTTTCCCTAGAGTACTTGTTTATCCATTTTTAGGAAAAATGGGTAATAATATGCCTTAGAATAAATTGAGTCATAGAATGAATCATAGAATGAGTAGTAAATTCATTCTCTGATTCATAGTTTTTTCAAATTCCCTCAGTCAACAATGACTGTTGTGTAGCTTCCAAGCATGCCTCTTGAATTCTTTTTAAAAATTGCTGTCACATTTGCCACTAAGCAAGCTGCAGATGCCAAGGCAATTTGAACCAGTCTATTTACACTTGAGTGAGTAGTACACTTTTTTCATCCTTGCAATGGTCTAAATTTTTAGGGTCAGTACCGCTCAGTTCTTGTTACTTGCAACTCTCTCATATATCAGGTGTTCTATCCACATCACTTCTACCAATACTAAAATTTAAGACAGAACAGAGAGGTTCTGGTTGGGAATTACTCAAAGTCCATCGACCAGTGTTAAAAATTCAAACTGCAATTTATGTTTTCTGTCATAATTATTTTGTTCTTTGATCATTTATTTAACTGGAGATTTCCACTTCTGGCTTTTGCTATCATTGGAAAAGATCTGTTTGTGATTTTTTTTTTTTGCAACTTCCTCTCTGAGATTTTGAGTCAAACAAATCCCATTTTTGAAAAGCAAGGGAGGAAGGAGTTTATCCTGTGTTTCCTCAGAACCTACATTTCCATTCCTGAGATTTGATATAGGTACCTGCTTAATATTATATTTATATGCACCACACTACAAACTAACACTAAACTTACAGAATATCATGACTTGTTGGAACTTAGTATTCTTTAGGTCTTCAGTACCTGCAATGATGACAGTTCATCCTATTTCACAGTCATAAATAAGGTGTGTCTTACAACATAAAGGAAAATAAATAAAGACACAAATACATCAGTGTGTAAAACCAACATCCACAAATATATTTACTAGAAAACAACATAAATATTTTATTTGAGAGATTCTATATGGAAACGGGTTTTTATTTCATTTTGTATTTCCTGAACACATTTTATTGGCAGTATTTGGCAGCACAGGGACAGGATAAGTTTTACAATGCAGAGAGCTTAAATGGAGATGGAAGTTCGTATGAACTGAAATGTCTGAAAAACAAACAGCTGCTGTTGTTTAACCCCAGCTGTTAACTAAGCACCACACACAGCCATTCAGTCACTGTCTCCTTGGTAGGTTTGGGAGAGAGAATCAGAAGGTTAAAAGCTGGAAAACTTGTGGGTTGAGATAAAGTTTAATAGGGAAGGCAAAATCTGCACACACAAGCAAGAAAAACAAGGAATTCATCCACCACTTCCATGGGCAGGCAGGTGTTCACCCATTTCTAGGACAACAAGGCAATTACAATGACATGTAATGGTGACTTGAATAGGCAAACACCATCACTCCAAATGTACTTCCCTTTCCCTGCTCTTCCCCCAGCTATTATTGGCTGAGCACGAGGCCATGTGTTTTGGGACATCCCTTTGTTTAGCTGGGATCAGCTGTCCTGGCTGTGTCTCCTCACAACTCCTCATGCACCCCCAGCTCACTCACAGTGGGATGGTGTGAGTGACATAAAAGGCCTCGGCTCTGTGTAAACACTGCTCAGCAACAGTGAAAACATCCCTGTTATCAGCACTGCTTCCAACAAAAATCCAAAATACAGCCCCATACTCTCTACTGTGATGAAAACTAACTGTATCCCAGCCAAAACCAGAACATGTGAATAGCTTGTTCTCTTCTTAACTTTGGCTTAGTGCACTAACCCAGTTTTACCCAACAATGGCATCACAAAACTAATGAAAATGAGCACTTTAGTAATGTTCACTAATTCTTATATCTGTGATTTGGGAGAAAGAATAAGCAATATTCTAATTGCTCTTAGGAAACCTGCTTGGAATTGGGGAGTTTGGAATTGGTTGAAGGTCCAGAAGAATGAACAAAAACAAAAAACATAGAAAACTTATGGGAGATAACAGTTATGAATTAAACCTAAAGGCAACAGATAATTATTGAAAATTGCAAAGACAGTAATTATGGGTTGTTTGTGCAATCATATAATGGCAAAAACAATCTCTTTTTTTGCATATAATTTTATCACCACGGCTTGAGTACTGACATCCCTTTCAGAATCACTGTTATCTATTTAAAAAAATTACAAAAATATGAAACTAATAACAAAGAAAGCAGAGATTATGGATGTGTAAGCAAGGTGAAGTGGAGAAGGCTGTCAAAATGAGCACCTGCTGCATTAGTGAAAGAGAATACTGGTAGAAGAGAGGATTTAGCAAAAATGATGGTTTGCCAATGTCACGTAGACCTTTCTCTGATTCAGCTCCCAAGCTTTAAAATGGGATAAGTCTACATTTTCCAGAGGATTATCATTCACTTTTTCATAAAAGAACCACATGTAAGTAATATGGTATGCCTTAAAAAGCCATAAAAATGGGAATAGCCTGAAGGTCACTACAGTGCAGGTTACATTTTGCATTACAATGCAGAAAATAGCAACATTTAAAGCATCTTTCCATTTATCCCAAACTATAAGTGAGAATTGCAAGAGCACAAGTATTATCTGATGTCAACTTTGTGAAAACATGCTATAATGTGGCATGAAGATTACACACTCGGCTGGGTTAAATATTTTACAAGCTCTTACAGAGCTTTACAACTTCCATGTAAAGTTGACTTGACAGTTTACCAGAAATATTCCATTTCCTGGGTTTATTGCATTCTATGTAATCTTTTTCTGCAATAGAGCCCTGGCTTTTTCACAGTGCAATTTACTCCAGTCTGCAATACCGCAAAAGTTTTATGAGTGTTTGTAGTAAGTAAAATTCTATATCTGGTCACTTTTGAAAAAGCAGAAGCTATAGGATTTACCATTTTGAAAACTCTGGATCTTAAGTGTTGCAATCAGAGTTTTCAGTCTACTAATTTAGACCTAAAATGAAAGTGAACACCACCAAATCCATTAGCACATCATTTTGGCGGTAGTGGCTTAAAAACCAGAAATCAAGGCATCATTAGGCATTTAGTTGTTGTATATTACCTTAGACACATTGTTCAAAAACTGTTACTGTTCCTAAAAATGTGAAGAATTACAAAATACATGCAAAATGTGCAGAAATATACACTTACACTATGCAGATGAAATCTCAGCTTTTTCTAAGATGGCAGTAAAATCTTGTCAGTTATCCAGCTAAGATTTCATGCATGGCAATGTAGCATCAAGTATTTTGACACAGTAAGGATACTTTTAGAAGAGGCTGGCATCTTAAAGGGACCAAGGAGAACTCTGATTTTTCAAATAAGCCTAAGGAGTTAATTTCCTAAATATCACCAAAATATTTTGAAATTTGATAGTGACATCTGTAAAAAGCTGCCTGAAGGCCTGTGCAATCAGTGTAATTGATACCTTTCTGAACATCCCTGCTTTTTGTGAAATTGCTAAAAGCTTCAGCTGAGTCAGGACCTGTGCTCAGGACAAGCACTAAAGCAGCTGAGGAAGACTTGTCTTTATGCAGAGGTCCAAATCCTATGAGAGATATAGAGATTCTCTATGAATTGTTTTCCAAGATTTGCTATTACAAACTCAACAAGCGCAGAAAAGATGAGGAAAATGAACTGTACCTTACTATCATCGCTCCTTGAACAATACCTGATAAAATCAGATGCACCCTATTTTTTCATCATGATACAGAGAGAAAAATAATTAAGAATTAAAAGAAGTATTAAGAATTAAAAGAAAAATGAATCACCTAGGATACTAATTAAAAAAATTATCATGTCTAATAACAACTGCCTCTGTATATCCATAAGTAAAAGAAAGAGCTCTCTTCAATCTACTAATTCAAATAATAATGTCTTTAACTGTCAATGCTTCAAGAAATTGAGGTCAGCTTCTAGAAACTGGACCTGCTGTGTCTCACAGGAACTACGAAAGATCAATCTTTCCAAGTAGTTTCACTGAAGACACTGTTCCCACTGTCTCCCCAAATATAAACTGTAAATGGCACTGTACAGCTCTAAAAGGCCTCTAAAAAGCAGGAAGAACAGACAGAAACTGCGTTTCAGATCTGTGTTCCTCTATAACAGCTATGAATCCACAAGCTAGTCTGGGTCTACCTGACACCTAGCTTGAATTGGCTCATAGACAGCCATGCTCTCACTCTTTCAGGACCCGTATTTCATGATTCCTTTCACAGAGAAGTATTGGAGTTTTGGAACAAGTGGAATTCAAAAGGTAGAATTCATAACTTTCCTGCAATAAAGAACTTTACCACAACTAATTTCTAAAACTTGATCAGTCTCAAGTCTCAAGAAGCTTTTGTCACATTTTTATTTCTTTCTTCCCCATGTTGCTCCATAGGAAAGGGTTCCTAATCATAGTGTGCCCATTCTGGATGAACATAAATTCCAAAGAACTTTATATATGAAACTACCATTTTCTATGCCATGATTGTCTAGTCCTTACCACATCAATAATCCCACATCTAGGTCATAAATATGACACAGATAAAAGAAACAGATTTTTTTATGCATCTAAGATAAAAGCCCTGGAAACTTCGAAGTGAATACACATATTACATTCACTGAGAACACACTGCAAGGATTAAAACAGTAATCAGAAGACATACTGCATAAGAATCAGTAAGGAAGTCTTTGACCATTCTCTGAGCAGGAGGAGTGATCTAGGTAGTCTCTTGCATCTCTTCTAACCTCAGTGAATCTGTGATAACAAATGCATTCTTTCCAGACTGAAAGCCATGACCATCTTACTGCTGGAAAAAGTTTTGGGTGAGTGTAGAGGTTACTACAGCATGCCTCATCAAACCAGGCACAAACACTGACATGGTCTGAGTTTGGGACAAGGAACAGGTAAGCATGGGAAGAAGGGAGAGATACTCCACACACTCTTGCATTGCTTCTGTGGAGGTGGAAGAGGAGTTTCAAACTGTCCCATCGAAGTGAGTGACAAGATCCTTTTATGCAGGCTGAGGAAACAGAGAAATGGTCTTTAGGAAACTGCTTACAGACAGAACTGAGCTGGTGTCTTTGAAATTGTTCAAAAATACATCCAATGAAATGAGACACTCACTATTAAAAATCTACTTTTAAAACAATGGATTGAAAAATCACAGAAGGATCTTTCAAATATATCTTCCAGTTTCTTTTGTTACCTAATTTAATGAAGATAGGACTACCAATCCCATCCTTTTGAATTTCATTCTGTGCCCTTCATCTCAGTCATGCCACATAAATCACATCATTTCTTTGAGCCATGGCACATTCATTTTAACAAGGCATTGCCCTTGAGTAGAGAGAATAGTCAGTGAAAATGAAATAATTAGAAATAAAAGGTTAGGAAGTGTATGACTTTCAGTAGGCAAAACACAAGCCTATAAAACAAACAGCATTATGAATAACATTTTGTTTCCAGAAGGGATTTGAATACGTTCTTTAAGTTAACATCTCAACTGAAGAAGTTGTATTTAAGTATGTCTAGAAATACGTTCTTAAATTCCACTCATATGCTGAAGTACTAATAGGAGTGTACTTTCCTGGACTCAGGCCAGCAAATGGCAAGTAACTTAAAATCATGTATGGCTTAGAAGATGCTTTGCCTTCGAAAAATATTAACTGTGGTGTTGGGGTTTCAGAAGTTCCCCGTTCTTTCTTTTTCCCTAAAGGAATTTTTCCCCATGTCTTGTTGCTAAGGAACAAATTGCTGGGCACTTAAGAGAAATAAAGGGGACTGGCCACAGGGGAGGGTCCAGCCAGCTGCCCTCTGTGCCTGAGCTTCTTACTGGGCAGAGATGCTGTGCGAGATTGGAACTCGGGACGGGAAGCAGGCACAGCCTGGCTGGTGGGCTCTGGCATCCGGAGAGGAGAGACAGAGGCTGCCTTGCCCGCCGCTCCTCTGCTGCTGCCGCTGCTTTTCTGCCGGTGCTGCTGCTTCGCCTTTCTGCTGCTTCTGCTGCTGTTCCTGCTGCTGCTGTGAGCTTTTTGCTACACTGTAGCCGCGGCACCCCCTGCCTGCCGAGACGTCCGGAGGTCCTGCTGCANCACTGCCACAGTTACTGCTGCTTGTTTGCCTTGTTATATATATCTGTTAGTAAAGAACTGTTATTCCTACTCCTCATATCTTTGCCTGAAAGTCCCTTAATTTCAAAATTATAACAATTTGGAGGGAAGGGGGTTACATCTTCTATTCCAAGGGAGGCTCCTGCCCTCCTTAGCAGACACCTGTCTTTCAAACCAAGACACTGTGGTCCTACATATCAATAATTTTAAGTCTAAACTCTAAAAAACTCTTTCTCCCTTGTCTATAAATACCACCATAAGCCTCGGATATCTAATCTCTGACAGTTGTCTTTAACCCAAGCCTATTACAGGGTACCTTAACTCCAGTCTGGAGGGCCCTGGAGGCAGAATTCTGTTCCGTATCTCTAAATCCTTCTCTTTTCTGTAGGGTTTCAAGGCACAGCATAAAGATAGACAGTACTTTGTCAGAAGCTCAGAAAGGTCTCAACAAGCATTGGTGCATATTGTGTGGAGCGTCTGACTAAGCTGTATTAGGAAGAGCTTCTCCAGGTTATCGTTCTCTTCAAAAGCCTTAGTAGTTTTACCAAATAGCTGAAAGAAGAACAGATTAGTTTTGGATGAGCTCAGTAACTTAATTACAACCAAATCCTGGAGTCATTCACTAGACTACCTGAAGCCATTACTCTTGATTTTGTGTGTTAGATCACAGTTTAAACTAATCACAGACCCTCAGTTCTCACTAGAGACCCCCTTATTTTTTCTCTACAAGTAGCCCTGTCTTAGATGCCAAACTCATAGAAGAGCACTAGGGAGGCAAGATGACAAGAAAATTAGTTTGTTTTAAAATGGGGACAGCTGTAAGGCTGTATATTCTTATTTTTGTTTTGATGATGACAAAGAGTACATCTCAAGAGAGAAAAAAGTGAAATACTAGGGAAGAGTAGAGGAACCTAGTCTCTTCAGAGAGTTCTTATGTGAACTTGAAGAAAGTTGATTTAGTCAAATGTTGCTTGATACTTAGCTTAAATACATCCACCTCCCAGTAAAAATTGACCTGATTTCAAAAAATGATGAATAGCAATCAGTCATGGCAAAAGGTGGTATGATGAACTTGCAGAATTTCTATCAGTGAAGTTTGCTAATAACAGCTTAAGCAAATACCTGTAGGTAGAGATCTAGGCATCTCAAACTTAGCTTTGGAAGAGAAGGGGATGGGCACTCTAGGTCCAAGAGCATTTTCTAAGATTAATTTAAGCATCTTGACCTTAAGAAGAAATGCACATATATGTACATATACATATATATACATATGTATACATGTATACATATATATGTATATATATACATTGAAAGAGATGGAAATTTTATTTGTCACCTAAACTAAGACTAAATACAGAATATGCACTTGGAATAAAGCATGAACACTTTTACAACTTCAGTGACCTCATTATTTGCTCATGATACATGTACAAATTGAATGAATGTTCACATTAGATATAGAATGAAGTCTGGCCTACATTTTAGAGTATATTCATACAATCCATACTAATCCCATCTTCTAGGAAATATTTTTAACTTTTTTTCTACAAATATTCTAGTTTGTAAGCATGGAAATTTTAGTGCAATTTTATAAGATGCTATCTCGGGTCGTTTAAAACATGAGTAATTCTTCATTCTATTTTCTTAAAAGATCTACTAAGCAGACCTGCTAAAAATACTTCAAAGACAAACTGATACACTGGATCTGTCTCTGGCAGACTTGCTATTGCAAGATGCATGACAGATCCTTGAGTGGTGACAACCCAGTTTTCTCATGAGTACCACTCATTTTCTGTAACATTTCTTCTGCCTCTTGCAGCCTTGTACTAATGTAAAAGAAGTACATTTTTTCACAATATTTTCATAGGTTTTCTGTAACTAGGAACTGAACACTGGAGAAAACTTTCTCCTCCCAAGGCTGAACTGGTTACAGGGACAGCCTGTCAGAGCACACTTGGTATGTAAATGTTAAGTCGTGCTGAAGGAGATCTGACTCCACTTCAATTTCTCTCTCTCTCTTCTGTTCACCGAAGGCAGAAACTCAGGATGAAGAGATATTTCTATCTTGGGTATTGTGCACGTCTAAAATAATGAAGTAGCCTTAAAACGCAGATGACTCTTCAGTGTTTCATGGCTTCAGAGCTGCAGAAGTTAATACTAAGAAAAGGTAACAGCTAATATTTACGCTACAGGCACTGTGCCAGCAGATCATGTAAACTGACATCCTGATCAAAAATTCTGAAGAATTCTTCTTCTGAAGAAGATAAAATTATGTAATATGTTCTGAAGGTTTTAAAAGTAATCAGTTGATGACCTTTACTTAAGCAAAGTAACTTCTCAGCTCTGCCTTCTGAGTGGTGCAGAGGTGTCAAAGTTCTTCTCAACTACGGAGGGACAGCCTAAATTCTCAAAATGTCAATTAAATCAAACCACACCGTAGAAGTTGAGGAATGCCTTTTATGAAGATATCTACATGGAATATGTGCAAATATATGTTATTTTCCAAGAAAGGGCAAGGTACTCAATTCCTTAAGGCTCCCTTATTTAAAGAATCATAGAATGGCCTGGGTTGGAAGGGACCTTAAATATCACCTACTTCCAACTCCCCTGCCTTGGCCAGGAATACATTCTGCTAGATCAAGCTGATAAAAGCTCCATCCAATCTGGCCTTGAGAGGGCAAATTTCAGGTATCCACAGCTTCTCTGGGCAACCTGTGCCAGTGACTCACCACCCTCACAGTAAAGAATTTCTTCCTAATATCTAATCTAAACCTACTCTTTCTCAGTTTAAAGCCATTTCCCCTCATCCTGCTGTAACCCCATTGTAGAAGGCCACCAGTTTTGTGTAGATAATGTCAGGCATTATCTACTTAGTGAAGGCACATTGGTCATCAACAATTACCTAATTATTTATCATGTGCACTTCCATAGTTTCCAGAAGCATCTGATCTATGACGGGTCCAGAAACATAGGTGTGTCTTACCGGCCTGTAGTTCCACATTCCATCCTTACATACCTTTTTTAAAATGTGGGTTATGTTTTCCCTTTTCCAGGCAGTGGGAACATCATCAGACTGCCATAACTTCTCAAATATGGTGGAGAGCATCCTAGTCACTCCCTCTGCCAGTTCTTTCAGGATCCATAGATGTATCTCATTAAGTCCTGTGGACTTGTACACCTTCAGGTTCCTTAGATGGTCTCAAAACTGATCTTCACCTACAGCAGGTGGCTCTTCAGTCCATTTACTTGCTGCAACTTCTGCAATTTGGGCAATGTGGCTGGAGGTTTCTAGAGGGGAGACTGAGTCAAAAATTCATGGAGTACCTCAGCCTTCTCCATGTTTCTGGGAACCAGGTCTCCTGTTTCCTACCAGAGAGGGCTCATATTGTCCCTAGTCTTCTTTTAATCACCAATGTACCAATAGAAAATTTTCTTGTTGCCCTTGATGTACTTGGAAAACTTTAATTTTGTCAGGGCTTTAGCTTTCCTAACCCGATCCCTGGCTGCTCAGACAGTACCTTTGACTTTTTTCCTGTCCTTGCAAGGTTACTATCCTTGCTTCTATCCTCTGTGTGCTTCTTTTTTGTGTTTGAGTNTTCTGGGAACCAGGTCTCCTGTTTCCTACCAGAGAGGGCTCATATTGTCCCTAGTCTTCTTTTAATCACCAATGTACCAATAGAAAATTTTCTTGTTGCCCTTGATGTACTTGGAAAACTTTAATTTTGTCAGGGCTTTAGCTTTCCTAACCCGATCCCTGGCTGCTCAGACAGTACCTTTGACTTTTTTCCTGTCCTTGCAAGGTTACTATCCTTGCTTCTATCCTCTGTGTGCTTCTTTTTTGTGTTTGAGTTTGTCCAGGAACTCCTCATTCATCCACATAGGCCTCCTGATCTTTTTGCCTGACTTCTTCCTTATTGGGATGCATCAGTCCTGACCTTGGAGAAGGTGATCCTTGAATATCAACCACCTTTCTTCGGCCTCTCTTTCCTTCAGGGAGTTATTCCATGGTACTTGACCAAGCAGATCTGTAAGGAGGCCAAAACCTGCTCTTCTGAAGTCCATGGTATTGAGCTTGCTGTGTGTGTTCCTCACTGCCCTGAGGATCTCAAACTCCACAATTTCATGGTCACTACGACCAAGACTGCCCCTGGGCTTTACTTTCCCCACCACCCTCTCCTTCTTGGTGAGAACAAGGTCCAGGATAGCAGCTTTCCCTGTTGGCTTCTCTATCACTTGGAGAAAGAAATCATCATGGTGTTCCAGGAACCTCCTGGATTGCTTTTGTCTTGCTGTGTTATCCCTTGAACAGCTGTCAGGGTGGTTCAGGTCCCCCCTATGGACCAGGTTTGCGAATGTGAGGCTGCTCTTATCTGTCTATAGAGGGACTGATCTGCTCAGTGTTCCTGGNATTCATCGACATAGGCCTCCTGATCTTTTTGCCTGACTTCTTCCTTATTGGGATGCATCAGTCCTGACCTTGGAGAAGGTGATCCTTGAATATCAACCACCTTTCTTCGGCCTCTCTTTCCTTCAGGGAGTTATTCCATGGTACTTGACCAAGCAGATCTGTAAGGAGGCCAAAACCTGCTCTTCTGAAGTCCATGGTATTGAGCTTGCTGTGTGTGTTCCTCACTGCCCTGAGGATCTCAAACTCCACAATTTCATGGTCACTACGACCAAGACTGCCCCTGGGCTTTACTTTCCCCACCACCCTCTCCTTCTTGGTGAGAACAAGGTCCAGGATAGCAGCTTTCCCTGTTGGCTTCTCTATCACTTGGAGAAAGAAATCATCATGGTGTTCCAGGAACCTCCTGGATTGCTTTTGTCTTGCTGTGTTATCCCTTGAACAGCTGTCAGGGTGGTTCAGGTCCCCCCTATGGACCAGGTTTGCGAATGTGAGGCTGCTCTTATCTGTCTATAGAGGGACTGATCTGCTCAGTGTTCCTGGTCAGGCAGCCTGTAGCAGGCCCCTGCTCTAATGTCACCTGTCCCTGCCCTCCCTTTAATCCAGACCCATAAACTCTCAGTTGGATCCTCGTCTATCCAAGGCAGAGATCCATCCATCCCAGCAAGTCCTTGACATGGAATAGAGAGCAACACTTCCTCTGTAGAAATAATCTCATCCAGGAGAAACATGAAACCAAAAATCAGCACATCAATGATTTATTCTGAATTCTGCCAAGGAACTGCAAGTATATCTTCTGCATTTGATTGCTGAAGTAGATTGATGAGTTCTTCATTGTCCAAAATGTTTCCCTGAGAATCTTTCTGAGAATTTGGCCCTGTTTTGTGTACTTTTTTTGTCAGCATTTGTGCATACAGTGATTTGAATCCTTTGATCTTCAAGCTCTGATTTGAACAGATGCACATCATCACTAGGGAAGATTTGTATTTCTGCTACTTGCCCTGACATTTGTGATCCTTGTTTTCCTTTTCTTCAATTCAGGGCTCCAGCAAGTCTCACTTTACCCCATCAAAACTAAAACAGATCCTTTTCTGTTTATGCACCTCTTAAGTGTCATAAAGGGATCACAATAGAGAGTCTCACACCTCTATAACTTGCTGTTTCATCCTGGTGCTGTTGCAGGGCTCAAGCTCAGCCCAATTAGAGGCTTCATATGACAGAGCTATCAACCCTTGACAGCTACAAGAGCACTGCACCTACTCCTTATTAGCAATTCTACAGATAGAGCAGAAGCCATTCTCCTAATGCCTGAACTTACAAGTTGCCAACACTTGCCAGAATGGGAGTGTCTGTCTCCCAAACCATACTCTACCTGTGCTGCCTTCAGTACACTTCTATGTTCAAGTTCTTGGAGCTAGAGTCTTGGATTTAATCTCTTCTCCATCACCTCTGCTGCTGCACAGTCTGTTTACCTTTTCCCACAGTGTCTTCATTCGGCAACACCATTTCTCAACACAGGCACACTTCCTGCAAGATAGGAAGCCTTTTCCCGCTGCTCCAGTCCCAGCAGGAGGCCTTAGGCTCTCCTGGAAGGCAGCATCCACCCACCAGAGCTCTGACTGGATTACAGTTCAAGTGCCAGAGGGACAGGTAGCCCAGCAGCTGTTGGGGGCTGCTCTGTGCTGCAGTGACCTCACTGCTGAGGACACGAGTGCCTTTCTAAGCCCATTCTGTGCAGCCTGCTCTGCAAGCTGTCATGTCTGCTGGCTGCCTCTCTGCTCTTCCTCTGTTAGCTGGCCTCTCTTACCAAAGTACCTCAGCTAAAGAACAGCCTGGCAACCAGCAGCTCTGTGATTATGTCCTTTATATGCATACAAAATTTATGTCAGCTGTGCTAAAAATGACACAGCATTAACAATAAAATTAAAAAGCAGTTGCAATTCAATTTAAAAAAATTACAAATACACAGCATTGAGAATCAATCATAGTGGTGGTGTAGGAACAACCAATATGCAACATTTCTCAGTTAGAAATTACAAAGGGGTTTATGGACTACAGTTTGGCATAAATGGGCTGTAAAATCTTCACATAGAATGGATTTCAGAGAGTAAACCTCATGGCAGAAACTGCTTTCCAGTAGATTTTAATTTTCTGAGTAAAATAGATTTAATGGAATAAATAGGGGATTATGGCAGTCATATACTGAAACTACAGTAATTGCTGGGGCCTGGGTTCAAGTCCCGGTCGGGAAGCTCCCCGGGCAGGCAGAGCTCGTTAGCCCTGCAAGGGGGCAATCTGCCTACGTCCTGAGGAGGACCTCAGCTGCCACTGTCCAGAATCGCTTTGGCCCGGCAGATTGAACCTCGGGATTAAAGGGTGGGCTCAGATCTGCGCGCCCTGTGTCTCACCTAAAAAATCCAGTGCGCAGGCTGGAAGGTCTGAAAGGAAAAAGAGACCTTCCCCGGATCTTCGTACACGAAGGCTGGCCAGCAAAAAAAATACTGAAACTACCTAATCAAACATTTTAGCATGGTTGATTTAGAACTTTTTTTCTTGTTTCCAAAAGAGCAGAAATTATTCTTCTGAAGACTACTTGGATAGGGAAGGGAAACTCTCCTGGGTAATCATAAAAAGGTCTTGTTGCACCATTTATGTTTTTGAAGCCTCTGGGCAATTTTCCACATTTTTGATCCCACTTTGGGAGGAAGCGCTCTTCTGCTATACCACTACCAGTTCAAGTTATCAGATTAGAATGCTCATTCATATGTTTATATATTGAACTAAATATATATAAATATTATATATTTTTATATATTTAGTTCAGAGAGGATTTTTTTTTCTTTTTGCTTGCTTCTGTGACACAGGGAGAGGTCACACATTAGGCAGTCAAAATTCCTGGTCACAAAACTGTTTTCATCTCTCCCTAGGGAAGCAGGTGAAGACAAAGCATTGAAGATGTAGTTTCTTAGTTATGCTTTACAGGAAGAAACTAGAAATCAGATGTGATTTGTGTCCTCTGGATGCCACCTGCTGGGTGGGCAAGGAAAGAATGTGAATTCTCTGTAGCCTGTCCAATAGATAACACCAGGAAAGGTGTGCCATCATGTAGTGTTTCTCTTCAGATATGTCAGTACAGTTACTGCTTCTTCCAAAAGCTTTTCTTTCTTTGGCATTCATATCTCTGGCTTCCCTAGTTCCTCTTCCTGTGCCTCTTTGTCCTTCTCAGAAGGTATCAAGAATTTTGTCATCTTTTTCTCTCATTGTAGTCTTGTCTGTGGGGGATTGCCATCAGTAATTAAAATTAAACAGCACTGCTATGTTGTCTTAAAATTAATATCCTTCCACCAAGACAGTTTCCATAATCACAGTCCTAAGCTTTGTCGTTTTCTCATTATTTCCCCATTGTATGTTTTATAAAGCAGCAGTCTTGCGGTTGTTTTTCCCAACACCCTTCCTGCTGCTTACTTTGCTGCTTTGGCACTTAATCTGTATTTTCTCTTCATTATCAGACCTTTCTGTAGATGCTTATCTTATAAGGCACATGTAAGTCTTTCAGATAATTTTTTTCTAAATAAAGCATTTTATGTCCAGAAAACCAATAAATATGTTTTAGATTAATAGATTGACCCTTTATGTTTATTAGGCAGAGAGAATTATCTTGAGTTCCTTGTGTCACATTACCTCACAAACTGAGAACTCTTCTGTATGAAAATCAGCTATTAGTCTTTGGGGGTTTTCCCTCCAATTTTAGACAGCATCTCTGGTCTCGTTTGTCACACAATGAGTGATTACTATAGTTTGTTCCCAGAGGGCCATTGAGAAGAGCTTGAAAGCCCGCAAACTTTTCATTTGCTTAAGCTATAGACAGTAGCCAATATTTTTGAAGAATTTGGACTGTTTTAGGTATGAGGTCTGCACTGCACTCTTGAAAGATTAGGCTGTGGAAAAAAATCATTAGAAAAGAAAACATAGACTATAGTGCCACATTAGGGATCATGATGCTATTGCTCACTTAAACAGTAGCTTGTTTTGTCTGCACCTTCTTACAAAGCATTTGCCTACATTTATATACACATGCCTTCACAGATATATAAAAATGTATCTGATTTTAAGGGCACTCCTTTGACTTTTTGTCTTTTTTCCTTTTTAATTTTTCCATTTTTGTATTGCCATGTGAAGAGATGCACATTTGGACCTTCCTGCTCCTTTTTCTCCTTCAACTAAGAACACTATTTCTTACAAGGTAAAGTAAGTTAAATTGGCTGCAACATTAAGCTTCAGCCTTTCCAACTGATTAGTAATCATTCCCCTGATGATGCCAGAAAATAATTCAGTTTTGACTGTGAACTTAGGTCACCTTTCTGAAATACTTATTTACCTACTGAACTCTCACTAAAAGCAGCATATCAATATTCTGTCCAGACCTGACATGTCACTGTACTCATCAAAACTCCTACAGAGTGGTCTTTTCAGTTATAGAGCAAATGTAATATTCTTCCTTTTTCAAATGAGATAAATAAAAGATGAATAAAAGACACTTATTAGAATTTTGCTTTTCCTTCTTTCAAAATAAGTATCTTGATTTCCACACAAAATGCTATCTGCTGTAATCCAATTTGGTATTTCTACTTCTCTTACTTTATGTCTGACAGTTGCCTATCTAATTCCTCCTTTTCAAATATATTACAGGATTCCACAGAATGAAGAATATTGATACCTTTCAAGAACATCTCTGTTACAGTCCACAGACAAGATTGTGCATACATTTGATTACCACTTGCAACAATGAAAACCGAAAAAGTAGCCACAAAAATTGGTATTAATGGCATAAATACTCACATTATAAAACCTATGGAAGATAGATTAAAAAAAATTTTGAAAAGCATTTCCAGCTATTAAAAAGGACCAAAAAAATTCACAAAAATCCCAAACATATTCTTAAGAGTTTTCATTTTACCTCCATAATTCATGGACTCAGAAGACTCATAACCTATCTTTCATATTAAGTGGGTATGGATCACCTTCAGCATAAAAAGGTCCTGATAGAAGCCAAAGACACAAAGGCATGAGACCCTTCAAATGTCCATAAAAGGGAATTTAGACTAAAAATGAGAAGATATTCTGAAATTGAATAGAAGGATGGTCACTAAAACCCTTCTGATTGTACAAAAGATTAGAGAACCTGAAAAAACCTACTGACTTTGATACAAATAATCACCATAGATAGCCAGTTCACATAAAAATAGTTATATGGGTATATATATGGTAGCCTCCTAAGTTTAATTTTTTTTTTTTCAGACAAAGAACCCCCGGGAAGGATGTGTGCTCTGTATTGTACATCCAAGTGACAGCTATAAAGCTAAGTAGCATCCCTGGTTAGACTGCAATCCCAAGTCAAGCCATCCACTGACTGTCAGCGCAGCTGCTTGAGCTCTTGATCCCAGCACTCAGTATGGGATACATTTCCAGTAAATTAAAACTGTGTCCTTCAATTTTAGGTTACCACAGATTATCTTCAGTGTCAAGACTAACACAATTTGGTTTTTTCCATGTCAGACAAATCTTCATTCAGCCCATCAGTTTCTTCTGTTCCAACCTGAAAATAAATTATGTGAAGAAAATAAAACTGTGGAGAAACTATATAAACTAGCATAGTTCTAAAACATCCTAAAGTCTACTGGTTCATATTTTCAAAATTGTAAATATAAACACACATATGAATATATTTATTTTTATGTACCAAAACCTCATGCTTAAAATACACGCTTAATTTTTCCAGTACACTTACACCTTTATCTCAATTTTCAGTTTAGCTTTTCAGCTCATTAAAAGCTCCACCCCCACATATTTCAATATAGGCTACAATAAGCAATCAACTTACTGTAATTACAATTAAATTGTGTTTCATGCCTCATTTTCTGTCAAATCACTCTCACAATGCAGCTGGAATATTTCAGTTATTGTTACCTCTTACTGCATACATGTACATGATTACTCACTTGCATGCCAAATTAATTCTTTCTAACTGATTACCTCTACAATGAGGTATCTTCTGAGACTAGGTAGAAAGGAATTCCTAAAAAGTCTTAAGTTTCCACTTAGAGAAGTCAAACAAATTACAATAAAACCTTTGCTTACCAGAGAAGAGTAGAAACTTCTTTGTGAAAGGTGGTTGTCTCTGAAACCTCTTCTCATAAATAGTTAAGTGACTTGATCTTTTTAATGACCATGATCTAGATTAAATTTGTTTTAATTCCTAAATTCCTTTTCAGCATAATTGTTTTGCTGAAATTCATTGTTTTAAAAAAAAATTCATTCAGGTCTGGAGTTTAGTGTAAAACAAATGGTGTCAGTGATAGATTGCTTTGCTCTTTGTTCCCTTGGAGGTGAATGATCAAAATGTTGTGGTAATTTATCCTCCCCTGGGACCTGCAAAGAGACGGAGAGAATAATTAGTGCTCCCTGTTATTGGTATCATGGATGTATATCTGCTAACTCTTGAACTATCATGGGACCTCACTTGTCTATCCAGGAAATCTCACTGAAGGGAGAATAAACTAATTTCAGCCATTACAATTAAGATGTAAATTATGCCTTTGAAAGCAGATTAAACAAAAATATTGTGGATTTTAATGTTGTTTTATTACTGCTTTTTTGAGAAAGGGCTGAATGAGCTTACTGTGCAGCTCGGCAAACAGGTACCTAGGAAGAAATGGAATATATTAGAATAAGTAAGAGCTGACAGGAAGCTGGGACATATTCAGACAACATTGCTGCTGGGAAAGATGCACTGTCAAATCCTTGCCATTGCCACTACAAACATATTAATATTAACAGCTCAAAAGCATTAGCAGCTTCCTCTACTGAAAAAACAGATCAGCTACTACAAACAGAGCAAACTTCCACTTATCATTTTATTTTCAGAATTTTTAGCACGTCCTCTTAAGTCTTTAGACTTCAAGAGCTGCAGTGATTCTAGTGCTATATGTGTGTTTAAGCTATTCACAAGGGGAAACTTAGTTTGTGAAAGGGTGAGACCGCAGCTGGGCAAAACTCTACCTTATTAATACAGTTATTTCATAACATGTGCTGAAAAATAATTTTCCTGCTGAATCTAAAGGCACATGGAGGACGAGGAGGTGATTTGTGACAGCCAGCATGGCTTTACCAAGGGTAAGTCCTGCCTGATCAGCCTAGTGGCCTTCTATGATGGAGTGACTCCATCAGTGGACAAGGGAAGGGTTATAGATGTCATTTATTGGAACGCCTGTAAAGCCTTTGACACAGTCCCTCACGACATTCTTCCCTCTAAACTGCAAAGAGATGGATTTGATTAGTGGACTGAGAAATTCATTGGACAATTGCATCCAGAGGGTAGTTGGTCAATAGCTCAGAGTCTCGATGGACATCAGTAGTAAGTGGTGTCTCTCACATGTCTGTGCTGGGACCAGTGGTACTTAATATCTTTATTAGTAACGTAGATGAAGGGACTGTGTGCACCCTCAAGGAATTTGTAGATGACTCCAAGCTGAGTGGTGTGCTTGACACTCCAGAAGGACAGGATGCCATCCAGAGGGATCTGGATGCTGCATCTAGGTCATTCTCAAGCATTCTCTTCTCCAGGCTGAACAATCCCAATTTTCTTAGCCTTTCCTCACAAGAAGAGATGTTCCATTCCTCACCAGAGCAGAGCAGAGGGGCAGAATCCCCTCCCTGGCCCTGCTGCCCACGCTGCTTTGGATGCAGCTCAGGACACGTTTGGCTCTCTGGGCTGGGAGTGCTCATGGCTGGGTCATGTCCAGCCTCTCATCCCCCAGCACCCCCAAGGCCTTCTCACAGCACTGCTCTCCATATGTTCATCTTCAGCCTGGACTGATACTGGGGCTGCCCCGACACTGATGCAGCACCCTGAATTTGGTCTTATCAAACCTCATGATATTTCCACCGGCCCACTTCTCTTTACCCGGCAAATTCTTGAATTTTTTGTCACAGCACCATTCCCTTGAAACAAGGAACATAAGCTTCATTGTCATTTTGTTGCTTAACTTTGTGGAACCTCTGAAGTTTTCACTATGCAACAGGATGTAGTTTTAGATCAAAAGAATACCATCCCATGGATCTAGTCATGCTGCAGACATCTAGTTTCATTCACATCTTTATGCTATGAAACTTAAGAGAAAAACCTATTGGGTCAGTAAAACAAACAAACAAAAAACTCCACCTTCCCAAAACTATCACAACCAACCAACCAACCAACTCCCAAAACAAAAACCAAAACCAAACAAACAAAAAGCCCCCAACAAACCAACCAAAACAACAACAACAACAACAAAAACCACCTAAAAACCCCTACCCCACAAAACCTACTAAGCATAGAAACAGGATGAGTATTAAAGAAAGAGTAAATTAAGGACAGATAGGAAGAAAAAAAAATCATGTTTTTATAACATTTCATATAGAAGCTCAAAGAGCGGGTAAGTACTTAAATCAAGCAAGTAATTTTTAACAATCACTCTAAACCAGAGGTAGTCTCAAGATGACCAGATTTCCTCAGTGTTTGTTATATTGTCTAGTTTAAGGTCTAAGTAAATCAAGGCAAGACATTTTACTATCCCAGACATGTTAACTGTTTTCTATAATCTAGCAATAACAAACAAATCACACTTCTAAAAGAGTTTCAAGTATCAGGAAAGTCCAGAATGAGTAAATTCAGACAGGAAGACAAAAAAACATTCAAATAAATATGTAGTGTTTCTTCACTTCTACAGTTTAATATTTTGCCATCAGGGCTGACAAAAGAGAAAAATTACAAGGGGCAAGAGGACTTGCCAAATTTTGAGAAGTTCATCAATGAATAATTTTTACTGGTTCCATAAAGTGTTGAGCACTGCCATTTCATTTTAGCTGTGTTCTTAGGATTCCTCAAAATGTCAGTTTTTGTTTATTTTATACCAACATGTTTTTATGGATAGGTATTTGCTGTTTTGACTATGGAGCAAATATACTTTGTGAGGAAAAGGCTGGTTGCATTGCAGACAAAAATATTGATAATAAAAGCCAGTTTAGAGCTCAGCAGAAAAGCCTGGAGTTGTTCAGTTGAACTGTCAGGGCTAAGCCTAGATGTGAATTAAATGTGGATAGTTTTAATTTCTATCACTGCTAGTAAGTTGCCTGACAGGCAATATAATAAAAATAGAATCTAAAATAAATTTTAATGCCAGACTATATGGGTATGATTGAGCATCACATTAGAAAAGATACTGGAAATAATTTGCCATATAACAGGCTTTGAGGCAATATAAAAATAATAAAAATATTGAACTCTGAGATACCTCAATTTTGTGCTCAGCTGTGAAACCTTAAGAACCACATATGTTAAAAGCAAAGTCACCATGTTCCCAATATAGCATTAGAATAACAAACAATAGAATCATAAAATATTTTAGGTCAAAAGAAATCCCCAGAATCTTGTGTATCAACCTCCTGCTGGCTGAGTAGTGAACACAGCAATGCTGGGTTAACAGATGGATTTGATGACCTTAGAGGAATTTTCTAACCATATTGATTCTATGTTTCTGTAAATTAAGCTGAGAAAGGGCTATAGAACAACTTGCTCCAGGTATATATTCTTCTTAAAATTAAATTGAGTTTAGTTGCTATTTCTACTTTAACATTTTTTTACTTTTGATAAAATCATCTTTGGGCACATGATGCCCAGGCCTTTATCTTAAACAGTCAGACACATGTAAGTAAGTGACTTATGGAATAACAGTCAGAGTAAAGTAAAATGCACAAACAGAGACAACCATTGTCCATGAGAGCACTGCTTTGTATATGCCAACACTGAATTTCCTATGCTATGATATTTTACTTTCCTAAGAGTTGTAAACAGATGCAAACTCCAGATCACAACATTGCCACACTTTTCTCAATCCATTACCCCTATTTTTACTATCCAGAAATATGGACAACTATCTTCTCTTCAGCTTATAAGGTTGCTAATTAATGTTTTAAGAATCAATGTCTGATAATTTTGAAGGACTCCACTGTTAAATATATACTTTTTGCTATACTTCTTTGTGCACCTGCAAGTTTTCACCAAACACAGATATACACATATATCACTTAACAGATAAAGAGCTCTGTAATTAACATCAGATGGAACTCCCTGTGCCAAGAAGAAATCTTGCAACTCCCTGTGCTGGACCACAGGGAGTGAAGAAGGTTCACCACTAGAGAATCATAGAATCATTTTGTTGAAACAAGTGATTGTGCAACAGGTGAATATTCTCAAAAAGAAAAATCCCATGATGAGCACAGCAGTATCCCGATATGCTACTGCTCTACATTTTAATTAATCACTCAATTTGTGAAACAGGAAATTGACACAAATTATGCCTTTATAAACTGTTAGCAGTATAAGTGAAAGTGAATATACAACATACAGCAAATAAAGAATAAAGTTGTGAGGCTTAAAAAAATAACAGAAGACCTCCAAAGACTATAGGTATCTGAGACATGGTATTTCAGTAAGAAAATAATACTCTTATTTTTATTTCCGCATATAAAACTATTACTTTGACCTCCCAGAATTTCACTTCAGAGAGTTACTGGGTTTCTTTATTTTGGCATCAGGGTTTTCTTCAAACAGTTGTCTTACAAATACAACAAAATCATACCAGTAGTATGATCAGTAGTAATCAGTTTAATTTCCACCCACTGACCATGAGAAACAGAAAGCAAAAGCAGGCAGATAAAGGTATGTAATTTTGAGTGAAGAATAAATACTGGTTAAAAAGTGGTTTGCACAGTATTTTCCTGCAGAGTATAGTTTGAAAAAGGTCTTGATGGTATACTAAGTAAGTTTGCTGATGCTACTAAACCCCCTCAAAAGCACAGAGACCCTGAAGGGAGACCTGGACAAATTTACAGGGCTGGGCAACCATGTGAAGTTTAACCAGAGAAAGTGCCAGATTCTGCACCTAATATGGAGTAGCCCTGGATGTGCAGACAGCCTGGGGAATGAGACACTGGAGAGGAGCACCATGGAAAGGGACCTGGAGGTCCTGGTCAATGGCAAGGTGAAGGAGTGAGCAGTGCCCTGGCAGCCAGGAGGGCCACCCGTATCCTGGGGTGCATCAGGCACAGCATCGCCAGCCGGGCAAGAGAGAGGATTGTCCTGCTCTGCTCTGCTCTGGAGCAGCCTCACCTCCAGTGCTGGGGGCAGTTCTGGGTGCCACAATGTAAAAAAGCCATTAAACCATTAGAGACAATCCAAAGGAGGGCTATCGAAATGGTGAAGGGCCTTGAGGGAAAGCAGTACAAGGAGTGGATGAGGTCACTTGGCCTGTCCAGCCTGGAGAAGACCGAGGGGAATCTCATAGCAGTTACAACTTCCTCACAAGGGGAAGAGGAGAGGCAGACACTGATCTCTTTTCTCTGGCACCCAGTGACGGAACCTGAGGGAATGTGCTGAAGTTGTGTCAGGGGAGGTTTAGCTTGGAGATTAAGAAAATGTTCTTCATCCAGTAGGTGGGTTGGACACTGGAACAAGTTCCCCAGGGAAGTCTCCACAACATCAAGCCTGTCTAGTTCGGGAAGAGTTTGGACCATGCTCTTGGACATAAGGTGTGACTCTTAGGGTTTCCTGCACAGAGTTTGAGTTGAATTCAATAATCCTTGTGCTTCCCTTCCAGATCAGGATATTCTATGATATTATGAATCTAGATATGACATAAATTTATGATGTACATAAATACAAAAGAGTCCATCTTTGTAACTTTAGCTTTCCTAAAAGTAATCACCTGCTGCGAAATCAGAGAACAAATTTCAGTATCAATATAAATAAATTCATCAAAGCAGCACTATGTCCCAGATTTAGCCAAACCATTAAACAAACTCTCTTTAGATGAGAAGAGGCACATTCATGGCTTTTTTAGGAAGTTTAGTTTTCAATTGTTTTACAGCAGGAACTCATCCAGTTTCAGAAAAAGCAGAAGTAACTGTCCCATGATGCCCAAAACAAAAGATTGTTTTTTACAGACTTTCAAGAATCAAGAATAGCAGCCATTCACAGCCAGGGTGCATATCCTGTGGTAAAACACAGCATATTGCCATGCAGTCAAACTTGAGGTCTGGCCATTGAGACTGCTCTTGAGAAAAATTACCATACACAGAGTACCAGGGAGGAAAGTTTTATGGATAGGTACTTTATTGTCACAGGTAATATATCAGATGGATTATATGCAGGACAAAGTTATTGCACTGAGTGAATTCCACTATTTCCATTGTCATAAAATTCTTTAAAAGAATAAACTAACTTTATGATAGAGTGGCAAATGTGTGAAACCTGTGGACAGGTGTGTGTATTTGCAGTCTATGCAGTACTGACATTTTCTGGGAAAATATAAAACAAACAAACAAAAATGCACTACACTTAAGTAGGCCCCAACCTGTCAGTTAAGAGATGCCTAAAAATTTGGGTGCAATCCTTATTTCGATCCTTTCGTGTGGTTGAAGAGGTTAAGAATTGCATTAATCTGAGCATCAATGAGAATTACTTTAGCAAAAAGGGAACTAAAGTGTTGAGCATGACTAGCCATGGGAGTGGGATGCACAGGTAGTCACATAGATACAGAGATGGAGCACACAGAGGAGTTCTATACCCAAAAACATCCTAAGCTTGAGTTCAAATGCTCATATGTACAAGTGTGATGTTTCTTATTAATATGTGAGACTAATTTTTACAATTACAGTTTGGCAAGTTCAGTCTGACTGAAATCATAAACTTAAGGTGAAGGTATTAGTACGTGATGACAATGATGCAGGCATTGAAGTCTGGATAAACACATACCTCCATGTAAGATTAGAGTGTTTTAAACTATCTATTTAAAGGTACAACTAGCAAAAGTTAGCAGTTGCAAGCTCACTATCTTTGATTACCCTGCACCAATCCCATTTTGTTCATGCTGCAAGTCAATGTCATACTCATGAGAACAAACTATCAACCTAAATGGGTACAAGTGGTTATGAATTATAAATACAAACTTCATACAGCTGCATCCAATAAACATCCAACAGTGCATTAATTGAACAACAACAAAACATATACCTAAATCCATATAATTTTGGGGGTTATAACCAAACTTGGACACGCCCCAAGTTAATTATAAACAAATGCACACTGGGATAAACCCATTTCCATGGCATGGTTATCCAGACCCAAGTCCCACTAGTAATCTGCCTATTTTTGCCGTTCAAAATTGTTGGCAGAGTTGGCACTTACTGAGGTGGAACACACTGTTATCTTGGGCAGGTTTGTACGTGAAGACACTCTGTACCTTTTCTGTCAACAGCCCAGTAACAATGCCTCTGACATGTCTGTCAATATTTATCAGTGCTGTTTAATTTAAGAATATTTCTGTGTAATTTGGGAAGATTACGAGGAATTAATTCTTCCAGTACACCTGTTGAAATGAAGAAATACATTATAAGGCCATTTTCTTACAGAGTGTATAATACAGCTTTCTCAGAGTTATCCAAGTTTCAACAGATGGAGCCAGCAAGAAACATTTGTTTAGTTCATGAATAAAAAATAAAACTTACACATTCCTGATGAAACTAGTAAATCTTCCAAAGAATAGTAAAAGAAAGCTGCTTGTAATTTTCATTTAATTGATTGCTTCAAGGTACAGAGAAGTAAAACCTACACCTTTAAATACAGTCCTATGAAGTCTATAATCATTGGAAGAAATGGAAGAAAAACAAATAGGCTATTACTACTTGGAGGATAGTTCTGTAATACCTTCCTTATTAGGAATCAAATATTATGCAGAGCTATACAAGAACAAATAAGTTTGAACATCTGAGCACTTTTTTACTGATGCTCACACCATAATTTTACCAGTCCTTTCCTAGAACAGCTTGTACATAATTACATCTCCATAGGTGTGGCCTAAATGAAGCTTGCAATGCTGTTTTTAGCAATGCTGGGCATTAGTGGCATTAACCACAGCCTCAGGTTTGCTATTATCTAGGTCTTTTTGGAAGAACAACTAAGGGAGGAAAAATCTGTGGAGTAAATGCAACTAGAAAAAATGTTTATTTTTAAAGAATGTCATATTCTTTAATGAAACACAGAAGAATAGCTAGTTTTGATTTTCCTGAAAAAGAAGGTCAAATATTTGAACAGTTGCTTTCTAAAACCTGTGCCAGCTTGTGGTGGGCTGACCCTGCCTGAATGCCAGATGTCCACCAAAGCTGCTCCATCACTTCCCACTCCTCTGTGGGACAAGGGAGAAAAAAATATAACAAAAAGCTCATGGGTCAAGATAAGGACAGAGAGAGATCTCTCAGCAATTGCCATCATGGAAGGAACAGACTTGACTTGGAGAAATTAGCTTAATATACTACCGATTAAATCAGAGTAGGATAATGTCAAATAAAACCTAAATCTTAAAATACCTTCACTTTCCCCTTTTCCCAAGCTCAACTATACTCACAAATTCTCCATCTCCTCCACACCTCCCCAGTGGTGCAGGGGGACAGGGAATGGTGGCTGTGATCAGTTCATCACATGTTGTTTCTGCTGCTCCTTCCTCCTCAGGGGAACCTCCTCACACTCTTTGCCTGCTCCAGCATGGGGTCTCTCCCACGGGAGACAGTCCTCCATGAATTTCTCCAGTGTGGGTCCTTCCCAAAGGCTATAGTTCTTTACAAACTTTTCCAACGTGGGTCCATTCCATGGGGTGCAGACCTTCAGGAAAAGGCTGCTCCAGGGTGAGTCCCTCATGTGATCACAATTCCAGTCAACAAACCTGCTCCAGCATGGGTTCTTCTCTCCATGGGGTCCTGCCAGAAGCCTGGTTCAGCATGGGCTTCCCAAGGGGCTGCAGACTCCTTTGGGCACCCATCTGCCCTGTGTGGGGCTCTCCACAAGCTACAGGAAGATTTCTTCCAACAGGATTTTGCAAGATCTCTGGATTCCTACATACAGATTGTGACGTGAAAGTAGTAGTGCAACAAAGGAACTATGATACCAAAACTCTAACAGAACTAACAGAAACTGAAAGGGCTTTGAGCCAGTGACATCCAATTACCTTCTTCAGCTGTCTGAGCTGGGAACCTCCAGGTTCCTCCAGGCTGCCATGTAACTTTTTCCAACACAACAGAAGACCCATGTCACTGAGTTTGAATTACATATTTTGAATGCCAAGCAGTGCTAACTACAAGGGCAGCCAGCCAATAAATACAATTTACCAAGATAAAGTTACATTTTTAGAAATACATATTTTTTAGAATAGGATGAACAAGCTTGTGTTCAAATTTTTCCAAAGATAATACAGTATATTGCAGTCAGAGCATATCCTACATTATGTCTTTGCCCAAGGTGGTACTACTTGTGGACACTTTCATTTGAAAACAGTTCAGCTGTTTCCAAGGACATACAAAGTTACCAAGAGTCTGCAAAATGAATGAAGATGTAGTTCTTCATACAGGAACAAGAACATCTGTGGAAACATTTGCCAATATATACTGCAAATACTATTACACAGGTCTAAGGGGAGATGGAACAAGTTTATGGAAGAGAAAATCTATAAGATGTTACTAAGTACACAAAAATTACATCTGGTTCAGAAAAAAAGGGCCAAAGTCAAGAACTGTTGGCAGCTGAGAAAGTATACAAACCCAGGCCTGTCCCGTGCCTCTGTGTATTCAATGTCCTTACCATAAAAGCAGATTTGGGACTAGTTGAAGAAGTTTTCCACATTTCTGCACCACATGGGGCTTCCAAGGGCAGAACAGTCTGTTCCCTGTCCTTTCTACTTCTTACACAGCACTTTGATGATGTTTTCACTTCAGTACCCTACATACAGGCAGATGCTACAAATTTCTGAGCAGGCTTCTCTACTCACTCCTCAACCTCTGAATACACACTAAAAAGCTTAACTTGTCAGTAGAAAGAAACAGACCCTGAAGGGGTCTATAATACTAAAGACTTGAGATACATTTAATCTGTCATAATAACTTTCATAAGAAAAATAATGTGCTCAATTATTGTACAGGCCTGCACTCCAGAGGATACTGTTTCAGGAACTGAGGTTTCCAGTTCTGAACACTAACTATAAACAGAATCACAGAATGGCTCAAGTTGGAAGGGAACACCATGGATCACCTGGCCCAACCTTCTTGCTCAAGCTTGGTCATCCCAGAGCACTTGGCACAGGATTGTGACCAGATGATTCTGGAATATCTGCAGTGAGGGAGGCTCCAAAGCCTCTCTGGGCAACCTGTTCCATGCACGGTCACCTGTGTAGTAAAGAAGTTCTTCCTCAATTCAGGTGGAACTTCCTGTGCATCAGTGTCTGCCCATTGCATCTTGTCCTATTGCTTGGCACTACCAAGAAGAGTCTCCTGACACCCTCCCTTGAGATGTTTATAGATCTTGGTGAGGTCTCCTCAGTTGTCTCTTCTTGAAGCTGAGCAGGCCCAGCTCTCTCAGCCTTTCCTTGTGAGCAAGATGCTCCAGCCCCTTAATCATCGACCCTATGTGAGTAAGTTCACAGAAGTTCTCAGTAGGCGGCACCAGGTCACCCTCACTCAGACCATGATAGGGAGTATTCCTGAAGTGAGTCCCTACCACAGTTTTGAAAGGACCAAAAAACCATTCAGAAAACATTTGCTCTGAATTTTTAAGTCAATAAATGAAGCAGATTCAAATGCAGATCTTTAAAGCATAACTAAATCTTTCAACATTGAAGGGTTCCACACTTAACAACTTGCTATCCCTTCCTTGTCTGTCTTGTAGTTCTGTGTTATGAACTATCTTAAGGCACTTGGGTCTGTGTGCTTGGGAAACATACAAACCAGACTTTCTTCTGGATTGCTGGTATTATTGACAGCACTAAATAACTCCTCATTTGAATATCTGTCAAATGTGCTGTTCTCTCTCACAGAAGGATGTCAGAGAAAGCTTCCTAGGCATCATTATTTACAAATGAAACATATATTATCTATTAAAGAAAAAGAACATTTTGGCAACTTCAAATCTAAAACTTTAAACAAATGTCTATCTTCCTCCGTAGCTGTACTGAGTTTTGCTCAATAGTGTTAATTTTCCACACAGTAACTTGTATGGTTCTATGTCGTAGATCAGTGCTGAAAATAGAGTTGATGACATACATTCATTTTAGATACTGCTGAATAGTGCTTCAACAACGTAAGTCCTGCTCTGTTTCTCATGGTCCTCGGTCAGTGAGCAGGAGGGGAATGCACAAGAAGTTGGGAGGGGACACAGCTGCACTGCTGACCCCAACTGACCAAAACAATATTCCATATTGTATGGCATCATGCTCAGCATATCAAGCTAAGGGGAAAAAAAAGGAGAAGAGGTAGGGGCATTTGGAGTTACAGCATTTGTCTTCCCAAGCAATCAGTACACGTGATGAAACTCTGCTTTTCCGGAGATGGTTGAATATCTGCCAGCTGAAGCTTTATTTGCACACACAGTTTTTGCTTTCCTTTCAAACTCAACCTCTCAACCCGCATGTATTGTCACTTTCACCTCTCCGACTCTCTCCACACCCCACTGAGGGGGACTGAGCAAGTGGCTGCCTGGCTCACCTGCCTGCCAGGACAATCCCACAGCAATAGTTCAAACACTCTTGCTGTCTAACATTGTAAAAATTAAATGTCAAATATTCTATTTTCTCTCTTCAAACAGATGATGTCTGTGCTGTAAATTTTCCTAATTCAGCCTGACTACAGAGAAGCCACTAACAGCCCAGTCCAGAGAAAGAAAATGACCTGGTGAGATTTCTCTATGAAATCAGAGATCCTTGACAAATAGGTCACTGATTTTACTTTGCTAAGGGCCTCTTTCTGGGAGCAAGGTGAATAAAAGCAGTAAGCAGGAGGATATGCACTAGGTGCATGTTTTGCTTGTTAATTGCCAGACATTCAGGCCTCGAGAATTTCTGAGAGAGTACATCGATTTATCATTCAGACAGTCTGTGCTTGAAATGCTGTGTAACATTAAGAATCAAGATGAAGTATCTTGATTCCATTGGGAGAATAACTGATATAAAAACCAAGAGTGATATAAATCCCAAGAAGAAGAGCAGAGGATACTTTTTGTGAGTGCATCAGGATGGAATGGATTTTCTTTCAAGAAAGGCAGTAGGACTGGGAGTGGAAGTGGCTTTCTCTCACAAGTAAAGACACAGAAATAGCCTAGGGTCTCCTGCAGCAGGGTGATAGGTATACAGCCAGCCTGATGTTTACTTACGGTCATTGGATGGAATTCAGGGTTCTGTGGTTTGATTTTCTGTGAAAGAGTCCTGATTAAAGCACTCAGAAGGATTTGCATATGGATAAAACTTCAAGGTATGCCTCAAAAGAACAAGAGCAGTGGTCTGGCCAGGGTTCAGAGGAATCAGCTGCCAGGACTGTACGTGTTCTGGCCATTAATTCCTCCAAATACATGGTACACTAGAGAGCTGAATATTGTGAGATAGACTTCTCATCTTTAATACAGATGCTGACTCTAGTGGTTTTATTCCCTAAGTGTACTTTTCTCCCACATAATTTTCTCAGTCGCATCCAAGAACTTAGATAAATATTTAAGAATGTAACACCCCTATGTGGAAAGGAAGCACCCCTGGATTGCTTCTTAAGAAAAGAGACAGTAAGGCCCAAATAGAGCAAAACTACTCATCTCAAACAGGTAAGTGACACCTAGCTGAGCAGGGATCTGAACTAAGTACTCCAATTTCCCACTTCAGTGTTTTAAACTTATATGGTTTTTTTGTTCAAGAGAGAACAAGATGACAAACAGAAAAAGAGACACAGCACAAAGATAGAAAACAGTGAGGAAGTACTGGAGGCTTAGTAACAACTTTGCCACATCCACTTAAAGTGTGCATATTTCCACCCTGGATAGCACTACTTTATACAGAGGTAACAAAAAAGAAAAGGAAATTTTAACAAGGCAGATCAGAGTTCCCTTTCAAATCACCATTCAGACAGGACTAGCCACATATGAACAGTAGTGAGAAGAATAAGAAGACATAACGGCCAGTTAAAATGAGGCAGAAATTTATTTGTACTGCTGACTGAAATAATTCTGAAATAGGAAACCCATAGCTTTGTACCCAGGGTAGTTTTTCTAAAGCCTCAAGCCTGTTCTCTTTTGCATGATGAGTATCAGCTTCTGAAGAACACGGGCAACATCTAGTGTTAGCTGAGGCATACTGCATGTTGTGGCACCTCCAGAAACGCCTTAGACATATGGATTACTGACAATCAATGAGTATGCAAGAGTTTCCTTGAAAACTCTTGGTCAGGACAAGAGGATGTATCCCAGAGATCAGACAGGCATATATCATGTATTTGCCTCCTTTTTCTCAATGCCCAATTGCTGTGAGTGGCAAGTTCTGTTGGTGTCCATTTTAAACTTAGTAATAAATGGTTCAGAACCTCGATAAAGCAGGTACAGTATCACTTCAGAAGTGATGGTTTTTAGATAAACAAGTTCCTAATCCACATGAGTATCCCTGTATCTGCTCTGGGAACCATCCAGCAGGCTATAGATGGTTCACAAGGTACAAGTAAGCTAAACACAAAGATGCTGTCATTGGCTTCCACTGGGCTCAGAGCAAGGTACTGGTGGCTGCTGCTGCTGCATCAGGAGGTTGGACATGTGTTGGGGTTTTAGAAGT
>VZRF01013330.1:0-10584 GCA_013396875.1 Vireo altiloquus
ACCTTATTAACACCTAAGCTAAAGAACATGACAATGTCCTTTTCCTGTGTGTTTTGTTGTTTAGTTAAATAAATAATTTTTTTTCTTTTCACTTTCCTCCGAGACATTTTCTTTCCCGAACCTAATAAAGAGAAGAACCTACATTCCCTCAAAAAATATTTCCTCCTCTACATTTGTCTCAAACCGAAACAGGTAGCCAGCCCAGGATGTCTCAAAGGCATACATACCAACAGTCCTACATACCGGGAAGTTCTCTGTGGCAGCTGCTGAATTTGCCTCTTCCAGGCCCAGCAAAGTAGTTAATGCCTTTAACTCTGCACCTTTTTTCATTCAGTAGGACTGGGTTTGGCCTTAAAGTACACCATCAGGTACCGTGCTAGACCAGGATCTGTTAGAGCACCACAGCATTCCGACTTATTTCCTGTTCGTATGGTCTTTTTTTTAAGTAGACACCAGTTTTGCTAGCACCTAGCACTTTAGCTAGTTAGCCTATTAAAACAAATGGGTAAAATGAATGAGTAATTTCATGATATAGTACAAATGCTGTTAAGTTTTGATCAAATGCCACCTTTGTGTATCAGCCCGCTTTACTGTTTTTCGTCCTTAAACATGGATTCTTTTCCTATTTGAGAAGGACACTTTGTCTTCTAAATTAGAAAATAAGAAGAATATATACAAATATGAAGTCTTTGCATTTTTTAATTAATAAAAGTGCAAAGCATTGTGCTGTTTCCCTTACAATTCTGCTTGTGTAGGTCAAGCAATATAATTAGCTGAGATTAATAATTTTTCAGATGAGCCTCTAAGGAGGCAGAAAGACAGAGTGACAGTCACACACTCTGTGAATATAGGCAAGTGATACCAAAACAACCTGACAGGCATGAAAATTTCAGACAACACAGATCTTTAACTAGTGTATAATATATTTTTTTCAAGATTATAATGCCGTTTTCTCCAGAATTGTATGAGATTAAGGACTCTGTATAGAATCATGTGAGGACTCTAACTCAGTTCCGTTGAAGTCCATAGGGAGGGGCCTGATGCAAGTCTTTGCTGATGCATGCAAGAACCTTGCCTAGCTGTGAATTTGACTCCTGTTGCATAAAGCACTCTCAGTCCCATTAAAAAACAATGTTGTTTTAGTTTCAAGTAATAGGGTAGATTCTCATTTACAAAAGAATGCTTCTACATTTTCACTGTATCAAGGGATTTTAACATAACCGAAAGGAATTTCTTTTTTGTTTCCCAGATACTTGCACTCTTAGTTATATTTAGATGCTTTCTGCAGGGGAAAAACAGTGATATTACAACATAAAGGCTAGCAGCACATGCATATCTCTGCTTCAAAGCAGTCAGAGGGAAACCACTTTATAGTCAAACATACCTACTGGCAGGCAGTGAATCTGAATCTTGATGTATGGGAAACCACATGGAATTTACTTGCCAAGAAGCCTTTAGGGGAAAAAAACCCCATATTTACAAATTTTGAAAAATTAACTTGTATAAACTCAAGTAAACACAAGCGAATAGGACAGATTTTCTTCAAATGTAAACTCCTAAATACCGTATTCAAGCAAAAAGATAGTGGGTTTGGTTTTGTTGGCTTTATAGCCAACAAAAGGAAGAAACGTGGCAGGCTGCCCTTTTCCCTCAGTTGCACACAATGGGTCAAGTGTATTTCTTTTCTCCTTTTACTGTTGCCTAGTCATTAGAAATTTGCCTGTGATGAAACTAGTAGAAAAGGCCTCTTTTTTTTCTCAGAAGATTATTTTATCTGCATCTTTTCTTGCTGAAGGAGCTCAATAAGAAATTAAAGTAATAACGTTGGCAATTTCCAAAGATGCTTGTTAGAGGGGATTTTTTTTTGTTTTTTTATTTGTTTGTTTGTTTGGTGGAGGTTTGGGGGTCTTTTAGGGTTTCTATAAGGAGACATCCACCTTTTCTAAGTTGAGTTTGGCACTAGCAATTTGTAATATATGAGCAGATCCTGCATATGGTTAAAGGTGTGAAACTGGCTTTTTCCTCCTCCCATCAGAAAATAAACAAAAGAATAAACTGTTGCTGAAGTGAGTTGCATAGGGAGAAGAGAACGTGTAGTGTTGTCACAATTTGAGAAGACTTTTGTGTTCACTGTTAGGTGAGGTTTATGGATTTCGACCTCCAGCAAAATTAACAAAAAAAACTTTTTTTTTTTTTTTGTAGTTTTAGCACCATTACAATATATGCTGCATCCTAAAGGACACTTTTGGAAGATTGTGGTCTACCATGGTATCATATTCACACTCAGACTTGAAATGAACAGGAGTTTCCATTTTTGTCATTCTACATCAATCCCTTTGAAAAGTGATAAGCAGGTCCATAGTGCTGTGAAACTTCAAAAACAGAACACATACTTAGGAAACTGCACTTCTACAACAGAGGATTCTTACAGAGATACCAGTGTACAGGAAAGGTGGAAATAAGTTTAGATCCTCAAAAATGAGCCTTTGTTTTGCAATAGCAATCAAAACAGAGTATGTGTCTGCTTCTCTGTTGCAAAATTAAAATTCTAGAGTGTTGTGTCTTTCAGTAGCATAAAGTATTACATTTTAAAAGCAATTTTTCTTATTTTACTATGGGAAGGGAAACACAACATTCTAGGAAGAAATGGCTCTTGGTGTTGCATTTTCTTCTGTAATCTTTTAGACTAACAGCCCATGTGACAGGGACCAAGCAAATAGGGTGGCTTTGCCAAGGCAAGGAATAATCCCTGGATTGGATCTCCATAAATGGACAATGTTTGAACCTGACATTCCTGGGACTTCTGTCCAATGGATGACTTTTAGAGGGGATGTGGAAATACACATGGGTGAGACTGCTGGTTGCTGTGCAAGGGACTTCACTTGAGACACACATCTCCAAGCAGTCCAAACCCTCATGTGTCAACACTTCCCAAGACACCTGGCACAAAGTTGCTACCAGGGCTGAACCCTCGGGGTTAGTGAATGTGTGCAGTGGTTTTGGCTTTCTCTACCAGCTCAGGGGCGGCAGGAACTGACTAAGGATTTGAGATGGAGCCACCAGAGGGAGGCATAAGGCCACATGCATTTGAGCTGTGCCATCTGCTGTCGTCTGATGATGAGTTTGTAACCATCTGCAGCGCCATCGCCAAGCTTGTGCTAACTCAAACTAACTGTTGTGGCAAACAGCAACACCATTCGGCCTCCAGCACCTGCCGAAGATGAACATTGCCATTTTATCTTTGTATCTGGCAAAGCCAATGCAGGTAATCCCAGGGACAAAAAACAACAAAAAAACCCCAAACCAACCCGACCCAGATCAAACAAATAAACTGAACCACCCCCCAGCAAAAAGCCCTCAAACAAAATTCTTGTTGTTGTTTTTGTAATTGATCTATGCAGCCTGTAGGAGAAGTTTACAACTCTGTGCTGTACCCACATAATTTGTTTTATACCTGTTACTGCTCTGCTTCTTTCAAACTGAGATCCAAGAAACAATTAAGTTTCTGCAAATATTTTGGCACTGATATTTTGGAATAATTCTATGAAGCTCAGCCTACTGGGTGTTTTTCTTAGAGCATATTACAGGGAATTCATGTTTTAAAAAAATTCCATGGAACATTTCAAGGTCAATTCTACACTCAAAATAATCCTTCAAAATCAAGAATACAGACTACAACAAAAACACTTCATGAACTGCTCTTAAGATGATTCAGACAAACTCTTGGTTAGATTTTTATTCTCCAGGGCTATTCTTTGTGTCTTTATTTTTTCTATCTGTCTCTTCCTTTTTTATGTCATTCCTAGACCATTCCTACTCATAGTGTAAAATGAAGAGGAAAATATAGTAATAAAGTAATAAATAACAAAGTAAAATAGGTTATAGGAATAAAGTAATAAATGAATAATAAATATAGTAACAATGTAGTAATAAGTCATAAAGTAATAAAGTAAATGCAGCTGCTTGACAAACTCAAGCTACAGTTATCAATAAAAAACTTGTAGATTTTTGCTCTGGACCAGAATGAAAAAACAGCCAAAATTATGACAAAGTTTATGTGAAAAAATGTTGAACTATTTTGTCAATTTTCATGGAAATAGGACATTTCAGTAATTCCAAATGTAAGTCTTTTCAGCAACACCAGCAGCAAATTGCAATCCTGATGCCTTTCCCATTGCTGTCTCCCTTCTAATCTTGCTGTCTGACTATGGGAACTCCTTCCATAATACACCAATTTGTCCCTGATTTTAAATTATCTTGTCTGTGTTAGAGACTAAGAAAGAAGAAGACATAAAGTCTTGGAGGGGTGTAAGAAGTCTGGAGTTAGAACCTGTGATGACTGGTCAAACACCTTGTCATATGGGATACTAAGGGAAAAAGGAAACCTCTGAACAAGATAAGCAGAGACATAAACATGTCGCAGTTGAGCCGGGGACAGCGAGAAGTTGCAGCATGAACTTCAGACAAAAGAAGCCATTTATTAAGAAAATCTTGCCCTTTATATATCCAGAGTTGCTAGAGCGGGATACTGTCATTGGTTTTTAGGTGAACGCCTCTTTAGCATCATTAGTTAGTTACAGAATAACAAGTTGGAATAATGAAATGTGAAAAACACTGCCTGCAACACAGAGTTTACAAAAACATATAAGATGTTTTACACAAACTTCTCCTGGTTCTCAGCTCCACTTGTGAGAAAACAACTTCTCACAGACAGGGCCAAGAGCTGGACAGTTTTTCCCTGACTGAATTGTCAGCATCCATACAAACATGACAGAGAAATGTAACTGTGATAAAGGTGAGAAACAAACCTGGGTAATCTCAGTAACTGATGGGATAGCAATAAATTTGGAGGCACACTGGGAGAACTGGTAAGGATGCAAACTCAAAGATGCAGAATGCTGGAGAGACTGGTGGGATTATGCCAGTTGCTGAGGATTCAAGGAAGGGAGAGGGTCAGACAGAAAGAGGTGTAGGAGGTGTTGTTTGTGAGATGAGACTGGTCACTATGTTGGTCTGACTGAGCCTGGCACCTCATTACTACAACCTGATCCACCTTCTTACATCCTTTCTTATCTATCTGCACAGCCACGGTCCCCATCCCATATTCATGAGTGCTGCAAGGACTAAGTGCCAGCTACTGGGTGAACTGATGTGACAAATTTGGTGCCAGCAACTGGAGTCAGAACAAGGGTTTTGGTGCCCCAGACCTGTAGTGGCAGCTACCAACGTGAGTGAGATGTCAGTGCCAGTGACTGGGGCAGAGAGGGCTCTTGGCCACCAGTCACTGGGGTTGAAATGGTGCTGTTCAAAAAGCCACCAGACCGATAAAGGATCAAGGTGGGGAAAGCTGGTAGAGCAATTGTTAAAAAGGAGGAATGCTCCTTTTTAGAAGAGGAGGTTAAAATATCTTGTTCTTTTTTTTGCCCGCTAAGGATGAACCTAGAGACAATGCTGAATTGGGTATATGCACTGTGGAGCAGGAAGAGAGGAGAGCAGTGTTATTTCAGATGTAGAATGGTATCAGCCAGATTTTAATAGCTGTTTTTGTGCCACGTATGTATTTAGGCTGGAAGTTTGAAGAATCCCTTACCGGTAGAGGAATAAGATTGCAGGGTACCTTAGCAAACAAAATATTTTGGCTCCAAAGCTTCAGTTAAAATAGATCTCAGAACGATTATTAAAAAAGGTTTATCCTGACATGGCTACCCAAGTTCAAAAGTGACTAGTTTTTATCCCTTCTGTGTGTCTACAGAACAGTTCTTTCAGAATCTCCTATTAGCAAATGTGCTGAAAAAGATATAAAAGCAATTCTAAGACCCTCTGTGCAAAGCTGGTCTTCAGCCTTCCCCCAGATACTCTTTCTGTAGCATGGCCATCTTTCCTACTGTGATTCTGTTGCAGGAGAAGAGTTCCTAAAGCAGAATTCCTGTGCTTCTCACTTCATCACTGTAGCACTAGGGCTTGGAGTGACAATGTGTGAATACTCAGTTTTCTCTAGAGAAAAATGGATGCTTCTCCTTTTTTCTCTTGCCTATTTTGCACACATGGGCACACATACTCGGGCTCACACGCTCCCAAACACCTCCACACTTTTACCTACATATATAAACTACATTTACCTTTGTGTTCCCCCCTAATATGGTGAAAGCATGGCACGTATTTGCTGCACAGGGACTCTGGACACTGTCTCCTATAACCTAAGGAAGTCTCCACTTTTGTGCTGCTTTGAACTTTTGCTGTCGTTGATCACTGATGTGGCTGCTTCACTCTCATGAAAGCATCTGAAAAAAAAACCCTATAGTTTTGTGCCTCATATATTTTGGATCCCAGCACTGTCTCATATTAATCACATATAGCTGAAATGAATTTTTTTTTTTTTTGGTGAGTGTGAAGATGATCTGATGATCTTACTTTTTCTAAGTATGATGAAGATAGTGGTGAGTACACAGTGGCTGACAAAAGAAGCAAATAATTCAGATCTTAGGGACTTAAGCCTTCTCTAGGGCTACAAATGGGAGAATGGAAAAATTTCAGCCTGAAGGATGCTGAATGGGGTGACAGTTCAGTTCTTCCAGACACGGAGCATCTCTAAGAATCAGCATATTTTCCCCTTTCACTGAAAGCAGCTGTCCATAAGGACTAGGCAGTTTTTCTGAGTCAGGATACAGCATGGTGAGAATTCCCACTGCTGCTGCTGCTGCGGCATCCAACGCTCCTGTCACCAAGTGCAGGCTCACAGAGAGACACAGACAGCACCTGCTCAACTTCTGCTCTTTCTGTTTCGCTCCTACGTGAGTTGTCCATCGATCCTACAAAAGGACAGAAGGAATGAAAGTCCTGCAATCTACCAGTGTTGACATAGCTTGTTGTGAGGGTGACTGGCCAATCTTTGGTGATGGCTGGCATGGATTACAAAGAGCTACTAGTAAAATACAGACATTCCTCTGTGTAGCAGGTCTGATATTTAGAAGTGGAAGTAAGACAGTAGTTTGATGCATGTGTTTGTCTGGAGTTTGTCTGATATATGCTGTCAGCACATGCTTACGTGAGTTACATGACGTTTTGAAGTTTCAAACTTGTTCTAAGCATAAATCTGTTTAATGATGCAGAAGTCTTGACAGCTCTTCATAAAACCTTTGAGATGCAAAAGGCTTTGTCAGAATTGGTTTCTTGTTACGTGCTCACCTTTGCTGATCAAGCAAATGGCTTGCTGAGTTGTACCATTAGAGATGGCACAAAACCTGGGGCTTCCTTGTCAACAAACAGGGAGTCCTTGTAGAGAGCAAGTTGAACATGAGCCAGCAGTGCCCTGGCAGCCAGGAGGGCCAGCCCTGTCCTGGGGTGCATCAGGCACAGCATCACCAGCCAGGCTGATGCCTTAAATGGCTACCTAGAAACAGAGACTAGACAGGAATAAAGGAGGTTTTTATTTGAAAGGCCTTCAGATGTACACTTTTGAGCTCCAGAGGGTCCTGCCTCAGTGGATCCCCAAATGGACGACAAGTCACGAGTTCTTCACACTTTTATATCAGCAAAATTCACCAACCAGAACCCAGCCAATGATGGAATTTCCCCAAGCTTGCCCCCTCTCACTAAGATAATGGTTTACAGTTCTTGGGCCTAGGACAGTCTGGGTGTCCTTGGAGAGCAAGCTAGAGAGGCTTTGTTATGTCTGTCTGAGCATGAGAGAACAGCACTTAACAAGCTACAGGAAACTTCAGAGTTACACTAACAGTACAGGATTTGAAAAATAGAAAAGTTAAAACCTAAGGCATCAGGGCAAGGGAGGGGATTGTCCTGCTCTGCTCTGCACTGGGCAGACTCACTGAATACCATGTGCAGTTTGGGGTGACACAATATAAGAAATATATTAAGCTCTTAGAGATCATCCAAAGGAAGGCAAAAAAGATGGTGAAGGGCCTTGAGGGGAAGCCGTACGAGGAATGGCTGAGGTCACTTGGTCTGTTCATCCTGGAGGAGACTGAAGGGAGTCCTCATTGCAGTTACAACTCCCACGTGAGGGGAAGAGGAGGGGCAGGCACTGATCTCTTCTCTGTGGTCATCAGTGGCGGGACACAAGGAAATGGCCTGAAGTTGTGTCAGGGGAGGGTAGGTTGGATGCTGGAAGAAGGTTCTCCTCTTAAAATAGGCTCCCCAAGGAAGTGGTCACAGCACCAGCCTGACAGAGTTCAAGCGTTTGGACAATGCTCTCAGGCACACGGTGTGACTCTTGGAGATGGTCCCGCGCCGGGCTAGGAGATGGACTTGGTGATCCTTGTGGGTCTCTTCCAAATCAGCATATTCTGTGATTCTATGAACCAGAGATGAAATATACATGTATTGAAGCCTTGGAAGTTGTGCTGACTATTTGCTTCAATTTTGCTGTCTGTGTGAAGCTATGTGGGGATTTCATAAAAGCCACAGGAATATTCACTTACATGATCCATGCTTCTTGCTAAACAGATGTGATGGGGACATTTAATTCACTCTAAGTTGCTTTGTAATCATGCTACAAATGGAACTTTTTTCCCATTCTTTCTGGGAGATCTTGTTAACTACGCCTGCAAAATCAAATGTAGCCTTGGTTTTTTGGGGTCTTTTTCTCCAGAATGAAACCCTGAGTCAGGAAGATGCTTAAGCACATGTTAAAGTACAGACTGCAATACTTTGTTGAAAATTTGTAGGTATAAGATCATGTTTAACCATAAACATATACTGAAGAGTTTTCCTAAACTGCGAGTTTTCCCCAGAATATTAATTACTTAGATAGCAACTGTAATACAAACTTAGTGATGCTCTAATGAATTGAATGCATTGATGAATTGATGAATTGATGAATTGATGAACTGATGAATTGAATCGGTGAACCCACACTGGCATTAAGGAGAGAAATTATTTTTCATTTTATATTTAAAATGCAGATAAACATGAAAAGAAAGAAAAGCAGCATTTTCTTATAAAAAGGGCTCACTTCCTGCTGTTCAATATTTTGAAGTGTAAACACTAGTTCTCTTATTAAAATGACAGGGTGAGACATGGGAGTTTCAAGAAAACTGAATATTAAAATCAAGGAGTCTGATCACATAATAAAGGTGAATTTAGGTCATTGGCCAGTGGTCAGTTAGGATGGCCTGCTTGCTATGGCAGAGACTAAATGGTACAAAGGGAAGTTTTTGATGCGTCACTTTTCAGAAAGCCAAAAATTATCAGCAAGCTGTACAGTCTAGAAATATCTGAGTTCCAACCACAGATTTCAGTGCAAATCAGACCTCTTTGTTAGGCACTGCTCAAATTAGGGATGCATTGAAGTAATCAGTATTCTCTTCAATTTTTTTTTTTAATTGTTCTTTGTTTTTTCCCTTAATTTTCATTGCTAAGGACTCATTCAGGAACTTGATACTGAAGTGAATGTACTGGGAAAAAGGCAGGAGATTTCTTCTTGTACTGTGAGCTCAGATACCCATATAACTGATTGAACTGGTCGAAGCTGTCCACCCACACTGCAGATTTCAGATTTGACTTAATATACAGTAAAAACCGGCAAGTGAGCATGGGAAAGATATGCACTGGATAAGTGGCCTAGAAGATGCTTGGAAAATTGGCAAGAGCTTGGGGTCCAAGTGTTTTGAAAAGCAATACAGGGCCTAGCATGTGACTGGCTACTAGTCAAGTCCTTCTGAAATGCTGACACTGTGGCCAAAAGTGTGTAATGTCTTTACTAACGACCTGTATGATGGGACAGTGTGTTCTCAGCAAGTTTGAAGATGTTCCCACAGTGAGGAGAATGTCAGATATGCTGGAGAAGAGGGCTGCTCTTTAGAGGGACCTTGACCAGCCAGAGAAATGGGTTGATGAGAACCTCCTGGAATTGAACATCAGCAAATGTCAGCTTTACTTTGAGTTTCCCAGTTCTTTTCAAGACACACACTGAGCCTATGCATCAAGCTCAGTGGAGGCCACAGATGCAAAGAAGGCTGGAGCACGGCACAGGGCATGAGGGGTAGCAAGAAGTGGTTTTTTTCAGCTTGGGAGTGAAAGGGAGTTTTTCTGGCTGTCATCAGTTCCTTTGTGGCAGAGCACTGAAATAACAGACTCCTCTCAGGGATGCACCAAAGGCAAAAACAGCCATTGGAATATAGTATTCTCACAGAAGATGAAAAGCACCCTTTCCTGGGAGGGTGCTCAGTGCCTAGCCCAGCAAGGTGAAAGGTTGGGCATTTTCCCAACTTCATATCCCAGAGAAAATGGATGAAATGTCAGGTTGGCTCACGTGTGAAGTAGGGAGGAATCTATGAGCCAGTAGATGGGGGTTTCATTAAAAAGTGAGAAATCTGGGTTCTTGAGCGAGTTCTTCCAGGACAGAACGTTGCTGTTTGTGTTTTTACTGTCCTTTGCCTGCTATGCCCCCTTGTCCCAGGAGCTATGCAGAGACAGGGGGTTCTTGCCCTGTGTGTGTGCTTTATGTTGAAGTAGTTGGGAGTATGAAATCTCCCTTGCTCAAGTCTGAGACCCAGCCAGGCACAACTCAGGCGTTTTTCTCCGCGAGGAACTTGTTGGGCAACATATGAACTAAGCCGCGTTATT
>VZRF01013330.1:10822-78285 GCA_013396875.1 Vireo altiloquus
GGGGGCGGCGGGCGGCGGCGGCTTCGGGGCGCCCTGCGGAGGATGTGGTGAGTGACGGAGGCGCCGCGGTGCGCGAGCGTGAGCGAGCGTGAGCGTGTGCGAGCGTGTGCCCGAGCTGTGCGCGCGCTGTGCGCGCTCCCGGCGGGCNCGGCCGGGCGGGCGGAGAGGAGCGCGGTGGAAGGAGGCTTTCCTTCCCCGGCTTCCTGCCTTGCGGTGTGCTGCCCGCGCTGGCTCGGCGGCCAGGCACGGTCGCTGGGCTAGGTATGAAAATATCCGACCGGTCCTTGCTCGGTCCGCCCGCAGGGTTTGTGATCCGGTCATGGCAGAAAGCAGCCGGCAGATGAGACCATCAGTAATCGGGTGACACAAACACCTCTCGGGGTAGCAGTCCAGAGCTGGTGGTGTTTTCGGTTTGCAAATCTAGACAGTATCTGCTCAACATCTGTTTGCAGCAGACGAGATAAAGTAGCTTCTTGGCACCCTGCAGTTTTGCAAGTGAAAACAGAGGCTCAGTTTTTGCTGTGCTTTAGCTTAAATGAATTTGATTTGAATTTGTCAGCCGAAGCTCAGATGCATTATTCTTATATTTATTTAGTCTTGAGTCACATCACGACTGCACGGATTGTTGGGGAACGATATGTCCTTACTCCTAGGTAGAAATACATTTCTTAGAGTGCAAACTTCTCTCAATGTAAAAGAAGTAGTAACAATACACTTCTTTCCAAGCCTTTCCTTCTTATAGCCAATATTTAGCCTCTCTTTCATGCAGCAGCTTAACATTCCCCTCCTTGATTATCCTGCAGTATTTCTTGCAACAAATGCACTTCATTTGCATAAATAATGAATGCACTGTTTTATTTTGGTATTGTGTTAATATTTGAACCTTTAAAAACCATAATTTGTCAGAGCTACTCTATGTGTTTGTGTCGGTGTAAAGAAGCTGTGCTTTGCAGTCATTTATCCACAGGTCTTAGCTCCTCGATACTCTCTTGGGGCTGAGTGAGAACTGAACTCTTTAAGCATTTTGCTCTAAATGTATGGCACTTGGAAGATTGTTTTTTTTCTGAAGTTGAAAGGACTTTGGCTGTTTAAAAGATAATCAGTACTGTTTACCACAGGTGTTACCAGACAAAGGCTTGAGAGGAGTTAAATGGTGTGATCATGAGGCTATTGTATAATCAGGCAGGTTAGCCATGGGCAAGAACCATTCTTCAGCTGCACAAAAGCTAGCAAAGTGTATTTCTAAAGGTGAGGTCTGTTCACAGACAGAAAGCTGCCACAGGCATTCAGGCCTGTCTAAATGTGAAAATCTTGAGTCTGGGGGAGTCACAGCTAGTAAAATCTTCAGCACCTACCCAAACTCCTTTGTGATTCAGTGGAATCTGTGTTTCACTTGCTGGTGTGTCCCAGCTTTTTAAGTCCCACCTCACACTTGCTTACTTTGGCCTCTGCTTTTCTGATCAATGATACTAGATGAAATTCTAAATTTGTTACTGAGATGAGAACAGTAATTTTATTTGAGTTTACTTTGAATAAATGTTACTCCTGTGTCCACTGAGATGTTGATTGCTTCTCTTTAGACTGTGGAGAGGAAAAAGGGCAATTTAAGAAAGTCATGATCTGCTTCACATTTATAACTTTTCCTTCCATTTTGCCTTGTATAAGCACTTCTGCTGGCTTTAAGCAGATCGTACTGTGGGCATAAATTTTCTTCACGAATTATGCAGAGGCATAATTTCTGAAGGCTTAGATTTGAAGGTGTTTTGCTGACATGATTAATCATGCAAATAATTCTAGGGGCTTCCATGCCAGACTGCTTACCTGACTAGTGACAAGAAATATATGACATCTAAGTCGAAACTCAGAGAAGCAGATTTACTGGGAGACAAAACCTCAGCAGAGGCTGGCTTTCCTCACCTCCATGCAGAAGACAAAGTGGGGCACTCAGCCTAACACTACTTGTTGCTCATGCTGTACCCCTGTGTCTCTCATAAATTCTGCAGGGCTGTCACATGCTTCTCATGCTGCAGCTGCAGAAGGGGCAGGAGAGCACAGCCCACAGCTGGCAGAAGTGAGCTCTGATGTAAAGGAATAGCAGTATAATTGTTCAAGTGTACAAGTATACAAGTCATGCTTGCTGAGCAGCCCAGATGTTTGTGTTACAAGTACCCTGTCACCTCTTACCATGTGTTTCACTGTCTTCAAGTGCAGCTATAATGGGCAAAAATTAAGTATCCATGTATTTGAATGAGTCATGAAGGACAGAGATGGCTCTTTCCTTACACAGTCGAAGATGTGACCAGCTGGCAAGCTAGGGGGTGGGTGTGTGTGTGGGTGTGTGTTTGTGTGTTGACCACAGGCAGGCACTTTACTCTTCTTGTAATTTCTTGAGACTGTCACAAAGCAATATAATGAGACTAGTAATATCTTATTTTTGTTTCTGTAGGCACAAATTTGTTCTGAAAAAATACTTTTCTACTAACAAAAGCTTGTTTAAATGTACTGAGCAGGGTGCCTAAAATCCATTTAATCTAATGAGCAAAAAACATTTTCATTTTTATAAGTATGTGAAATGCAGAAGATTTGAAAAGTATTTTTCATACATATTCATCAAGTCCAACTGCTTAAGGTTTGCTTTCAAATGTAAGCAACTTAAAAATGCATTTGAAGACCCGAGGTAAAAATAGTTGACTTGCTGTTTGCCTGCACCAAGGAGTCTATTTTTGTCTTTATTCAGTAGCTTGCACACAGGCATTTCTGGGGGATGTTTCAGGCCTCCTTTGTAGCAATCTAGGCCCTGGATTTGTGTTTTAAATCATTTTGATTTGGTTAGCAGTCACATTTCTTCCCGATGTACAGATGTTTCTAACCATATCGATAGGGAAGGAGTACAAAAGTTTATTCTAAGCTCTAAGCATGTTTTCAGCTCGCTCTTTGAATAATGACATGATTTCACTGTCACTTTCAAAACTGCACTAAAATTGAGGGGAAAGCCCAAACTTGAAACCTCCTTTTAATACGTCACTCTCCTTTGTACTTTGATAGATTTTTCCCAGCATTACTGAAAATAAACCCCATCAATAGTTCATTTTAAATGGTTTTATCTATAAACATCAGTTTGAGGCTAGCTAAGATTGATTAATGTATCTCTTAAAAATAAAAGATGTGGCACTATCTGGAAATACTGCTTTTAGAGCTCATGTGCATGTTCTGTTGAATTGAGGCTGTATAGAGTGAAGGAATTTATCTTTCATTCTCATATGTATAATTATTTAAAGCTGTACAAATTCTATGTTTAGAACACGACATAAGCAGAATTAAATTTTATGTATGTGTTCAATGCATATATTTATTTGAAAACTGTCCATGTAAAGCAGGTATATGCAGCGTAAAGGCAGGACTGATATCTCTTCAAATTACTCTGTTATTTTGTAGTTTGCAAGAGAGTCCGGTTTTTTAATCTGAAGACAATCAACCTCAGTTCAGAATCTCTGAAATTATTTCTTTGTGCTTCTTGGGTAGTACTTCTTGTTCAGTACTTCAGTACCCCGCCGGAGGTCTGGACAATTGATCCTAATGAAGCAGCCTGCCTGAGTGATCCTTTTGGTATTTCATCTGTGTTGCTTATGTGACATCTGCTTGATTTGTGGGGGTTTTCTCCTTTTTTCCCCTCTTGTTTGCAGGGATTTAGCTGCCTTGCCTCTAGCTCTGCCAAGTTAGAGGATGGTGTTTCTACCTGGCTTCTGCAAGCTGAAATTTTAAGCCTTTCCAATCTGCCTGTCAATCATCCTAAAAGCCAAATTCTTGAGATGCTAGAGGGCTCTCTTAACGTGAGCACGTAACTTCCTGCTTGTCTGGGGCCCAATCCTGCACCCTTGAAGCAGGTAGGATTTTTGATACTGCCTCTGGTACTTGCAAACTCTGTGTTGTGACAGGGACCTTGCATTGCCAGGAGGGTGCAGCTTTCCCCCACCTCCCACACACACCACTGCTTCTATTTGCATGCTAGAAAGAATGAGGTTGCATGACCTTCTCATCTTGGTGCACACACGGACTTCTGAGGTCAATGTTTTGACGGGAATGCATGAGGAAGGCGAGCAGAACTTGCCTCTGTTTTTCCCAGTCAGGCTGCCCAGGTGCTTCCATGTGTATTGCCAGCAGCAGGAACAATTGCAAGTATGGACAGTTTTCGTCCAAAATATTGGCTGAAATACATCGCAATATCTGCTTTGCAAGATGCAATTCAAAATACATCTAAATATGAAATGGGGTGATTTAAGTCTTTGCAGGGAAATGAAAATCAAGAACCATGGAATACATAATTATTTTCAGACAACCTGATAACCATTTCCCTTGCATGTGTGAATCTGTAATTTGCATAAGGATTTCACTTTTGTGCTTATTAGTAATGTGTTTTGATTGCATTCTTGTAGCAGGTATAATTATTTATTTGATTGTGAGCATTTCTTCCTGTCCACAAATAGGACAAAAGATTGTGTAATGCTCTGGAATATCATAGGTATATTGCTGGTCTCATGCCAAGATCATCTTCAGCAACAAGATACATATCTAAATAGAATGCATTATGGTCATTATTTTAATAAAATGTGAGTCATGCACACCAGCACTTTCATTCTTAAAATACTTCAGTAAACTGGCATATCCATTTGCCAATGGATAGATCACACTGTGGAAGACAAATTTATTGCTGTGTGGACAAATAGTCTCCAGCATCTTCCCTGACACTCTGTGCTCAGTTTAGCAATTTATATTTTATATAACATTTTAAGTGTGCTTGTATGATGTACCTTATCACCAAGTTTGAACTAAAACTATGAATGTTCAACTATTGTAAAGTCTTTTCTGACTTAACAAAGTCCGAAATCTTAAATGAGAGTGTTGGCTAAATGTATCTGTTTGTTCTGGAGAGCAGACAGAAAACCTGACTGCTTTATAGCTAATTTTGTATGTGATGGTCCTGTAGCTATTGAGAAAAGGTAGCGACTGATACCACAAATAGCTCCAAAACCAGCATTCAAGCTGAGGCTTCTGAGTAGCAATTTATGACTCAGAAAAACTTTCATGTTCTGTCTTGAAAAACATATGCATGCTCTGGGAAAATAAAAGGGAAAGTTGAAACTGTACAAGCTGTCAGACCATGTCATGCATGTCCATGCAGGAGATCAGCAGGTGAGTCAGAAGGAATTTGGGAAGTATTGCATTTGGGGAATACTGTGGTACTTCTGTATTTCAGATGGGTTTGCTCACTTGCAGGGGAGAAGCAATCACTTCAGGGACATGTAAGGAACCTTCAAAAATGTCAGCCTCTGACAATGACATAAATTCCTGGTGAAATAAAAACTTGTAACATTCATTGTAACTAGTCTACATATTTCTATAGATTCTGAAAATAATTTTCTAAGACTGATTTTTAAAAACAGTTCAGAAAAGAATATTTAAAAGCTCTAATCTCTTCATAATACTGCATCTTCCCTTCATCCTGCTATCAAGTCTATTACAGTAACCGTCAAAATTAATTTATAATCCACCTGCTTTCTGACAAGAACAGTTGTCAGTTTTTTAGCTGATATCTCTATGTATGTGTTTGTACTGTCTTTGTGTGAAAGAACATTTGGGAGCTGAGCAGAGGAAGGGAATCTGATTCATAACAGGTGAATAGGAACTCAATTAGGTTTTGGTACAGCTGTCCAAAACATTCAGTCTTTCTTGTGAGGGCAGGGTATATACATGGTGACTGCATTCTTCTTTCTTCTCAGCTTTCATATTTGCCAGTTCCCTGGGCAAGGCTGGTGGAGAACAGTTGATTCTGCTGTACTTCTTCTATGCTGAAATTTGTATAACCATGGAAAAGACGTCAACCACAGAGAGCAAATATATTTTGATTTCTTCCATCAACGAACATCATCTACCATCGACATTTTCATAGAATCAGCTGGCAGCTAAAATTCTTCGATACTGCTTTTTTAAAACAGCATTTGTGTTTACAGTGATCTTTTTTAAAAAATTATTTTGAAGTGCAGAGTTTTATGACCAGCTGCTCTCAAGTATTCCTGCTTAAGAATCCAGTACTGTTCACATTCTGTGAACAAACAATTGGTACAAAATAGAACTTGTGGTTTCTGCAGAGTATCTTACTGGCATGTATTGCTTCCTTCATCCTAGAGGTGGGTGGTTTCTTCCATTTTGTGTGTGATGGTGAAGCATCTGCAGTTCTTGCTTGCTTCTTTGAGCCTCTTTCTACATTACTATCAGCTTTTGACAGTGTTTTTGAGATGGAGGAGTGCAACCTGTGTAGAGGAGGGTTGTGCTGTTGAACAGGCATTGTTTCACACAGTGCTGAAGAGTTTTATTTCTGCTGCTAGTGGCAGAATAATAGTGGTATCATATTATTGCTAGTTTTCAACACGTGCTTTCCTACAGATGGTGGAGATTAACGCTGCAGTGCCTGTTGTTTGAGCTGCAGTGCTGAAAACAAAAGCTTTACCACAGCTGCTTCAGCCGCAGCAAGGCGAGGGCCCCCAGGGACCTTTGGCAGAATCTGGTCTCTGTGCATCACTGGCCAAGAACAGAAGTTTATGAACACTGTTCATTTGTTTATTTATGACAGCTGGTTGTTGTCAGTGGCCCCTTGCAGGTCACACATGTTTAAACTTAATCAGAGAGAGTTCCTGCCCTTTAAGTTTGTTTTTTACCTAAATGTTCCGCTGAGCATTATACAAGGTAGGGAAAGTTTTAACTAATGTTTTCTATTAGATGCATTGATTGTGTGGTCAGAAACCTCAGGCACCATAAGTAAATGGATCCTGAACATTTTGGGCTAAATTGCTTCTCTGATACACTTTTGGAAGTATCCAAAATTCCAATCTATATTAGAGTGTGTTTCTGTACTGAAGTAAGCAGCAAAACTTGCATTGACTTTCACTGACACAAGAACAGCCCTTGAAGCTGTTGTTGTAGTTCAGCCTAAACTGCTTTGGAAAGTGGTTCGGGATATTTCAGTGAATATTCTGAAATAATATTTCTCCCTTGACATCTGGTAAATTGCATAGCTGAAAGTTTCAGTATGTATGTGTACTCACTTTTAGATCAGTTGTTTTGGTCCACTTCATGCACATTTCAAAATACATCCTTGTAAAGTGTAGTAATGCCTCGATATTAATCAAGATAAGATGGAATATTAACAAAATGCAATTTTTTTTTATTGGAGATGTGAAACCTTTCTATTAACAGTGAACTGAAGATTACGGTGGAAATTAATATATGGGGGTACTGTAGTGGGTGTTCAAGCCTTTTTGGGATTTATTTTAATATTTAGTTGGAATTAAAACCAAAATAAAACACAATGAAGTTCATTTAGGGTGTGTTTTCCAGATTTTTGATAAGGTTGAAGTTGTAAACTCTCAGGGGATTAATATTTTTTTCAAAACCACAGTTAGATAAGAAAAGTAATATCTTTACAAGAAGTGATTGGATCTTTTGCTGAAGATTAAGGCACTGGTATCAAGCTGGTAAATACATATTTCAAAAGATCCTGGGGCAAATTTAAGTAGGTATAAATCTTAGCAAAAATACCAACGTTTGAGAACAAAGATACATCCTTAGCACACAATATAGGAGAAAATAGTAGCTTTTCCAATTGTCTTTTCCAAACATTTTTGCTGGAAGCTTCAAGACTGCTGAATGGGTATGGCTGTCTGGACATTTGAGCTGTTTTAGTTTGTCCAGTTTCTTGTTAAGAAGCTATCGGAGGAAGAAGATGAGTGATTCATAGGTGTCTTTGAAAATCTATCTGGTTTTTGCTAAAGGAAAAAAAAATCAGGAGTGGTCTGCAGGTCCGCTGGCTGGGCACCATAAAATTATTATGAGCATCTTGACTTTCAGGTAATTTGTTGCTACATGTTGTGTGATTCACATAGGTTTCTGCTGAGTAGCTGGTACTGGACTTGGGACATCCTCTTTTCTTTAGCAAGACCTTCTGTGTCATGGAGAGCCTTGTAGGAGACACAATTTTCTCCCCGCCCTTCAGTGACTGTGGATATACCAGAAACAACATAAAGCTAAAAAGAGTATTCAAACTCTTCTTTCTTCCCAAAGCATAGAAAAGGCATGCAGTGGCTTGATAGATGCTGTGCTTGAGTATCTCTGTTCAGCTGGAGTGAGTTTTTGTCCAATTGTGGTAAATAAGGGTTTTGCCTCTGGCTTGGAGCCACATTTTCAATCCTTTAATTTACTTGGGATTTTCTTTTGGCAGGACGGGATGTTCTGCTCTGTCTGTGAAAATGTCTTACTTTATTGACAAGTTATGAAGGTCAAGAGAAACACTCAGATTTGTCAGAAGAAGATGAATAGCAAGGGACCCAAGGGAATAGAAGTAGTCCATTTAGAAATGCAAATCAAATTTAAACCTTCTTCAGGGTTTTTACTATAACTGGTCATGCTTTTAATTTTCAGTTCTCACCTCTTTTCATATATAATTTCTGTTCTAGGAGGGTAATTTTCTACTTGCTTCTGAAAATGTTGTCCAGATATGGAATTATGAATTATCTCTTTACAGGTGCAGTCAGAACTGATACTTTAGTCCTGCTAGTGATTTACTGTAGTGATTTTGATCACTAATGCTTCTGATTAGATCCACTGACTTTGAGACTTAAGTACCAATGCAAAGTTCTATTTGTGGTCTAATGGTATCTTAGCTGTGCATCCTTTCCTAACTCTGCATCCCAGGAAACCTCTCAGCTAAAAAAATCTGCTGTCATCTTTTAATCTCACTGTTACTGACAGAAGAAGTTTATTCCATACATCAGAGTTGCCAGTGTTTCTTAAACTGACATTCTAAGATACTTACTTATAGTAGGCATTTATACAAGAAAAAAAACCGTGATAAAAAACCTGTACTTTTATTTTAAATTGCCTCTGTTTGGAGGCATTTTCTGTTTCTGCATCTCTCAAGAAATTCAATATTTGCTTTAATAATACAGAAGAAATGTTGACTGCTGTATTGTGGTATTGATTTAATAAATCCCTTTGATATTAGCCTATCTAACTTTTTGGCATTACTTTGTACTAAGAAGGCTCTCCTGACCATAGTCCAATTGTAACCAGCTTTTGTCACTCTTAATTAAAGTATACTCTCTTTACAGTTTCTCTCAACAAATTAATCTACTGCAATGGCTTACTGGCAGATGAACTTTAAAATGATGGTGTATCTCCACTACCTTTCAGTTTTGTTTCTTGCAGCATGCCTCTAACTGAAAAGATTATGTTTCCACATTTACAGGCACATTTCTGTTTTTTTCAGGTTTTCTTTTTTTTTTCCCCACTAGCAAAACATTAAAGCTTAAAACAACTTTTTATTTCTAATATATATTGCAAACTGGCAATTTATTTTTCAGAATTCTATATAATGTTTAGTAATCTGTCTAGCAGATAATGATAACAATTCATGTAACATACAGAGAACTATGCAGATTGCAGGGAAAATACTTTAACTTCCCTGTGTCATGTAGCACAGGCAAAACATAGGTAAATTGTTAAAATTTTATTAAATCCAAAACATTTACTGAAACACTGACATGCCGGTGTAGAAGCAGGAGAAATGGATGTAGAGCTTTTATTTATGCAGAAGAAAAATAGTTGTTGATAACTAGAATCTCTACTAGACAGGCAGATATTTGATAACCTTAATTTCTCTTTGTATATAGGTTATCTGTAGTTCAAGACCAAGCAAATTTTGCATTTGCTTGTTTTTTTAAGGTTTTAGTTTTCAAGGTGATTTTAGATCTGTTTTCCTGGCATATATTCTAGTTTCCTTTCTTATATTTTGTGACAGTCTGTTGTTCTTTCATAAATCTGGTATTTTTCTCAAGGAGAAGAAAATAGCCTTGTTCTTTTGCTTTGAGGGTAGTGTCTGCCTTAGCGTAATATATTGCATTTCTTTCCTCAAGTGTAGGTCAGATAGACCTTTTGTTTTAGTAAGCTGAAGTCTTGATTGTCCTGGAAAGTGAAGAGTCTGCTTGCCTTCATCCACCCAAGCAAAGATTTTTCTGAAGTCTCTTTGGTGACAGAGATGCATGTGTTTAGTTGTCATTGGAATTTCATTCACTGTTCCCTGTAAGAACAAGCTGGTGGGCAAGTTTGGGGTGGGGAGCATTTATACAGTACTGTCTGTCATTATTACAATGGAATTTGAATCATGGATCTTTGCATCATCAGTGTCAGCTTAAGCCATGGTTGCACACAGGGGTACATTATTCTGATTACGTCTCAAAATCTCTTGCAGTTCAGTTTCATATCCAAAGAAAATTGACCAAAGTGTATCCAGGCAATTTCCACAGAGGGATCACACTAGAAATTATGAGAATCTGGCTTGGTTTAAAGGCGAACTGTGTAAGTTTTACTTTTGTACCTATGCAGTCTTTACTACCTATATGCTGTAAAACAGAAGGCTTGAAATCAAAGTACTTTAGAAATCATGATGAAATAGGATGCTGGGCTTTGAAGGTTCAGACAGTGGCTGTTTATTGGTTTGGTATTCTGAAATAGTCATCTGGCAGAATGACTAGAAGTGTTGGAGACTGCATGGTCTTGAAGTCTTGCTAAGTTGGGTGCAACTAAATAATGTGCGTTTTATATAGTCAGATTCAAATCACAGCTTTTCAGACAAGAACTATACCTTATGACAGAAGAGCAGGAAATGTGGAAATAGCGTCTGTGGAAATAAATCATAGTTCATGAATACCTGCGAAGACTACAGCCTTCTTTGGTGTAGGAACTAAAAGGACATTCTTTGGAGAATCTACTCGTATTTGGGGCTTCTTATCCATAAATATCAGACTTTCATCTTGCATATGTCTATTTTTGTGTGTGTGTGAACACTAGAAAATTAGACAATAGGGAGATTTCAGAGAAGAGCTACAAACCCAACTACTGGAAATGAGAGTTGCAAGAGGTTCACTCTGCTGTCTCTACTGGACTCTGCTCTCTCCAGTGGGCTAAAGATGATATAATAACTTTCTGTTAGAGGAAGATATCACTTGAGGATTTAAAAATGAGACTTTTTACACTCTCTGATTTTCCCACAAGAATTTTGCATCCTGACATCTCTGGGTCAAGGCCTAGAAGCTATCTGATCTGTGCAGATCTTCACCATTATAGGGAGAAAATTAATGGGGACAAAATTCTAATTGACTTTAATCTGGCCAGCACTGTAAATGACAAACAAAAGGGCTTTAAAAAACATTTTAACAACAAAAGGAAGATCAGAGATAATGCTGGTCTGTTGCTTGATGACTCCTCACAAATAGGGACATACCCACAGCAGAGATATTTAATATCTTCTTTGCCTCTGTCTTCAACACTGATTATGGGCTCTGTATTGAAAGGCCATGGCTGGGGAGATGATAACCTTCCAACTGACCCTGAGCTTGTTCAAGACATGCTGCTCCAGCTGGATGTGTATAAATCTGTGGGGATTCATCCCAGGGTACCAAGAGAGCTGACAGATGTCATTGCAGGACCTCCCTCCATTATTTGTCAAGTCACTTGGGAGTCTGGAGAGGACCCAGTCAACTGGAAGCTGGCAAACATTGTCCCAATTTCAAGAAGGGTAAGAAGGAAGACCCTGGTAATTACAGGCCTGTCAGTCTCAATTCACTACCTGGTGAAATTATGGAGAAGGTTATTCTGGGAGTAGCTGGAAAACACTTGAGAGACAACACAGTCATTGATCATAGCCAGCAAGAGTTCACAGCAGGGAAGTCCTGCTTAACCAACTTAATTTCCGTCTATGACATGATCACCCAAGTAATTGACCAAGGGAAGCCAATGTATCTGGGGCTTGTGGATTTTAGCAAAAATTTTAATACTGACTCTCAAAATAGCCTTCTGGACATAATTCTTAACATACAGCTAGACGAGTCCCTAATATGTGAAGTGAACAACTTACCGATGGGATTGACTCAGAGTTACATGAGGTTACATCAGGCTGGTGACCAGTCACCAGTGCTATTAACCCAGGAGTCAATTTTAGAACCAGTGCTATTTAATGTTTTTATAATCAGAACACAGAAATCAAATGGACATTTATTTGTCAATGATACTAAACTAAGAGCAGCTGTAGACTCCCTTGAGGGGCTGTACACCGGGATCTGGATAGACTAGAGGGCTGGGTAACAACCAACCATATGAAATGTAACAAGAGCCAGTGCTCTATTCTCTACCTGGAATGACGTAATCTTGGTTGTATATAAAAACTGGAGGATAAGAGGTTGCAAAGCAGCTCTGCAGAAAAATCTGTTTGTGTTGATGACAAGTTGAGTGAGCAGTGCCCTGGCAGCCAGGAGGGCCACCCATATCCTGGGGTGCATCAGGCACAGCATCACCAGCTGGGCAAGGGAGAGGATTGTCCTGCTCTGCTCTGCTCTGGAGCAGCCTCACCTCCAGTGCTGGGGGCAGTTCTGGGTGCCACAATGTAAGAAGGGCATTGAAGTACTGGAGTGTGTCCAGAGGAGAGCAACTAAGGTGGCAAAAGATTTCAGGGGCAAAATATATGAGTAAAAGTTGAAGTCACTTGCTTTCCTCAGCTTGAAGAAGAGAAGGCTGAGGAGTAACCCCATCACAGTCTATAACTTCTCGAGGGGAGATATGGAAGGCAAATTGCTGTTCTCCTCTATCTGGTGACCAGTGGTAGGAAATGAGGAAAAGGAATGAAGCCGTGTCAGGCAGGTTCAGCTTGAACATTTGGGAAAGTTTCTTCACTGAAAGGGTGATTAATCACTGGAACAGGCTTCCAGGGTAAGTGATCACTAAGCCTGGCAGAGTTCAAGGAGCATCTGAACCAAGTCCTTAGTCATATGATTTAGCTTTAGGTAGTCCTGCAAGAAGCAGGGAGCTGAACTTAAAGATCCTTAAGGACCCCTATAAGCTTGCGATACTCTGTGATTCAACCAGATGATCTCAAGAAAAAAGAGACACGTTTTGAAATGCTTAAGGGATATATTGACTGAGATGTAACACCTGATTTTGTTTCAGCATTTCAAATTTGTCAAGGTGTTTCCTTTTTTTCAGATCTCTTGCCGTGACACTTGAATGACATAAAGACTCTCTGTAGACTGTTTATGAATGTCTCTATGAGGACTAGATTGTCCTCTTTTCCCTTGTCCACAGCTGTAAAAGTTACTGATATTTGCCTCCTGCCATTCTTCTGTTGTTACTGTCATACTTCTTTTCTCATTCATTCTAAAACCCAATTAATTATGGAAGACTTGGAGGGATGATACTGTGAGGTTACCAGAGCAAAATTAAGAAAAGATGAGTTGTTACTGTGCTTTGTAACTACAGCTTTTGCAAGAACATTTCACCAGGTGCAAGCTGCCCCTTGAAATTCCTTTGGTCTTTTCTCTTGAACTTTCAAGGTCTTTGGTGGTTTATGGACCTCATGGTCAAGAAGAGTGGTACTTTGCCTTGAGTCATAAAAGAAAAACTAAGAAGAGACTTCTTTATTCCTGTTTGCATATGAAGAAACTCAGTGCTTAAATGCTGTGGAGAACTTGAGCAAATAAGTTATGATAAAAATTGCCCATCAAATCCTTGAAATAGAATGTTAGTGTTCAGGACATGAAGTGTCTGGGAAAAGACCCACTGAGCAGCACGGTGGCTCAGCTCAAAGAGCCAGCTAACTGGGGACTCAGCATCTGCCATTGCATTTCTTGGCATTACAGGTTCCCCCTATTCTCCTGGGCAGGTCAGTTACTATCACTTAGAGGAAAACGAAGAGTTTTGCTTTCATTTGTATTTCTGAAGTGCTTGGCTATAATGGTAAGAAACATATATGAACATAAAACTTCTTGTCAGGAAAAAAATCTGAACTAGGCTCTGGCTGCTCTGCTTGTGAACTTGCTCTCAGCTTCAAGGGTGACTTCTAACTACATGTTGAACTACATAGCATGTTGCTGCCATGATAGCTAAAGTCGCAAGAAGGAATATCCATCTGTAATTGTGAGAATCAGGGACTCTAGGAGTTAATGCCTCCTTGTGGTACTGAAATGGCTTCTTAATTTACAGAGTTGTTGGCTAGTTGTTCTCAGCTTCTCTTCTCTCACCTCCCCAGAGCAGCTCTCTTGTTTTGCTACAACCAGTTTCTATTTTCCTGTTGTGCTGGGGAGCAGCTGGGGAATGGTGCTGCTTTGAGAAGAAACCAAACTTCTAATGGTGCTGCTTTGAGAAGAAACCAAACTGCTAATACTGATGGTTTTCTTTGCTGAATGACTTGAGTTTTTTAGTAAAACTTGCTGTGGTATCCAAGGATGAGCACCTTTGGCAGTCTCAAATGGGAGATAGTGCCATTTGACTGAAACTTAGGGTAGATAAAAGAAACTGATTACTTTTGGCAGAGGCTTTTAAATCAAAATGGCTTGTGTTCCCACTGAAAATACAAGTGTAAGGGTCTGGTATAAAGAAAAAAACTAAGAAACACTCTGACAAAACCTGGCATGCTGGAATCCCACACTAAATGGAACAAAATCTAGCCACTATCATATTTTGGGAAGAAGTCTCATGCTTTAATTGTCTTGATGATTAGTTCTACTCAGGGGAATGAGTCAAAAGAATCCTGCTGAATGGAAGAATAATGAAGGAAACAGAGATATGGAAAAGGAACTTCCTGCAAATTCTATCCCTTTGCTTTGGTTTTTTAATAGCACCACTGTTACAGTCTTGAAATAAAGCCTTTAGAATCAATATAGAGAAGTCTTTTGAGTTTTTATTCTCCTGACAATGTTGCTTTTCTCCTGGTATTGTTTCAGCTCTCTAAATCTGAATTCTTTAACCTTGTCTGTCCAAGAAACATGTTGTGCCTTATAGGCCTTGATAGCACTTAGCCACAAAAGAATGGCTTGTAAATAACAGAGCTACTAGATCAGGCCTGCCTCAACCATGCCATGTCCTTTGACCACCAGTAACTAACAGAGATACACTCACACTGTCAGACTCCCACTTCCCTTGTTTTCAAACATCATCAGCATCTTCTCTGGTGCTTTTTCCTCTGCAAATGCCTAAGGATGAATAACACATTGCTAGTTTATGTAATTTCCAGGCTGTAACTGTCTTAATATTGTCTATTAATACGGTCTAGTATTCCATCTTGCTTAATTCTTTACATTTCCTCTAATTTGAAATTGGGTTACAATGCAGCAGAATATCATGAACAACAATAACTAAATCTCTTCCTCAGCATTTGCTATGTCCCTGCAGGCATTTTTGTTAACATTTTTTGTTCAGTTTGGAGCCACTTATATTCAGGTTATAATTCATAGCTTGATGTTGGAGGTACAGCTCAGAGACGCATCAGTTAATGAAAGACACTCTTCTGGCAGGCAAATCTCCCTGTGTTTTCCAGAAAAGCCTTTGAAGGATACAATAAGGAGGAAGCAAAACTTTTTTTAACCAGTCAGATGTTGTAAGACTGTCCTAAAATTGAGAAATGTCTACATAGAGAAGACAAGCAATTACAGTTTTAGTCAAAAGCTTCTTCTGATAGCATGATACTGTTGATTGTTACAGGACCAAAGAAGATTTATTGTGAACTTGGGAGTAATAAACTTCTCTTTCAGCACTGCAAGCAGCAAGCTGTGAATAACAGCGATCTGCAGAATATGGAGTAATTTTCTATCACATCAGTGTTTGATAACTGTAAAATACTTGATAAACCCTTGGACTACTGAGTTATATGGTTAAGATGTGGCACAGGGGACGAATTTTACAGGCACCTAAACAAACAGCTCTGCTTCACTAGTCTTAAACAGTAACATACTGGGACAAAGAAACAGTTTTTGCTAATCCTTGCAGAAAGGAAGGTGAATGCATAATGATGGCAAAATTTTAAATCATTGTATCCAAATCTCAGCATCTGCCCAATCCCTAAGCACACATGAGAAGCAGGGAGATATCAGGAGGGCCCAGTTAAGCTCTTTTCAGGAAAAGCTACGTGAACAGATCAGGGCTTTTGCCACCTTGCTTGGTGACATGTTTCATATTGTCCCTGACACAAGTGATGATGGTCAGTAAGCCTACCACAGTGACACACCTCCTCTTGGGTTTCATGGTAAAGACACTACTCATTAACTTCCTTGGACAAATGCAGTTTGTCAATTTGGCACACATCCCAACCCCAGATGTTCAGAGATTTTGAGTAGTTCTCAGGAAAAAAATTAAATTTTCTGACTCAGTATAGCATATTTAAATTTTTTGTAACTAGCTTCTACTTTTGACCTTCCCTAGACTGTTTTTTAAAGACATTCTCATTAAAAGAAAAGCTGGGTTTCTAGTGTAATTCCGTAAACATAAGACCTGATGCATTAAAGCAGACTAAAATTTGTGGCACTTACAATGAGACAGATGTCAAAACTGATTCTTTGTTTAAGAGACAACAAAAAGAGAATCAGAAGGGAAAGGTGAGATTCTTGCTAAGTGTAGGGCATTATTTCTGCTGAAAAAGGCTGCAGGCAGTGTACATTTGAAAGGAATAGACACCCCCAGAACACAATCCGATTTCACTCTAGATATTCTAGTCAATCGCTGTAGAACTTAAAGGTTTTAAAGACAATATTAAGCATGATGACTTAAGGTAGTTCGGTAAGTCAACTGAAGGTTTTCTCACATAAATAAGGCAGTGGAAACAGAGCCCAGCTGTTCAGTCTATCTATCTTTTTGTTCCTAAGCAGTGAACTTCCATGTGTTAGCTTTCAAGAAGCTGTTTTAGCATTTTGATATTTTGTGTTAAAAACAAACAGAAAAATTGGGGCTCTTACTAAGCCATTTCAGCAGCACAATTCTTCATCCCTCTTACGGTCTGTGGTTATAAGAAACACATTATTGTTTAGAATCATAATGACCATATTTACAGCAACAATGTCTATCTCAATTCCTTTTATACTAGTTGGATGATATCAACTATAGTTTGAAAGACTAGGATGTGAGAGTAATCTTTGAAAAGAGAAAGCTGAATAGCATGATTGAGTTTAATTTTATTTTTTAACCTTATCACATATATTATCATTGCTATGTGTTTCTTGTACATCCTCCAAAGTGTCTGTTGGAATGATTCCTGGTGTCTGCTTAATAAAAATACCAAGCTAAACTCCATTATGTTTGCTTGTCCTAAGATACCGCAAAGTTTTCCTCCAGTTGTTTCAAAATTACCATAATATGTTGCTCTGCCAGTTAAAATATGTGGCCTGTCAGCACTTATTTTACAAGGTCTCTTTGTTGTGGTCCAGTTAAACACCTAAATACCTGCTCCAAGTTGGCGACTTGGATGCACAAATGTAGCACACGTTTAAATGCTCTGTTGAATAATATCACTGTGCTCTGCAGGATCACACTCTAAAACACAAGTACGTTTTGCAGATCACATTAGCATCACACAGGGCATCACATATGCTCGGGCAGCTGTGTGAAGGTATCAGCCGTGGCTTTGGAAAGACATGTATAAAAATTGACATGTTTGCTTACAATACCTGAATACCAGTTGTTTATTAGACAGCTATGATCGCTGTTGAGCTGGAAGGGAAAAAATGTCTCTGGAGTTGATGGCAAAAGGTGCTTAACTCAGCATTTCACCTGAAGTGTCTTAAGCAGTCTACGCTGGCTCTGCTTTTTACCATCTCACTGCAAGCTCCACCTTCATCGAGGAATTAGTAAGTAGCTTTTTTTGAATGACTTTGAAATTTCCCCTTGTGCAGCAAAAACTATGGCTGTTTTTTGAGCCAAAGAAATAATTCACAGGGAGTAAGCCATTAAGTGAGTTCATCCTCTTGTTTTCTTTTGTTTGTGTTCCTCACACTTGTGGTAATGACTCTAGCTGCTACTTGAAGGAAAGTGAGCCCATCTGAGTTTCGAGTATTGTGTGTTTACTAGGTAACACTTTGACACTATAGCTGAAAATGTTTTGTGCAAGGCACTGCTTTGACTTCTTTGCCTTCACCTAGTTTCTACTATTTCCCATAGTTGACAAATATTTTTTCTCATTAGCCTGGTTCACAAGCATAGCTTCTGTCCCACAATGGCTATATATATTAGCATTTCCAGTGTGAAAATCTGGGTCAGATGTGTCATATTTACACTGTAGTGAAGTCCTTACCTCCCAGCCCCTGATGCACGCCAGCCATTAAAGTCCTGCTGAAAATCATTTTTTATCAATCTGCAAAGTCAAATATATCTATGCAAATTTATTTGTACTCTGTGTTTGTTTCCCTGAAATATTTACAAGACTTTGAAATTCACTGTCTGGAAGTATTAGCAGCAGTAAACAAATCATTCTAGTATTCAGGGAAAGCCACCCCAAAAGGGAAGCAAGCAGTTTTTGAAGTAATTCCAGTTCATTTGGGTGAAAGACTCAAGACAAAAAGGGATCTGTTTAATCTGCACCTTCTCAGTCTCTCAGTCTGGCAGGATGTTTCCTACACAGAGCTTGAGAGCTCGTAAGCAAAGTAGGAAGCATACCAGATAAATTCACAGGTTCCTCACCTGCTAGGGCTGTTTTTTCTGCACTTCCTGTAGTCTCGGCATTTTTCTGCCGTAGAATTCTTCAGCTGACAAGAGAAATTAAACTGACAATAAACAAAGAGTGGGGAAATTGCTGCCTGCTGCTTCCAAAGCACTAAGTGGAAAAGAAGTTATCATACAAGCAGCCCTGTGATAGCAAAGATTGTTGTTTCCCATGTTTGGCAGGACCCTAAGGGAAAAGGAGCCTTGTTTTACTCCAAATAATCACAAGAGAGCTAGGTGACTGCTGACTTGAGATGTAATTTCTCTCCTAGACCTCTCTGGATAGTAGCATGAATGCTACACACCTACCCCACTGTTCCTGCCATAAGGTCAAAGTTGGATTAATAGCTTCTCTACAGTTGATGAAGTGTCACTATCCAGGTGTTTTCCTGGAAGCATCAAAGCTCAGTCCTGACTGATTGCTACTCTAACCTGTTTCCCATCTTTAAACGTAGCCTGCTGCTTCTCAAAGCTCCAGATAACTGAGTGGAGATGACACTGATGGACTGGACTTTGTACTGAGCAGGAAGGCTGTCTGAGTGAAGTCTCAAGCAAGGAAAACAAAAGCCATTGTTACTATTTGGCAGTTTCTGCTAGAAAGAGCAGTGGAACAGAATGACACATGCAAAGGGTGTTTAAAACAAGTGCACAACTCTCCTCTGTGCCCTCAGCTAAGGAAAGAGCTGATTGAACGAAGAGCTCAATGGGGATGCCTAGGAAGAGTTTGGCTTTACCCAAAGCCTCCTCATAGAGGGCCAAGAAGTGCCTCTAGTTGCCAGGGACACAAATCAAATTGTACATGAAATAGCACCTAGATGGTGAGTCACAGGTAACTGTGCCAGGACAGGACTTTGGTCTGACTCTTTCTAAAGCAGTTAATCTCTCACTCCTAGTAGTCCCTCCCTGTGCTCTGTGAGCTTTGAGGAAGATGGGGAGAGGGACAAGCTTGTATCTGTGGTCCTACCTGGACACAAGGAATTGGGATTGGTGGAATTGTGCCTTTGAGGACTGGAGAGGGTTCTTCATGATAACTCCAAAAACTATCTCCAAAGGCAGGGTTATATTTGGTCTGCTGCAGAGTGTGGCACAGATAGACCTGGGTACCTGAGAACATTTAGTCTCTCCTGCCCTTGGTTACACATAATGAACCTTCTCCACAAAGAGTGGGTCTCACCCACTTTTCAGTTTTTACTTAGTCTTTGTGTCCACCAGGGCTAAGTTCTTTAGAAAGGGCAAAAAAGCAAAGTGTCATGTCTTCCAATAAGATGAGTGGTAGGAAGCTACCACATGTATAGGAAGCTCTTGCTGTTGCACAGCCTAGGCATTGCTGCTTTAGCATTCACTGGCAAGAGCACTTATTCCCTGCAGTCATCCCTCACTTGTTCTTTTCTTGACAGCAGATGGGAAGCAGGATAAGAAGACACCCTGAAAAAAGAGTAATTACATCCTTATCTTTGCTTAATCTTGATTTTTCTGCACCTTCTTTCATAAGAGTTGATTAGTTGTGCTGTGTCAAGCAGATGCTTTAAAGAAATCTATTTATGGGGACACTCTGTTTGCAGCTGGAAGTGGTTTACAATGGCAAATAAAAGGACTTTCTCCACTGAGATGTGCAGACAGGCCCAAGGTCATGCTAGTCAAGCAGAAGACATTCTGTTAGTGAACAAGATCAATGTGCTAGCACAGCCAGGCCCTCAGAATCACAGAATGGCTGAGGTTGGAAGGGACGTCTGAAGGTCATAGGATGCAATCCCCCACTTCAAGCAAGACCACCTAGAGCCAATTGCCCAGGAACACGTCCAGACAGCTTTTGAGTATCTTCAAGGATGGAGACCCTACAACCTCCCTGGACAACCTGTGCCAGTGCTCAGTCATCCTCACAGTAAGATGTGTTTCCTGATGGTTGGGAAGAATCTCCTGGCTATCAGTTTGTGTTTGAATGTCCTAATTAAGGGTGTTCCTTGGACTAATCCTGCTGGCCACAACTTACCTGGAGGTAAGTGTGAGCACAAGAACTTTGATGTACCAGCACGAGCAAAACAATTTTATATCTTTGTTTTGGTGAAAGAAAAGTTGAAAGAATTATCTGCTGTGACAGGGAGAGGGAATTCCAGATAGGTTTGTCTGAGAAACCAGTGGCTTCTCTGTATAGTTTGATCCGAACCACCTGCAGGCTGACCAAGATTCCTTTGATTTCCGTAAACTACAGGCTAGTGATTGCTCCTGTTGGCACAGAACTTGCATTTTAAAGTGTATTTTCTTTGTCACCTCCCAGGGATGCATATTTAATTGCATGTAATTTTGGTGTGGTGATCTCAGAGTAATATAAAGACTATGCATCATAATTTAGAAGGTAAGGGCTTAGGCTTTATGATTATAGTATGCAAACCTTCCCAAATTAGGCAGAAATCTAGGGAAATGAGAGAAATGCATGAGAGAAATGCACCCAGTTTATTTGCAGAAAAGCCACCTAGTCTCCTTCTTAGCAGAATTGATACTGCCTGGTGCAGGACAATAGCAAAGAGAAGTCCTGCGAGTCCTGCACAAGGCAAATTTGCAAAACCCTGAAGTACAGCTTCAACTTTGAACAAGCAAATCCTGCAGCATCCTGCACTGTTTCCAGGATTTAGGCAGGGGGGGCATACAACAGACATATGTGTGCATCCTGTACAGACTGACACAGACCTGCTGTTCATAGAGGTCACCAAAAGCAATTTCCTTGTGATTTCTAATTTAAAGATACAGTCCCTGAATTAGTGAATAATGAGAATGAAATGACCCATCACTGTGTGTCCATTCTGTCTCTGCCTCCCACCTGACCACTTTTTATCATAAAAAATGGTGAAATTTCTCATGCATACCATGGCCAGATGTGCTTGACCTGAACTGTGAGAGTATTTGAAACTGAACTGATTTTTCTGCTAGCATGGAAGTTAATATCAGTCTTATATGAGGACTCTAAACACCACCGGATTTGAACATTTTGGTGAAATATAGGCTGACTTTAATTTTTATCAAATACTGATGGCAGAAACACCAATTACTTTTTTCAAGTAATGAGCCTAGGTCCATAATTTGCCTCTAGATTTTATGCATTTTAGAAACTGAAGAGGCTCAGATCTTCATTTTGATTGAATGCTAGCTCTAACAGTAATAGTTCCCTTCAGAAGGCACCAGAAACAAAATTAATAATGATAAACAGGTCTCCTAGTGAATAGTAATAAGAGGATGCCACTTTTTTTCCAGATCTCTTTGGAAAAATAGCATACAATGTAGTGCCACAAGTAAATAGCCTAAACTCTTCATTTTTTATTTAACCAAAGACTTATTGTTTCATGGAAAAAAAAACCCAAAACCCAACTTTGCTTTTCTGAGGAATGCCCATTATGCATACAACATATTAGAATAAGTTCAAAGTTCATTGGGGCCAGCTGCTTGTTAGAGAATGAACAGCAAGCTGAGATATTTTTGACTCTATCATGGGAATGCAAAGATGCCTGCAAGAGCATCTTTTTGATATTGCTGCAAACACAAAAGTCTCTTCTTTATCTATGAAGCAGAATTCTGGAAAGGGTTGCCTTCTATGTGTCGATAAAGACATTTTTTTTCCCCCCATTATTCCACTGTTGAAGAACATAGGGGAAATCAAGACAGGTGCATGTTATAATGACAAAGTAGCCATGCAGGCTCCTCTTTTCATTACTGGTGGCAGCAGCAGTAGCAGCAGCTATTACCTTTTTTGAAAGATAAGATTTGTTATAGCAGCAGCCTATTACACCAGGAAACCTCTCATCCTAAATTGGTTTGCTTAGCTAGGCAAAGGCAGAAATTGGTTAAAAGGAAAGGGAGTGAGAGAGATATGGCTCCTCATATTTTTGTGCCACACGTTTTGTATAAAGACACGGATAATGAGGCTGGCTGACATTTATGCCACTGGCAGCAAGTGCTTAGATGAGCGGGGCAGTTAGCACCCTGCAAGGACAAGCCCTGTTCTTATACATCATACCTGGGCACTGACCAAAGCCGTGTGAGTGCACACCGCTTCCTCACAAATGGTGTCTTATTGCCCAGTCATCCCATTTGGCAGCCTTGCTGGGATGTCTTCTGTGTGCACTGATGGCTCACATGGGAAGAAGAAGCTCTCAGAGAGTAGCAGGAGCCAAGCTGGAGTAGCCTCAGAGCTGTCCTCCCCATCGCCTGGGGGAGACAGTGATGCCCCTGACACCGCCTTGCAGCTGTGTCTGACACGCAGGCAATTCCTTGCAGAAATGGAATGAAGGTGTTGTGCTGCTGCGAAGAAGGAACTGACATTGAAGTGATAACTCATGTTTCATGCTCAGAGGCCGTTTCCTGTGTAAGGGGGCTTGAACACACACTGAAGAAAAAAAATACTTCAGAAGACTGTAGTAATGCAATGCCCTTTCTTGTGAGCTGTGCAGGATATTAATATTTTTTTCATTTCCACAGTCTCCATAGCTCCCAGTCATAGCACTCTGATGTTACTGCAAAGTAAGAAAAGAAAGGAGAGGTATAATTTCTTTTTTAGTTCACTTCCTAATTTAGCTTCTAAAATTGAGATGTTTTCTATAATCTCTTTCTTAGTGTGATGGCCTTTGGAAACACCATTAGAAAACAATCCAGGCTTTTTGTGTGTTTTCTTGCCCAAATAATGCAAGTTCATACTGAGACCACTGCTGTTTAACACCTCCGTCAGTGACATGGATAGTGGGATCAAGAGCAGCCTCAGCAACTTGCCACCCACACCAAGCAGTGTGGTCCAGCCAGCAAATGTGCACTTGCAGTCCACAAGGCCAAACGTGTCCTGGGCTGCATCCAAAGCAGTGTGGGCAGCAGGGCCAGGGAGGGGATTCTGCCCCTCTGCTCTGCTTTGGTGAGACCCCACCTGGAACTCTGCATCCAGCCCTGGGGTCATCGACATAAGAAAGACGTGGAGTGAGTCCAGAGGAGGCCACAAAGATGAGCAGAAGGATGGAGAATGTCTCCAGAGAGAGTTGCAGCTGTTCTGCCTAGAGAAGCTCCCAGGGAGACTTATAGGAGCCTTCCAGCATGCAGAGGGGGCAGCGAGAGCTGGAGAGGCACTCTTTACAAGGTCATGCAGTGATATATCAAGGGAAACTGCTTTAGGCTGAAGGATTTACATTAGCTATTAGGAGGAAATTCTTTACTGTGAGGGTGGTGAGGCACTGGCACAGGTTGCCCAAAGAAACTTTGGATGCCCCATCCCTGGAAGTGTTTAAGTGTTGAACAGGCCTTTGTGCCGCCTTCTCTAGTGCAGAATTTGCTAGGCCATGATAGGGGGACTGGAACCAGATGACCTTCAGAGTCCCTTACAACTCAAACCATTCTATGAATCTATGATTTGGACGCCTCAGTTATGTATGTTTTGTACTACATGGTGATGAAACAGTTCCTAAGCAAAATCTAGAGGTTCAAGTGTAGGTGACATAGAACATCCCACTGATGGCACTATTTTTATTCACAGTTTTCATCCATGTTCACCATACTGCCTCTGCATCTCCCATACAAGATTTTATTCTCTTTGGATTAGGTCTTTAAAGATACACAGTATCTGCCAGTACAGAAATTTTGGTCTAAGTAGTGAGGAAAAGCTGTTAAAAATGAGGGGAAACTCATTTAAGTATCCATAAAGACAGAACTGGGAGCAGAACATGCTGTCTTGTCTTCTGAATTTTATGCAAGGTCCTTAATTTTTTACTGTATACATTTCTAAAGAGTTACATATTAATTATCATATCCTCCCATGTTTTGAAGCTCAGAAAGTCACTTACATAAATTCTGCCTGGGAGGTACATATTGCTTAATAGGTGAATTAATTTTTAATCTCCCTTTGAAGAATATTAATGCTTTATTTTCTATCCTTCTTCTCAAAAGCAGCATTCCAGCAAAATATCTCAAAGAAGAGAGAACTGGGAATATTTACCTTTGAAAGTAACATCTTATCATCATTTATTGGAACTGTCAAACTTTTCCACAAGGCTCATACTTCTTTCCCTGACTACTTTATTGATGCTGGTGTCACTCAGCATTTATAGGAAGACTAATTTCTCAGCATTGAGTACCTGCCTGAACTTTCTGAACCTGAGCCTGTTACACCATGATATTCTTTACACTGCTGAATATGAATCACAGCCTTTCCAGAACTTGTGAAAATATCTGAGTATCAATTTAAAGATTAAGGGAAAACAGTTCTATCAAAAGTAGAAAATAAAGAATGCAATCTAGTTTTTCAATAATATTATATAGATTGAAAAGTCTTCTGGTTTCCTTTTGAAATTGTCTAAACTTTTTGCTGTCTATCTTAAATATACAGCCACTTCCCTAGGACTAGGGGCTGTTCACACATGTGAGTGGGCTGAATTAAAGCTAACAGGCATGCTTCATTCTTTTGTTACTTTGCCTCTGAGTGCTTGACTTTGCCGGCTTAATGTTCCTGAAATGTAGGAGGATGATGGGTGAAACTTAGTGGCATACTTGCATATATATGCAAAATAAGCAATGTTTGATCCTTAAATTGGGGTCCTGTTCCTTTGATCCAGAGGTGTTGTATATAATTCAGTTGATATTTTTTCTACAGCATTTATAAAAAAGTAGTATTCCATTTCCAGCACTTCTTCTTCTATGTTTGCCTTGGTGACACAGCAAAAGGAGGATGCTTTGGCCAAAACCAGACATTTGTGAAAGGAAAAATTAGTTGATGTTATGTTGTAGTGTGGATAAGTCACAGATCAAATCAAGCTTGGAGAAATCATTTATACTTCAGGTAGGAAATGCTGACCCAAATCCTGCAGCTGCCTCTCCCAAACAAAAGTGTAGTTGTTATAAGACCAAATGAGAGAATAATTCTAGCACATTGTTGAAAGCCCATGTGTGTGTGCCTCAGACTTGCTGGCAGTTGTGCAGTTTGGGAAGAATGGGAAGAAACAGTGCTCCTTATGAGTTTTTACTGGATAACCTCACGTGTGGCAGGAATGGCTTGCTATTTTCTCAGCTCTGCCTGTTTCTTATTACTGGCTTGCATGCTGCTAAGGTCATGGCTTCCAGAGTTAGACAGCTGCTGGTTAGACAGCTGGAAAAAGAGCCTCAAGAAATCAAGACTAGGAGTAGTTTTCTTACAAATCAGAGCCTGGTTAGTGATACAGCTAGCAAAAAAAAAAAAAAAAAAAAAAAAAGAAGCAGCCACTTGCCTCTCAAGCTGGAAATCAGTGCATTCTGGAGATGATGTTGTCTGTCACATTAATGAGTTAGTGAAGAAAAGAGATAGCCTCTGTGCAAACTCTGCTGAGGACTTTCACTGTTTGTGACCATTAATAATCCAAAGGGATCTGAGGGAATCTGGGTTGTCATAAAAAAATGGCATACCTTAGAAAGCATAACCTTAAATAACCTGGCCTCATTCCTTAAATATATGGATAAGGCTGGCCTTTAACAGCCTGCTGGAGAAAGTGGCATAGGCATCTGGTTGAAGGTACTTTCTCATCATGCTGTTGAAACTTAACTGAAAACTCTTCAGTGCCTCATAGTTTCAAGATGGACGTGAAAGAAAATGTTACCTAATCATATACAGGATACAGGTCCACCCCTTTTTTAAAGTGCCATGCCATTTGATACCTGTCACAAAAAAATGAAAGTGATGCATAGAGTTATTTGCCCTCAGAGTAAGAGCAAAGATGATGAACCTGATAGCACCTAAAAGAGAAGGTGCTTAAAGGTATGATTATTTAATTCTGATAATGAGGCAATATCTGACTTTGATCACATATTACTGCATTAATATTAAAGTCACTTCAGGGACCTGCCTGCTTAAGTGAGATCCTTCTGAGGCTAATATTTTAAACTAGGAAAGTTTTGAAAACTGTGCAAACCTTTTGTACCCAACATCATAATATAGAACCTTGAGGAGGAGATAACATTAATGGCTGAAAATGTAGATCAGATAAAAGAAAATAGAACTTCATGATAATCATGAAAAGAGAAAATTTATTGCTTGGTCATAATCAGGTCAAATGCTGTCTCTGGAACTAAAACATGACATATATATATTTTATGAGTACTAATAATATTTTAATTGTATGAGCTAAAATAAGGATAACAATCTCCGGCTTCACATGATGGCTAAGGGCAGATATGCACTTCTTCATGCACCGTGGTAAGGAACAGACATCTGTGCTGTGGGATCTCTCTTTACTGACTGTTATGAGTGGCATTTATAGACAAAGTTGTCTTTTTACCAGCTAATTGTTCCACTTCTATCCTGATCCCTCTGAGTGAACAGAAGGTTTTCTGCAAGATGACTACTAATGTAGTGGGAACATAGGTTTCTGAGCTCCCTCACTCTTGTTGCAGGCATCCTTCTTGTACTACAGTCAGTCGATATGGCTCTTGTTCCCTCATCTGTAAATGATACCAACATTCTAGCTGTTTCAAAAAGGAGGTTAGTATTTTCGTTTTGCAAAGTTATTCTCATTTATGATCATAGAATCATAGAATGATTTGGGTTGAAAGGGATCTGTAAAGGTCATTTTGTCCAAACCCCCTGCATTGAGCAGGGACATCTTCCTCTAGACCAGGTTGCTCAGAGGACAGACCAATCCAGCCTTGAATATTTCCAGGGATGGGGCATCTACCAACTTTCTGGGTAATCTGTTCCAGTGTTTAGAGAATCACAGAATTATTTAGGTTGGAAAGGCCTATAAAATCATTGAGTCCAACCTTTGGCCGATCACCACCTTGTCAACTAGACCAGAGCACTAAGGGCTACCTCCAGTTGTTTCTTGAACACCTTCAGCGATGCTAGTTTCACTACCTTCCTGGGAAGTCCATTCCAATGCTTGCCAACCCTTTCCATGAAGAAATTGTTCCTGATGTTCCACCTGAACCTCCCCTGGTGCAGCTTGAGACTGTGTCCTCTCATCCTGTCCCTAGTTGCTTGGGAGAAGAGGCTGAACCTTGCCTTGCTGCTAAACCTTTCACCAGCTTTGTTGCCCTTCTCTGGACACACTCCAGCACCTCAATATTCCCGTTGTAGTGAGCGGGCCCAGAACACAAGGACACAGAACTTGAGGTGTGGCCTCACCAGTGCCAAGCACAGAGGGATGATCACTGCCCTTCTCCCGCTGGCCACACTGCTGCTGATACAGGCCATTAGCCTTCTTGTCCATCTGGGCCTTTGGGTCATGGCTTATGTTCAGCCGCTGTTGACTAGCACTCCCAGGTCCTTTTCCACTGGGAAGCTTTCCAGTCCCTCTCATTGTAAAAATTTCTGCCTTATATCTAGTCTGAATATATCCTCTCTTTGTATTAAAACAATTAGACCCCTTTGTGCTAAGTCTGCAGGCCTTACTAAAATGTCTGACTCCATTTTATAAGCCCACTTGAGGCACTAGAAGGCTACAATAATGCTTCCCTGTACCCTTCTCTTCTTCATTCTGAAAAACTCCAACTCTTTCAGTCTTTCTTCACAGAGAGGTGCTTCAACCTGCTGATTAATTTTGTGGCCCTCTTCTGGACCTGCTCCAGCAGCTCCATAACTTTCCTGTGCTGAGGACCCAGGAGCTGCATACTGTACTCCTGGGGTCTCACTAGAGCAAAGGGGCAGAGGCTGGTCACACTTGTTTGGATGCAGCCCAGGACACGTTTGGCTCTCTGGGCTGTGAGTGCACATGGCCAGGCCCTGTACAGCCTCTCATCCACAAGTCCTTCTCCCCAGGGCTGCTCTCCATCTGTTCATCCCCCAACCTCTGTTGATACCAGGGGTTGCCACAGCCCAGGTGCAGCACCTTGCACTTGGTCTTGTTGAACATTATGAGGTTCTCATAGGTCCACCTCTGGACTTGTCCAGGTCCTCCCTCTGAGTGCCATCTATTCCCTCAGGCATGTCAAATGCAACACTCAGTTTTGGTGTCAGCAAATTTGCTGAAGGTGCACTAGATAATGTCTGTTTCTATGGTGACTGGCTGAGAGATATTAATTTTTATGTCACCAGTTGTGGAACAGGATTTTTTCACTTCCTGTTTTCTCCAAACTCTTTTTTGTCTGTAGAGTGAAGGTGCCCTTTACTGAACCCTATCTAGAAATTTAGAGAATGAGTCTGAATAACAGAGCAAGACTGCATGCTAGAGCTGCTCTTGCATCTTGATTGTATAGTGACTTCATCCCATAGCAGAAGATTGCCTTGCAGGTACAAAAATAGTTTTCAGTCTGGCCGGCATAACCAGAACGGCCCTCTCTGGGTGTGTGTTAGAGCACACCTTAGATGCATGCCAATTTCTAGGCAGCTTTGCTGCTATAGCTTTGCTGCTATAGCTTTGCAGCAGAGCAATATTTTTCCTGCTTACAGGCATAATCTGTGTGATGCTAAAGCAAAGCATATTCTTCTCCATGTCCTCATTTGTTCATAAAAGGCCACATTGATTCCAGATGAAGTCTGTTAAAAATAACAGAGAGATCTTCAGGCTGCCCTGATCTGTGCATGCTGTCATCAGTAGACAAAAGCATAGAACGGAATGCTGTGGCCTGCATGTCCTACATTTGATCTGGACTGCCTTGCCTGAGCAGTGGGATATTCATTTGAACAGCATTGGTTGGGAATGTACTGCAGAATGTCTCTTTTCTTCCTGCATGTCTTCCCAAGCAACTGTGGACTTGAAATTGGGTCAGGCAGTCTTACATGAATCATCCGGAGCAGAACATAGCATCTCCTGCTTTTGAGAATGTACTAGTTCTGACATGCTTCATAGCTAGATCCTTTGTTCAAGTGTAGAGTGGAGGGCTGAAACTTGCCAGCATTTATTGGGAGAGAGCACTGAAGGGCTGCTTCTGAACCACTACTGAGCTCTTCTGCCTGTCAGGAGAGTTTTTGTTGTAATACACTATTTGACATTTGCAACTCACCTATCTCATTGCAAACCTACTTGAAAATAAGAAAAACTGCCAGACCTTTCTGGCTGATGTTGTGTAAATGTTAGTGACTGGAGGTTCTCTTTGAGTATTTACTCTCTTTAAAAAGCAAATTTTAAGACACATTTCCTTTCTCCATCTCTCAGCTGATTATGTGATCTTCTCTTCCACTTTCACTTGTAACAGTTCCAAGCATCTTTTTTTCTCCATAAGATCACAAGCTCACTTACTTGTACATTTGTTTCCTTAGGACTTCAGCATATCTACCTGCCTATTGAAATTATTTTTAGTGACTTTTAGAGAATATCTGCAGTTGTAACCAAGTAGATAATAGAATCATAGAGTTATAGAATGACTTGAGTTGAAAGAGACCTTAAAGATCATCTAGTTCCAATGCACCTGCCATGGGCAGGGACACCTTCCACTAGACCAGGTTGTTCAGAGCTTCATCCAACAATTCCAGAGGTGGGGTATCCACTACTTTGGGAAACCTGTGCCAGTGCTTCATCACCCTCACAGTAAAGAATTTTTTCCTAATATCTAATCTAAATCTACCCTCTTTCATCTTAAGGCCATTCACCCCTGTCCTATCACTATGTGTCCTTGTGAAAAGTTCCTCTCCATCTCTCTTGTAGCCCCCTTTGGCAGTGAAAGACCTTTGCAAGGTCTTTCCAAAGCCTTCTCTTCTCTGGGCTGACCAGCTCCAATTCTTCTTTGCCTGTCTTCATAGTAGAGGTGCTCCAGCTCTCTTCTCAGCTTCGTCTCTCCACTGAACTCATTCCAACAGGTCAAAATCTTTTCTATGTTGGGGGCCCTAGAGTTGGATGCAGCACTCCAGGCGGGGTCTCATGAGAGCCGAGTCAATGGGAAGAATCACCTCCCACAGCTCCTGGCAACGCTGCCTTTGGTGCAGCCTGGGACATGATTGGCCCCCAGCCTCTCACCACAAGCCCTTCTCTTCACGATCCATTCTCCACCCAGCTTGTACTTGGGATTGCCCCAACCCAGGTGTAGGACTTTGCATTTGGCCTTTTTAAACTTCGTGAGATTCACACAGCCCCACCTCTCCAGCCTGTCCAGGTCCCTCTGGATGGCATCCCTTCCCTCCAGTGTGTTGACTGCCCCACTCAGCTTGGTGTGGGTGGCAAACTTGCTGGTGCCATCGATCCCACTGTCCATGTCACTGACTGAGATTTCAAACAGTGGCGGTCCCAGTACTGGGCTCTGAGGAACAGCAGTTGCCACTGGTCTCCTCTTGAGCTGTTGAATATTAAAAGTACAGCATCTCTTTGCATGAGACCATCCAGCCAATTTCTTATCCACCAACTGTTCCATCTGCACATCCATGTGTCTCCACTTTAGAGACAAGGATGTTATGCGGGATGTTTTCAAATGCTTTGCACAAGTCCAGGTAGATGGCACATGTTGCTCTTTCCTCATCCACCACTGCAGTAACCTCATCACAGAAGGCTACCAGATTTGTCAGACACAGTTTGCCTTCAGTGAAGCCATGTTGGTTGTCACCAATCGCCTCTTTATTTAGATGATATACTGTTAGCAGGAATAAAATGTTGAAATGTGCTACCTAAAAAAGAAAGAACACAGCCAGCCTTGTGGATGGATAACTTTTAAAAATGAAAATCAGAGCATTTATGGAATTAGTATCTCTGCTCTTGTTCACTGGTCCCTTTCTGACCATCTCATCACAGTGACTGTATCCATCACACTGACTGCTGCTTATTGCATTTATACATTTGCATGCATTAAGTATCCATAAGTAAGCAGGAACTTTGACAAACTGTGCAGTCTGACCACTTACTGCTGAATAATGGCTTATGGAGAAACCTGGACAGGAAATGTAAAATGAAGACAGTGCTCTTCACCCTTCTTGTCTTGGGCTCTTGCAGTCTTAAGCAGTAATCTTAAGCAACCTTGATAGTTTGAGACCTTTCTTGAATCTAAGCATAGAAGTACCTTTGAATTTTATCCTCCTTTCACCTATTAAATAAGCTTCACACTTGTGGTTAGAAAAACTTCAAAATGGCAGCTTAAATATATTCAAAACCAATTTGGGCCACTTGTGCCAACACTCTCCTTTTCCCCAAATAATTTTGTTCTTCCCCCAGTGTTTAGCCCCTATCAATTTATAAAAAGTGAACATACTCTCTCCAGTCTTTGCTTTGCTAAGCTAAACAGCTCCAATCCTTCACTCCTTTCAGCTCAGGCAGACTCCACTATATTCCTTCACCATATTTGATTCCAATTTAATTTCAGTCTACTTCATTATTTTTGCCCAGAACCAAACACAAGAGTTCATCAGCATCCTTGTGCAGTGCTGTTTTCTTCTTGTTACTCAGACTTTCAGTTGTGGCTGCTTTATGTAGAGGACAGCTAAGACATTTTTGTGTCTGAAGAATCCTACAAAATTTAGCCCTGACACTATTCAGCCTTCTGTGATAATGAACAGAAAAGTGCTAACTCCTCCAAATAGTTTTTTCCTGCTATGGGACATTTCTGCAGATGAACAAGCACTGCAAGTGTTGGAGTCAGTAACATGCCCTTGCATTCATTATGTGTGCTGCTCATTCATGGGCACTTCAGAGCATCTGCACTGTGCTGCTCATATGTGAATTTTATTGGCCCTCTGCTGGTTTGGGAGCCCAGACATAGCCCTTGTAACAAGTTCTAGCTGTTGTGCAGAGTCTTTTGTTCTGGAAAGGGTCTGGAGATGTGCTGCTTCTATGGCAGTTCGTGTCTTGTACATGACCTCTGGCTCAGGATCTTCCTGATAGCAGCACAGAGGACTGCTGCCAAGTCATTTGGTTCAGTCTTCTTGGACCATCTCTCAGTGGGACCCTTCTGGTGAGCTATACTGCAGAATGAGCTCCAGATAAGGATGGTGCCTTGCACAGTAACTCTGTCCTCGACTGCTGCTTCCATGAATGTACATGTCTTACTGCTCTTCCTTCCTTTGCCCTCCTGCATGTGCATGGCCAAAGTCCCAGCTGCAGCTGCATGGCAGAGCACTCACTGCCGCTCTTTGCAAATTACTCATTAGGTGACATAAAAGACATCTTAAAGGTCCCAAGATGTTTGTAGACAACATTGATCACCCATAACAGGTATCAGATATTTGCTTTCTGAAAAATGGATCTCTCTCTCTGAGCACCAGTAGCAGGAGTAGAAAGAAGGAAGGAGATAAAAGGAGGTTCCGTGGAGGCCTTGTTTCAGTCTTCAAGTATGTGAAGAGGGTTATAGGAAGGATGGGTCAGATGTTTCAGTAGGGACTGTAGCAATAGTGCAAGGGTTAATGGTTTTAGACTAAAAGAGTGTAGATTCAGACTAGTTATAAGGAAGATTTTGTTGTTGTTGTTGTTGTTGGGTGAAACAGTGAAACACCTGAACAGGCTGCCCAGAGAGGTGGTAGATGCCCCATCACTGGAAACGTTAAAGGTCAGATTGGAAGGGGCTCCGAGAAACCTGATTGAAGATGTCCATACTTATTGCAGGGAAGGTTGAACTAGATGAACTTTAAATGTCCCTTCCAACTCAAACTCATCTATGATGCTATGATTTTATGATTTTAAGATCACAGAATAGAAAGCATGTTTCCTTCAGATGAGTGTTGACAGGACTCTGTGTAACTCTGGTGGATTACTAAATACACTCCTTTTGGAAAGGTGGGAATGTTGTGTTATAGATAATTCAGTATCTAATTCTAAAAGCTAAAGCCTGTATTTATTACCTTCAATTTAATGTACAGCCATCTGTCACCAGTTCTTTAAAACTTGTTTCACACAAGGAGATATTCCCACCCTGCTAATCTTTCTGCTATTATGTTACACTGAATTAGAACAAGTGATAGGTTGGCTGTTTCTGTGTAATTTGGCCTGTGGGTGTTCAGTGTACATATATACAAGAGCAATTTGGTTAATGACTCATGCTTACTGCCCTTGTCTTTGACTGTGCTGTTGCTCCAAGCAGATGGAGATCATCATGAATACTGTTTCAGAAAAAGATCCACCACCGGAGCTGCAGAAGTGGAAAAGGTTTATTCAAGTATTTATGTCCCAAATCCTGGAGTTTTATTTGCCATGTCTTACTGGCACATTAGCTACTGCAATTGTTAAGCTTCTCTCTTAAGAGAAAGAGAGAAGGAGAGAAAACTATATCCAGAAAGGTCCTGATGAAGGTCTTATAAACTGTAAATTCTATAAAAGCTTAGATTATTTTTTACCTGTAGAATATTTTTAAGGTTCCTTTATTCCAAGTGAGTGCTACATTATTATTATTATTATTATTATTGTTATTGTTATTGTTATTATTGCTATTACTATTATTAAGAAATAATTTTTATTGCGGAGACATGCAGAGTAGCCTCAAACCTTTATAGAGTTGTTCTTGGTTTGTACATAGAGATTTCCCTGATCAGTATTTTCTCCAAAATACTGATAATCATACTACTTACCATCTTCTTTTTTTGTAGGAAACAGCATACAATTTCTGAGTTTCATATGAATGTGACAGATAAAATGCAAGCATGTTTAGAAAAGAGAAATGTTGTCTCAACTTAACTTTCCATTCTTTTATGCTGTTTTGAGGATGAACTAACATGCTTCAGATCATGGGAAAAAACAAAAAGCCTGGTGGCAGAGTAACAGCAGTATTTGAAGTAAAGCTGTTTAGCACATCCTCTCAAGGTATAATGCCCTTGTCTCATAAACTAAAACTACAGAGGGAGTAGCTGCACAGAAGGAAAATAAAACATGCCCATGGAAAATTGAAATATTCATTGTAACTTGGCAGGGTTTATTTGTTTGTCTTTTATTGGTGAGTAATCTCTCAATTACTAGAACATACTTTCTGTCTCCAGCTGTGCCTCACCTTGTTTTGCCATGACCATAATTAACATAGTTAATTACACAGTTCTGAGCTGAAGTTAAGTACTTAGGTCATATTCAACCACTGTCTTCACTTTCACCTCATGAACACACTATTAGAGCAATAAAATTTCTTTGACTATAAATACAACTTTTATCTGCATGCTTTCTTTTTATAAAATTAATTTGGTATTTGTATATTTATCTCATTTGAATCTGTATTTATAGTAAATCGATCTTTCTTTCATGTCGGTTTCTGATTATTCTCTTGTTATCAGGTACTGCTGTATTCTTGGGATGAGAATTTAAAGTCAAGCACAGTCTTCAGTTTCTTAACTAGAGACACTGTTTAGCAGAAAAGATGGTCAGGAGAAGAGTGGGGGAAAAGAGGATGTTTTGGTATACAGTGGTAAAATCAGTTAAGGGTGAAGGATGGACTACTATCTTAGCCCACTCATGAAAGGTGCAGGCATTTAGCTTCTGAGGTAAATTCCTGTAACGTTGAACATCCAACACATATTCAAGGCCAGTTAGGCTGACCCAATGATCAAATTAGGTCTAGTAATTTAATCTGTAATAAGCAGGGGCCTGGGTGTTATCTCATGCCACTGGCTCCAGGGGAGGTTTGTCACCTGATTTCAAAGAAAGTTCAAACTCTGCTTTGGGCTAATGGAGAAGTGTGTCAGACCAGAGACATCCTGACAACCCTTTACAGGTTGTCACTTTTCCCATACTCTGTTTTCTCTAAGTCCTGGTTCACAGGCAGCACATCTTGGCAATACTTTTAACATTTATTACCAAGACGTTGTCTTAAAGCTCGTCACAATCTGGTGCAATTAAAGGGTTGGATCCTCCTGTCATTCAGCTCTGTGGGAAGTGTGATATTTCCTCGTTTCGTACTAAGCTTAGTCACTCCTCAGACAGACAGGGAAAAGGGGCATATGTTCAGCTCTGTGTACCTGAGATAGCAGCCAGGGCTCCTCAGAGTCAGAGGGACAGATGGGCTCAGCCTCTGATGCTCTGTTCTGTCCTCTGAATGAGCTGAGTGTCCACAGCATATGCTTTGGACAGAGGGCAGGACATAAGTCAGCCCTGAGTCCAGCCTACTATGGCCATTATGGTGTTCTTGCTTGCACATGGAAACAAAAGAGCTGTTGAGAGTTGCAACATTGGATTAGTTCCTCCAATACCAACCATTAACATTTTACTTACTTCTCTGTCACTGCTCAGAAGCCTGGCTGAAAATAGGAGTGCCAATGTACTACATTTTCTTTCTGTTCTACTATTTTATCTTCAGGTGATAGTCCAAAGAAAAAGCAGACCATGGTGAACTGTTTCAGGGTTAGGTTTCCCAGCATTTTCCTTTTTCTTTGCTGTATATCTGTGTATCGCACTGTGGGTCTTGCTTGGGAGTACTCCTGAGGTGGGTTCTGTGCACACAAGGCAGAATCCTGCTGCCTGAGCTACCACATCCTTAGACTTTCTCTGTTGGCAGAATGGCTCAGTGTTGTTGGGACCAGGCTCCATATGATGAGAGCAGATCTTTGATCTTACCTCCTTCTAAACGTCTTCTCATGACAGCTATAGTGAAATGTAGCTTTAATAAGCGATGTGGCAACTGTTGGGTTTTTAAGCCGGGTTTTTAAGCCAGGTTTTAGAAGAGATTTGTGTCAGTTGCAAAGGGTGGGTACAAATATCATACTTAATGACTGTGGTGTACAAATGATAACACAAAGCTGTGACTAAATACAGAGAGTTCTCACAAGAGAAATGAACCAAAACCTCTTGAAGCTGCCTGAGAATCCCAGGATTCAGTGTAGCTGACAGATACAACTTCCTCTGAGACAGAACTCAAAGCCTTATTCAGAAACATCGACCAAGTGATTACCAAACATACCCTTGGATGTGACTACCCTATGTACAAGCCAAACATTTATGACTGCTGCTGTACATGTAAAGATTGAAACGCATTTGTCCAAGGGTGTTATAAGACTTTCAAGCTATAGATAGTATTGCCATTCAGGATGGAGGGATTTTTATGAAAATCTCACACCTGTCTTAGAGGTTTGATTATCAGTGTCATGTCCCAGCTCCCAAAATTATTCTGCTCTAAATCTCATCAGAGATTTTTCAAAGAAGATTTTTAAAACAGTTTTTGTTATGTTGTCATAACTCATTAACCTGAGTAAGTGCACAGCATGACTCTGCCAGGTTTGTCATGGACTTCAGGCTTCCAATATCTGTATTTATATTTTTAAACTTACTCTTCTTTCTTTTTTTCCTCAAGCTTTTAAGGCAAATGGGACTCTACTTTTGGATTTTTGAAATAGCTAATAAATGTATATGTCACAAAAAATATTAGGCTGTGATTCAATGCTGTGGGTAGATAGTGTAACTTGTCCAAAGATAATCAGCTGAGAAAATGATCTCCATTATTTTAGGATGGCTAGTGAGCCTATTAGGAAGCAGTTAAAGAGAGGAGAGGTGGAAGAGATTGACTCAGTTCTGTTCCACCAGAGTCTTCCTTATTCAAGCTAGAATTGATTGACAGCAGCTGTTCCATCTTGTTCTTGTGATCACACAGCCAGAACGGAAAACTCAGGCTCTCTTGTTTCCATCACACTTTGTGGACTCTTGGGGCTTTTCAGAAGTTGCCTGCAGAGGCAGATCTTGCGAAGCCTGGCAGAATCCACTCTGAAAGTGACTGCAGAAAGAACAAGAACATCTCTCTCATCTTGGGCCTGGTCCCTGACAACTTGTGATCTATTTGCTGAATGCTTCTTGCAGTGGATATGTGCCTGGAGTTCTTGCAAGCACGTTTCTGAGCTTTGGAAGAGGATAATTTAAAGTCAGAATATCTAAATCAGTGATGAGTATTCATTGCTACATGATGTGGTTTATACCAGTGGGACTTCACATGTGAAAGAAGTTTGATGTGTCATTAGATGTTTCTGCTGCAAAAAATATCAGATCAAAAAAAGATCAGATTTTCAAATTCTTCTCCCCAGCAACTCTGCAAGGTCTTAGTTCAGAATAATTTTGGATCCTCAAACTTTCCCTTACAGATACAAATTATGTTTGGTTGCTTAAGGAGTGAAGGAGGATTTAATCAGAAATATTTCCCTTTTTATGTTATCAAAAGAACCTCTATAAAAGATGTGTGCTTACATTTTCCAGTGAAAGTATTTCTGTTGTTGTGTGTGATACTGAGAAAGTCAACCTTTGTCTTGTTTAATTATGAAAAACACTGCTAGGATGCAAATACGCAGACTATGTGGATCTTGTTACCACAGACGGTGGCTTATACCTGGGATTCCCAGCCATGGAAAGCCAGTTATCTCAAAGCTGGCAGCTAAGTAGGCAGCTGGTCTTCAGAAAATACAGAGCTGCTGCAGCTCATGTGGTAATGGCATCCAGACTCAGACAGAAGGGACCACTCCTGTGCACTGCTTACAGACTGGAATGATCTAATTTTCACAGTTCGTAAGCACCAGCTGAAGAATATAGCTAGTGGATAAGCCCTCTGCAACTTAAAATCACTTCTCTGTCTCAAAATGAGTGGGGAAGGAAAAAAAAAAATGAAAGACAGCAAATATCTCCATACCTTCTAAAGGAGTAGATGTATCTGAAAATTTGACTGAATTGCTAGCAGGGTAGGACCAGCCAGCAGAGCTAGCGACAAAGTGAGTTGGCTCATGTTTTCATTTGGAGACCTTGCAGCCTGGGAAGGAGGTTTTGGTGCTGCCCTTGCCTGCAGACCTGGGTGGCTTCTTGTGGCACTGGCACACTCAGTCTCTTTGCAGACTGGGCTGTGGGTAAGGGAATGTGCAAGGGAAGCCTTGTGCTGCTGCCTCCTCTTGAAACTGCTCTTATCCCATTGGGATATGGCTTGGTTCTGTCGCTGTGTCTCAGCCGCATGGGCTGTGTGTTTCCCTGCAGTAGTTGTCTGAGAAAAAGTGAATATAATTCAATAATTACTGCAGCTATTTAAGATTCTTGGACAGTAGAGAAGGAAAGTTAAGAGATGAAGATATTTCTTTTCAGAAGATTTATAATTGTGGGGTTTGGCTCTCTATTTTTCTATCATATGAAGAAATGAAGAAGCAGAAGAGAGTCTAGCTCAGGCTGTGATAAAGAGATATTTGTTTCCTCACCCAGCAATGTTGATTAAGCTGGAGACAGGGAAGTGTATTTATTTCCACACTGCTGTTCCAAATCAGTTCCAACTGCCAGAGGAATGGACTCTTGATAGATTCCTGTAACACCATAAGACACCAGTCTTATATTGGTTCTGTAGCCTTTTCTGATGAAAAGTAATCATCATGGTGAATGTTTTTCTTTGGCAGAGAAGATAGGCAGATACTCTCCCATGTTGTGAGGCAAGATAGGCGGAAGTAGAAATTTCCAGACTTTACTTACTGGACAGTAGAGAGGACGCAGTTACTTGGACCAAAATGATGCAGCTATGTAATGCTGGCTATAAGGCTGGACAGTGATGTGGTGGCCTTGACTGAGCACTGTGAGCACCTGCTAAATTTCAACATGTGTGTGGGAGTACTGCCAATCAAAGTAAAAGTCTGTTCTGATCTCTATTAGGTTTGGAGTTTAATTACTGCAGTAAGGGATAGTAGGAGTGGATATTTCAAAACCTGTTATACTTAAAATCTGAAAATTGTTACAAAAAATGTTCCGCCATGCACAAGCAGTTGGGTTGGATGTTTGCATTGCTTCACTCTTGAATTGATAAAGGCAAATTGCTATTTAGACTCTGTTCTTCCTCAGAAAAAGATGGTTTTGAAGACCTGTCTTTTTTAAGCACTGGCCCAACATAACTCTGAAGTTATGCTGACAATTCTCAGTAAAAATCATACTGGTGGAAGATACTATGTGGAAANTCAGTTGGGACTGGACAAATAAAATTATATGAGCCAAACCTTTCTTAGAAGGAACAAAACTTTACAAAAAAGGTTTTGCAGGTGACCTATATTAAAAGAAACAGATTTAATTAGGGTTAATTATTCAGAACATACCTATTTATCTCCACTATCTAGAAAGCCAAACAGAAACTAAAGGCCCTGTAGAAAAATACAAAGCATGGTAGAGAATGATCTGAAAACTGTACAGGTTAACTCTAAAAAGAAAGGCAGGCTATAGAACAAATACAGATTTTATTGCGAGATTTTAAAAAGCAGGAAGCTACTGGAGATTTAGTTTCTGTAAAACCAGGTTCCTGGTAAGATCTATTAAGAAACTCACTGTGAGAGCTGAGTGTGGCTGGAAAGTCGCTGCCTGTTGCTCTCTGTGGGTTGTCTCCAGGTCAGAGCCCATGTCCTGAACTCGTGAGGTCTGTGCCCTGTACCCTGACCCTCAGGACTGCTGAGTCTCTTTTCCTGATCTGTTGTCTGACCATATTCAAAAGGACCCATGAAGGAAACGTAGCAACCCTTGGGACTCCAGAGCATTCAGTTGCTGCAGTCTGCTTTCCCTCTTTTGCTGTCATCTTAGAAAATGTTCAAACTGAAAATAGAGCTCCTAAACTCTTGGGGCTGTTTGGAAATACAAGTGCTGGTGTTCTTGCTGTCTTTTTTGACTCTTAACACCTTCAGATCACCTGGAATTTCTAAGAGTTTGCTCTTGTTCAGGCCCAAAGCAGAATTTGAGTTTCAAATTTCCTCTGAGCCAGAGATACCTGGTTGCAGACAAATTTGCTTAACATCTTGTGTGTTGGAATGGAAAGTAAGACTATTTTCCCTGCCAACAGCTTTGGTTATTAATCTGTGCCCCAAAGCTATTTCTGCCAGTGTAAAATGGTCAAAAAAAACATAGTAGCATTTCCTCTCATTTTGCACAGAATGGAATTAGCAAGGAAAGTTCAGAGCAAGGAAGAGTCTGTAAATCCAGGCCCATTTCACTTCCTTTGTTCTCTCTGTCTTTAGGTTGGAGTGCAGTTGATCCAACATATTGTGTCTTAAGTCTATGTGGTTTTTTTAAATCAAGAATATGCTTCTATTTATCCTTAAGTGTACTTTCGTGCAGTTTGGATACTCTGATTTTTTGGTCCATGCTGCAAAGCTGTTGCAGGGAGACAGGTTTCTATTCCATGATGAAATAGTCTCCTGCAGCTTTTGTCAAACATTTGCTTCTATCCTGAACACATTTCTTCCGCCACATAGTATTCTTAGTTTCATTGTTCTGTGATAGCATCCCCTTACTTTAAGCCATTTTCTCACTAGGGAAAACAGAACAGTGATCTGAAAGCCTAGAATGGGCTTCCTCGTGGATATAGATGCCTTCAGGTGTATCATTTCTGCACAGTAAAGCTTTGCAGGGAGCGTGCCAGTCCAGCCCATTCTGCTGTCAAAAGTGGGGATGGGTATGGCTGGTGACAGTCAGCAGGTCTTCTCTTCCTTGAGATCGAGGAATAGGTGCTTTTCCCAGGGCTTAGAACCTGTATCTACTAAGTTGCGTTATGGGAAGGGATAACCACTCTGCAGAGAGGTGAAAGAGGGATGACCTTTGGTGTTTGCATTGGCACACTTCAGCCAGATTGATAAATAGCAGTCACACAGCCTGCCTGTACAAGACATGCTTGTAACACTTTCCATCTAATTTTCACTCCGGCACAGAAACAAGTAACCTCACAGTCCTTGTATGTGTTAGATGGCCTGGGAGAGGAAGGATCTAATGCATGAAATGTAGCTCTGTCACAGCAGTGGGTGATACATACACAAAGTACTAGAATGGAATTGCCCACCAACTGGAAAGCAGTAGGAGTAGGTTAGCTGCTGAGAGAGGGCTGCAGACAGAAGTTCAGAGAGAGAACAAGGATGGAATTGCACTTGTCATTTCTAAAGACTCTGCAGCCCTGTTAGCAAAAGCTGGGAGGAGGCCTGCAATAGAGAAAGGAGTGATGATTATGCTGCTGATGAAAAGCTTATAGACAAACCTGTGTAGTAGCGAATAGTACAAAAACCTATGTTTTCTGCATAATGTGGTGGTGAACAGATGGGACTCCAGTCATACTAATTTTTCCCAATTTTGTCACATTTCAAAGCTTCAAACATGGTTCAAATTGCCAAAATGTTTTGAAACTGGTTTTAAGCCACCAAAGATCAAGGAGGGGAAAAAAGTTCAGAAATGCTAAGATTTTAGTAATGTTTTAATGTCTGTAGGATGTAGTATAGGTGATTTTTCCAACTACTTCATGATAACCATAAGGACTAGAATTTTTTTATTTCCTAACAGAAGCGCAGAACGGGTGGGTTTGGAAGGGACTGCAGTGGGTCGTCTTGTCCAACCTCCCTGCTCAAGCCTGGTCATCCTAGAGCATATGGCACAGAATTGTGTCTGTATGTTTCTTGAATATCTCCAGTGAGGGAGACTCCATATCTCTGAGCAGCCTGTTCCAGTGCTCAGTCATTCACACAGTAAAGAAGTTTTTCCCCAAGTCCAGGTGAAACTTCCTGTGTATCAGTTTCTGCCCGTTGCTTCAAGCTGCCTGCAGAAATCCTCATCCACTTCTTCCTGATCAGGTGGCCTGTAACAAATGCCTACAACAATGTCACCCTAGTCTGGTCTTTTATCCTGTCCCATAAGCTGTTGATTCTCTCATCATCCACCCCAGACAGAGCCTGATATATTCCAAGTGTTTCCTCACAGAGAGGGAAGCTACACCAGTGCACCTTCCTGGTCTCTTTCGTAAGCAATGTGGCCCTTCACATCAACATTTCAGTCACCATGTCTTTCTAACCATATCTCTGCCAAGCCTGTCTATGTCCACATCTGCCTCCAAGTCTAGTTTAAAGCTCTCTCAACAAGCCCTGCTAAATCCTGAGCTAAGACTCCCTCCTTAAGGCAGGTGGACCCCATTTATTGTCAGCAGGCTCGGTGTCATATAAACTGACCTGTGATAAAACCCTCAGAACTCTGCTGATAACACCAGTTTCAAAGCCAGGTGTTCATCTGCCTGGTCTCCCAGTTTTGTGCCCCATCAATCCCTGACACTGGCAGGATAGAAGAGAACACAGCTGGTGCTCCAGAGCCCTTGACCAGCTGTCCCCAAGGCCCTGAGGTCCTTTTTGATCATCTGCACCCTTGTTGTCGGGACTTGGTCATTACCCACCTGGAAAACCAGCAGTGGGTAATCATCAGTGGGCTGTACCAGGCTGGGAAGTTTCTTGGTGATGTCCCTTACCCAGGCCCCAGAGAGGCAACACACCTCCCTATGGATTGGATCCAGCTGGCATATCAGGCCCTCCATTCCTCTCAAAAGGGAGTCACCAATGACTGCTACCCTTCTTAACTGGGGAGGTTGTGATGTGGGGGGTAAGCTGCTCTGCCATAGGCAGCCTCATCAACCTGGATGGACTTTCACCCACATTCTCATTTCTCTGCTCCTCATTTCCCTGGTTCTCAGACTCCAGGGCCTTGTATCTTGTATTGCATATGGGCACTTGAGGAGGCGAGAGAGGTGAGGAGGGGTTTCACCTGCCACCCCAAGCAGAAACCCATTTTCACTCCCCTCCACCACGAGGGTCCCTTCCTTCTGGCTGGAGGTGAGAGGGTAGGGGTTCCATTGCTTCTTGTGAATTGGATGTCAGGTCTGTTTGTCTGAGGCATGGCAGAGTGCGGCTCCACCAGTCAATCTCTTCCTCAGAGTCCCTTGTACTTCTCAGTCTTTTTACTTCATGTGTCAGCTCTGCCACTAGGCTGAGCAGATCTTCACACCTCACACAGCTGTTCTCCCTGCTGTCCTCCGACAGCAGCACCAGGCTCTGGCACTCCCTGCAGCCTGTGATCTAGACCACTGCAAGCTTTTGTGGGTGCTCCATCTGGGTCACCACGTCCTTTGTGGTGCACACAGGAAGTAGCTTTTTTCCAAGTGGACACCATACCTGAGCTCTCTCGGTGAGGCTGCTTCCCAGCAGCTGAGCTAAGTGCTTGAGCTGGCAGTGCCTCAGTGCCTCAGTGCCTCAGTGCCTCAGTGCCTGTCCTGCTCATGCTGTCGGCACAAACTGCCACCCTGTGTCCTGGCTGATGCGCCATGCCCTGTTTGCCCAATTTATTCATTTGGTGTGGTCCCAGTGAGTGGTAGGACTGATGAATGTTGACTGAATCTGAAAAAACTGGCAGACCAATTGGTCCATTGACCAAATGGTCAACGGTCAAGTAGTTCTGACAATTTATTACTTCCATATCCATTCTGGGCAAAGACATTATGAACATAATTATGAACAAAAACTTTTTTGCACAACTTTCTAAAGGATTTAGAAGAGATGAAAAAAAATTTGCTATTTCTTCAATAAATTGCTCATATGCTTCCCACAAAATGTGTCCTTGCAGTTGCATTCTTTCAAGCAGCAGAACTTAGCCTTTAAAGCTTTTTGAACATGTATGAGTAGGTCCTTACAAGTCAGGCTCCTTTTCATTCCCTGTCTTGTGGACACACTCACACTCATGGTCGCACATGAAAACCTGTGAGATCCTCTGGCTATCCTGCCTGTCCAAACACGAATGTGTGTAGCTTTTCTCATGACAACTGAATAAGTAATTAGAATGTATTTTCATTTTGGGTATGGGTAGCATTTTAGGAGCTCCATGTGGATGTGAAAGACCAATCTCAAAAAGTGAGGTGGAAACTTCTGAGTCGTGTTCTTTGCTAGAAGTATTTTACATTCTTACATTTGAATTAGGATTCTTTTAAAATTTGGAAGGAATTTTTATCTGATTGTGAATTATTGGAGCTCTAATTTTTGTGTTCCTAGAAGGCAAAACCTTTGAACTTCTCTCAGTACAAAAAAGAAAAACTGTAAAAGCCTCTGTGGAAAAAAAAAAATAATGAAAAAGGCTACCAGGTCATCACACTATTTTATAAAATTTTGAATATTTCGTGCACAGAATTGAAAGTCATTTGATACCATGCTTTTGAAAAGAGAATGGCTCTGGAGTATTTTGCAACCATCAACACTAACAGCATCTTCCCAGAGAATGGGCTTTTATCAGCTGTGAGGAGGTAAGAGAGCACAGCTGGCTTACAATAAAGCAGACATAGTGTGAGTCTGTATGGCACTTGTAATGCCTGAGATGTAGCAAAGATTTTTTTAAAGTCCATTCCTTCTGTTTGCGTCACAGAAACAGAATCAAAGCACTCTGTTTCCTTTAACTTAAAATTAATTATTAAACTTTGCATTTCTGTTGGCTATTTCTTATTCAATGAAGGTCAGTCATACTTCCGTCCAGAAATTCTACAGAAATAGGGTCTGGTTCCTCCTGCTAGCCATGTAGGATTTTGTGTAGGCCCAGTTACCTACTTGTGATCTAAGTGTAAGTAAGAAAATACCTAAGAACGTGACATAATGTGCAAGACACTGAACCTCCCAGATAAATGCAAAGTACCAGCCTGAATTATTCTGCTCTCTCAGAAGCAGAACTAGTGGAGTTTTTGCTGCTTTTGGGAGAGGGCTTAATCCAAGAAGGAAGTCTTAGTATGATCTGTCAGTAATATATTAGGATCACAGAATGACAAAATAAACTATGTTGGAAAAGACCTTTGAGATCCTCGAGTCCAACCTATGACCTAACACCACCATATTAACCAGACCATGGCACTAAATGCTGTATCCAGTCTTTCCTTAAACACCTCCAGGGATGGTGACTCCACCACCTCCCTGGGGAGCCCATTCCAATGTCCAGTCACTTCTTCTGTGAAGAACTTCTTCTTAATGGCCAGCCAGAACTTCCCCTGGCACAGTGTAAGGCTGCGTCCTCTTCTGCTGCTGGTGTCTGGGACAAGAGACTAACCTCACCCAGCTACAACCTCTTCTCAGGAAGTTGAAGAGGATGATAAGGTCACTCCTGAGTCTCCTCCAGGCTAAATACCCCCAGCTCGCTCAGCCACTTCCTCACAGGGCTTGTGTTCTAGACCCTTCACCAGCCTTGTTGCCATTCTCTGGATGTGCTCCAGCATCTCAGCATGCTTCCTAAACTGGGGGGCCCAGAACTAGACACAGAACTCTAAGTGTGGTCTCACCAGTGTACAGGGGGACAATCCCTGTCCTGGTCCTGCTGGCCACACTACTCCTGATACAGGTCAGGATGCCATTGGCCTTCTTGGCTGCCTGGGCACACTGCTGGCTCATGTTCAGTCTGCCCTCAGTCAGTACCTCCAGGCCCCTTTCTGCCTGGCTGCTGTCCAGCTACTCTGTCCCCAACTTGTAGTGCTGCTTGGGGTTGCTGTGACCCAAAGAAAGGACCCAGCACATGGTCTTGCTAAACCTCCTCGTATCATTGGGTTTGGCCCATTGATCCAGCCTGCCCAGGTCCCTCCGCAGAGCCTTCCTACCCTCCAGTGGATTGACAGTCACACTCAACTTGATGTCATCTGCAAGTTTGCTAATGGTAGACTGATCCTTGGGGTGACTGGCCACCAACTGGATGCAACACCATTCACTGGCAGTCTCTGGGCCTGGGCGTCCAGACATTTCTTAATCCAGCAAAGGTGCACCTGTCCAAGCCGTGGGCTGCCAGCTTTTCCAGGAGTGTGCAATGGGAGATGGTGTAAAACGCTTTGCTGCAGTCCAGGTAGACAACATCCACAGGCTTTCCCGCATCCACCAGGTGGGTCACCTGCTCATAAAAGGAGATCAGGTTGGTCAGGCAGGACCTGTCCCTCTGAAATCCATGCTGCCTGGGTCTGATCCCTCAGCCCTGTAGGTGCTGTGTGATCACACTCAAGATGATCTGTTCCGTAACCTTGCTGGGCACCAAGTCAGGCTGACAGGCCTTTAGTTTCTCCAATCCTCCTTTTGGCTTTCCTTATGGATGAGTGTCACATTGACCAGCTTCCAGTCATCTGGGACCTCCCTGGTTATCCAGGACTGATGATAAATGATAAAAATGGCTTAGTGAGACATTCTGCCTGTTTTCTCATCACCCTGGGATGACCATCTGGGACCATCTGGCCCCACAGGCTTGTGAGCATCTAAGTGGCTCAGCAGGTCTCTAACTGCTTTCTCCTGCATTGCAGGTGGGCTATTCTGCTCTCTGTCCCCATCTACCATCTCAGGTGGGCAGTTGTTCTTCTTTCCTCTGGTATTTTTACTGTTCTATGTCTGTCAAGTTTGGTAAAATCTGATGTAGTGTCCAGCACTTAAAGGTTCATTTCTGAAAGCTGGTGGCCACTTCAGCTCTACCTCTTTTGCTAGCACTGGGAGCTTGTGCACTGTGCATCCTTCCCACCCCCTGCACTCCTGCAGATGGGAAAGCAAAAATGCTTTCTCACTGCTACTTGCAGTAGAAGGAAGGCTGATGGTAAAGATCTATTCAGTGATTTTTCAGGAACTTAACTGAAGGTTTTCCTCAGTTCAAACTGAGAAACAACAGGTGGCCATGGTGATGTGAGGGCAAGCCAACTGCTGTATAGAAAGGAATATAAGAGCAAACTTGTATCCATGTGAAATCCTATGCAGTAGTCACTCTAAATCTCCAGGCATCTTTTTTGGTTTTATTAATTTTCTGTTTTGTAAACAACCACAGGACAGGTCACAGTTTCATTACCCTATGCTATGTGCAAGACAACAGTAGGAATAAGGAGGTTGACACAGGTAAGAAAGACACTGGTTTGATACCACTAAGAGGTCAGAAATAATGCTGTAAGTCCTGGAGCGAGCTGTTAGTCAGAGGGCAAATGAGTTATTACTTCATAAATATTTCAGAATGCTTGATATATTGCTTTTTTATTTAGCTGAAAACTTGTATATAGTTTTGGAGAGAGACTCTCCTTAAAACAATAATGGTCAATAAAAAACATTCCAAGTTCATTGCTGCATTTGGTTAATGAGGTTAAAAAGGCTGGTATCTCTGAGAAACATTGCTCTGACCCTGAACAACAAGTGAATGTGGGTAAATGATTATGTACTAGAAACAATCTTCATTTCTCACTTCTTTAGTCACTTTACACTCAGTAGCTTGATTTCAAGCATATTGTCTTTTGTTGCTTTTTGTCTAGTTAAGTTTAGCTATCTAATAAGTCTTTCTTCTTTAAGGCTGTTGAAAATAAAGTGAAAGTTCTCCTTTCTTCCATCAAGAATTTTTTTTTAACAGGGGATAAGAAAGAAAAGTAGGTCATTTGTTCAGGACTTGAGTGTGTGTCACAGCATTTATTAGTTCAAAGTAACTAACTGATGTTCTGGAACCTTTTTCAGAATTTTTCATGAAGAAAAAGTCTTCAGAAAAGCTGTTGCCTCCTCCCTTTACTCTCTTTCTTTGTAGTAGATTTGAGTGTGAACTTGATCTCAAATTTTGTAACAAATATGATTGTGATGTATTCATGGTGTAGTCAAATTCCCAGAATCTTCCTGAAGTAGACAACCCAGAGATTCATGCCTATTTTCCTTGCTTATCAAATGATAAAAGAAGAGAAAAAACACTAGATTTTCTGATTTGCTGTGAATTACTAGGAAAGACTTAACCTTGCCAGAGTTCACAGGTCAAGATACACATAAGAAAAATTTTCTTTGCCGAAGTTTTTGTATTACTAGATGTGTGCAATAAAACCATTCCTTGATACGTGAGATTTTCTGGATAATCATATGCAAGAGGCATGCCTAAATCATAGAAAAATTAAATTGTTCAGATTGGAAAAGGGTTTTTAAGTTGCATCCAGCTCTAAGTCTGGGACTGCCAAGTCCACTGCTCTGCCATGTCCCCACGTGCCACATCCACACACCTTCTGAATACCTTCATGTATGCTGACTCAGCCACTTCCCTGGGCAGTTTGTTCCAATGGTTTACAGCCCTTTCTGTCAAGTCTGATTTGGCTTTAAAACCCACACATTTAATCTGTATAAACTGACCACCTAAAACCCACACATTTAATGTGTTGATGATGGTATATTATAAAGGGGGATTTTAAAGGATCAATTTCAGGAAAGACAAGTGATATCCAGGGCTTTTTACATCACTTGAAGCTGCTTTTCATTTCCATTTGTTTGAGGAATCTGTTGCTGAAAGATTTCACTAGTGATAGCTGATACAGTGAAAACAAAATGGTGGACAACAGTTCTTGGCTGGACCACCCAGGGGCAGACAGAAAATGCTTCTTGACTGGTCAGTGTGGGACCAGCAACCTCCATGCAGCGTTTGGTATTAATTATGTGACTAGATAAAGGGTTGTGATTTACCTTAAGAGCTGTCAATTCATCCTAGCTGTGGATTTTGTAGACAAGAGTATTTATTTTAGCTATTCCCTCACTAACTTTCTCCTTCATTGGGACCTCTAAATATGACCTAGACAGAGAAGAGTGCCTCAGGGGGGTTTATTCATTCAGGCTCCTATTGCTAGTTCTCCTTGAATAGAAAGTGGTCCTCAATGGTCCTTGAAGCCCCAGCTGGCCTTTAGGCATCTCCTTCAGGGAAATCGTGGTGGATATTAAGATTATCCTTGAATTAGGGCGTGTATAAGTGAACAAGCCTCTGAAATGGTGCTGCTCAAGGCCTGGATGCCCAGTGTCAATTATTTTCCTGAGTGATTTGTGAACACTTGGCCTGAATCCCCTTTGTGTGCTCCATAATGCAACTCAAGTCAGCTGCAGGTATCCTGAAAATAAAGGTCACATTAGAAAGACTGTGGTACAGATGTGTAGACAAACAGAATAATAACAAATTTGAAGCCTTGAGTTTTATTTAACTATTCTCCAGAAGCCTCCTCCTATCCATGTTCTGTTCAGTGATAATACTGACCCATAACACAACCCTTTGTTAATAGTTTCATTGCCTAAAATATTAATAAAGAAATATAAAATTTCTTGTCAATGAGCAATTTAAAAATTCAAGAGATGTCTGGATCTGGTGCCGGATTATGTGGTTTAGTGGTTTAGAGGTTTCAGTGCTCGGTTGACAATTGGACTGGATGATCTTGAAGGTCTCCTCCAACCTTAATGATTCTATGATTCTATTTATAAATAGAAAACCTTCCTTCCTTTGCTAAAGAACAACATCAGCTAGCATCCTATTGTGTTAAATTACCCACAGCCTTAAAATACTGTTCCTTGATCAAATTTATTTGTATTTCAATGAAGTAAGCATTATAAAAAAGGTGTTTTTTTCTGTTGACGATGCTTTTACATTGGCCTCAGTAATGAAAGAATTGCTCAGAATGGAAAATGTTAGTATTACCAGCTAATTAGAATTTCAAGCTTCCAGTCTGAATTGGAATTTTTATTTGTTAGTCTGAGTAATGCTAAATACCATGCAGTGTTTAAGGAGACCATAATAGATGAAATTTTTCATTCAGTCGTATTTACAAAATAAATAGCATTTAAGTAATGAAAGATGACAAACTGGTGATATAAAGGGCATTTTAAACAAAATACTTCTTTAAGAATTTTACTGATTCATGTTGCCTTCTGAGAAATGTTTTACAGCTTCTTTTATGGAAATATTATATAGCAGATCTTACCTGTGAATGCAGAGTAAAGACTCTGGGCACAACAAAGAAAGAATGGATTTGGTCATCACCTCTGGGAGCTAAGAGTCCTTAGTGTGACCTACAAAGGTGCTAAATGCTTCTTGTATTGCTTTGAGCAAAGCACTCAAGCTCACATCTGTCAAGAACTTAAGCATATAATAGATTTTAATTTGTTAGCACCTGATTTATTCCATTAAATGCAATTTCTCTTTCTGGAAAACACTTTTTGGGAACACTAGTGCAAATTTCGGCCAAAATATTTTTCATAATTTAGGGGACAATTTCTCATAAAAAGGAGATTGTGAAAGCTATATTTTCAGTTGCCCCATTAATGAAAATTTTCAGGTTTTTTCCCTCTTGGCAGTTCCAGTCATGAACTGCCATCCACTGGTTTTTTGGTTTTTTTTTTTCACTCTGGCACCTATCACTACTGACATGAAATCTTTCAGCAAGAGATTTTACAAGCAAATGGAAATGGAAAGCAGATGCAATTAGTATAGAATCCAGGATTTTCATTGTCAAAATCTGTCAATATTGTTTGTGTTATTTGCTAAAAGTGAAGTATATATTTTTTCTCCTTCTAAGACAGATTTTGTATTTCTTCATGTAAACTCTTTTTTATGAAATTATCACTGGGGATAATAATTATCAAAAAAGGGAGAATCCACCAAAATGCTTTTTTTCAAAAGCTTAGATGAAGATATAATTTTAAAGAACAACAAAAAAAAATTGCAACAATGTCCTCTGAAATGCCTGAGATTCAAAGAACTATTTAGATAAAGCGCCTGACAACAAGCTCTGCTGCAATCTGTGCACAGAAGTTGCAGCTGCAGGGGAACGTGCTGGCAGTGGCTACCTCATGCAGCTCTCCATGGGAAAGTTCTCTCTGACAAGATTTGAGCAGGGGAGCAATGTGAACTCTAAATTTATCTCTGCATTTAAATGGGTTTAATTCATGGTGTGGGAAAAGAACAAACTAAGCATCTTCAAAGCAAAATAGTAAAAAATGTTGTTTGCTATTTTATTTTCCGTCTCACCTGTAAAATCCTTAGATGGATGGCTAATTTAATTTTACTTCCTTTTCTTCACATAGATACCTCCCCTCTTTGCAAACCGTCTTCCACATTTTGTTTATATATTTGATTCAATTCAGTGTGAGGTTCTAAAACCTCTTGATCATGTGTAACACATTACTGAAAGTTTACCACTTGCAGAAGGTAAGTTTGTTTAACTCCCAGGTTGGATGATATTTTCAGAACTTGGTGACATGGTATATTGATTTGAAAGTACATTATTTTTTTGTTGAGAAATTAGTTATTTCAGTGTCATTGCAATGGACATCAAGTAAGATCAGGATGGGCTAGGTCATCTTTTGGTCAAAGGTTTTGTAAATTTCATCACGAATTTATAGACAGTGCTGTTTTTTAGCGCAAACAGCACTGTTTCTCAAGTTATTATGATTCCTTTCCATGGCAGGAGGGTTGGAACTAAAGATGACTTTAAGGCTCCCTTCCAACCCAAAGCATTCTGTGGTTCTGTGACTGCATCACGAAAAAATGGGAAAAAATGCAAATAATGTTGTTCTGACAAGGCACCACCAAACTGTGCAGAAATCAACAGTTTTGATCTCTGCGAAGCTCATGAAAGTGTTTATTTCAAAGCTGGCACCTGTAGTGTAGAATTGTATTTGGGTTTTCTGTCTCACAAAATTCAGGTGAGATTCACACCACCAGAAAACTCGTAAAATTTAAGCAACAAACAGATGTAGTTGAGACCCTTCTTAGTCTTTTCCGTCTAGGAATATCCTTTTCTTCCCACACTTTGACACATGTGGACATTTATCCTAACCTTTCTATTCCAGTGCTGGAGTCTTTTGCCATCACTCTATCAGAGGAAAAGATGGTAGGCGCTCTATGTCTCAGTTCTCCTCTTTGTCTAGATATTTCTGAAGTTTTCTGACTATACCACCTTGTGCCAGAAACAGGAGGGATTGTGCCAGTTATTAATACAGAAAAGAGACTCCCTCTTCCAGTAAGACATTGCTTGAGGAAACAAGAGAGGGAAGAAAAAGAGTTTCAAAATCTGAAAAGTAACCTAAGCAAAACAGTCCCCCAAAATAGTAATTGAAACAAATGGAGACTTCACTCATAGAAGGTAGAAATAAAAATACACTTTGATCTGTCCTGAAATGCACCTTCTCTTTTAACATTCTCATCTGGGCAAAGATAAGGTCGTTCAGACATTTTGAAAGACCTGACTGTATTTCCTATGTAATCAGAAATTACATGCTCAGCCCCATCCTCTAATAGTCCTTGATAGCTTTCCTCTCTAGGGCTTCTTCTTGTATTATCACTCCGTGCTTTGCTGTCTGTCACAAAAATATTTCACAGTGTTGGTCTGTTTTTCCCCAGGTTACCTTAAAGGCAGCACCTCTTAAGTATTAAAAGCTATAAAGTCAGGCTTCATCTACCACTGAGTGTCTGTAAGGCATTGGAAAAGAAACTCTGTGAAATTGTGAATCTGGATGAAAGGTATGGGAGAGAAGGACATGTCTTTCTGTGCGTGAATATAAGTAAACAAAGGCTAAAGGTGGATGAAATCAAGAAGTCTTAATATAGGGTATAATCTGCTTTCTAGTGAGTTTTAGATTAAAGCTATTGTAGCAATACGGTACAGTATGACTTATTCCCTCCCTCTCTAACCCCGGGCACAAGGAAAGGTATTTTTTCAGTTACAAAAAGTTGGAAAATAATGATGAAATGATCAATGGAGAAAGGTTAAAATTTCCTGTTTGTGGTATTAAAACACAAAACTGCAATCTTCTCATACTGAAACAGTGTTATGTTGATACATCTTAAGCCAGCCAGTAATTGGTAGTTTGTAGACATAATCTGATCACAATAATTGTGGATATTTGGATTGTAAATACACACCACCAGAAAAAGACATTAGGAAGCAATCAGAAAGGCTGTGGTAGTAAATTAACATCTGCTGTACTGCTAGACTGTAAAGCTCTTGAAAACAGTGGGAACCGATAATAATTTAGAATAGTAGGAAAGACAGGTTTGCATTCAGCCTTGGCCATCGGTTTGAAATAATTTAAGAGGAACTGACTACTAACTTCGAGGGAAGAGCATTTATTACTACATAATAAACTTACTACTTAATGGACAAGCTGAAAGTGCATCTGAGAATTTGTTGCTTTGGTAATGTTTCTTTGCAGTTAGTTTATTAATTTTTGCTTGTATGGAGTTATTTTGGAGACAGAGATCTAATTGGAAGAGGCTTAATACTTAGAAGTAAGTGTTGCATTAGATAGTCACCGTGCTATGATACAAGGGAATTGGCTCAGAGTGTCATTGGGCCTCCTGAAATTTCATAAAATTTGAAAAATATAATATTTATAAAATATCAAATTTATAAAATTTTCATAAAATATAAAAAATATCAGGGGGATTCAAAGCAGGATCTTCAAGAATTTTAAATAGTCAGTTTGGCTTGGCAACATAGTCTTTTTTCCATTGTTCCATCTTCAGTACTGAAAGAGCAAGGCACAGAGAAGAAAGTCAGGCAGAAAGGTCTGTTCTTCCGTATCTGAGGGAAGGGTTTGTGCGGACAGTGTCACGTCACGTTCTTCTGAGGGTTAGGTGATGCCTGAGGGCCTCAGTAGGATGGGTGAGGAGAGCTGTGAGGAGCTGAGACTCATTCCACAGCAAAGGCTGATAAATTCTGTGAGCAAGATTTTCCAGCATGTCACAGAATGGGGCACTCTGGGCAGGGGAAGATGGGCGATCTTGTGCCCAGTGAACAACCAGCTCCTTGGCTGGTGTTTCTTCCAGCAGCCTCTTCTTTAAGGGGGTAGCCAGGCATGCTCTTTTCCAGGCAATAGGAACAGCAGACAAAAGTTTATTTGAGCATCTCATAATTTAGGAGCCTGGAGTAGCTTTTTGCTCCCACCAGCAAAGGTCTGGTTCCTCTCGGTAGCACTCAGATTGCTGCAATAAAGTGGGTTGTAGGATCGATAGTTGATGGTAACCATAACTGACTCTGGAGCTGACTCTGGAGCTATTTCTTGAGAACTGTTGCTAGAACTTTTCACTAACCTGCTGCTGCAGCGGGCAGGAATGGAACAAACTACCAGCTGCAAGGGAAATTAGTGGAATATTGCTCATTTCTATGAAGATGCTTTGCCTTAATTCAGTGAGGTGGAGAAGGGGAATGGTCTTTGGTAATTTGATTCAGTGTACCCTATTACACTTTAGTGGGCAATAGGGGAGTGTTTTCACTGTAGATAAAGCGAGTCAAGGAGTTTGGGTGGAGAAGGCTGAGAGGAGACCTCATTGCAGTCTACTGCTTCCTCAGGAAGGGGAGAGGCAGGCACTGATTTATTTTTTGTGGTGACTAGTGACAGGACCTGAGAGGATTGCCTGAAGCTACATCAGGGAGATTTACGTTAGATATCAGGAAAAGGTTCTTCACCTAGAGGATATTTGGGCAGTGAAACAGGCCATAAGAGAAGTGGTCATGGCCTCAAGCCTGACAGAGTTCAAAGAGTTTGGAAAAACAGGTGCATTGTGTGATTTTTGGGATGGTCCTGTACAGTGCCAGGAACTGGACTTGATGAGCCTTGTGGGTCCCTTCCAACCCAGCATATTCTAGGTTTCTGTGATTAGTTTTTCTGAAACTGTGGCATAACCATCATAAGGCTTTTGTGTTCTTGCACACTGTAGTACTGAGCACACAATGTGTCCCTGTGACAACTCTCTCTTTGCTATCAGTCAGGTGGGGACTAAAGTACGAATCTTACATTTTCCATAGTGGGTGATTCTTATTTAGTCTCTTTGGAAGTTAGAATTGCCTAGGTTTGCAAAGAAAAATGTCTGAATTTAGGTTTACTGAGACCATTGTTACTTGTGTGCTCATGGGGCAGAAAGAGAACAAGATGGTGTAAGGTCTTTAAAACAATCTTATCTTTTTTTAATGCAGTGGGTTGTGCAGCATCACCCCTGGGTGATACTAAGGAGTGAAGCAATGCTCAGAGGTTTTAGGAAGTCAGTAAATGTTGTCTTTTTGCAGACAAACTGTTCTGCTTTTGCAAGTTGTTTCAGGCTGCTTTCAGTGAGGCCTTAAGGAAGACTGCCCAAAGCAGTCATCTCAGATGGAAAGAAAAGAAAAGAAAAGAGAAAAGAAAAGAAAAGAAAAGAAAAGAAAAGAAAAGAAAAGAAAAGAAAAGAAAAGAAAAGAAAAGAAAAGAAAAGAAAAGAAAAGAAAAGAAAAGAAAAGAAAAGAAAAGAAAAGAAAAGAAAAGAAAAGAAAAGAAAAGAAAAAAGAAAAGAGAAAATGGGAAAAGTTTATTCACAGGGTGATTGCTTAAACTCGTTGACATCGAGTCAAAAAGGAAACCTCATTAAAAAACAGAACTCTACTGAAGGAAAACATGAGAAGATAAATCTTCTCTTTTGGAGCCCTTGCTACCATGAGTGAGAGAAGAAGTGAGTACAGAAGCCTAGTCATGGAGAACCATTGTCATGCAAATGCCCAGGCATATCTAGGAGTAAAATGCAGGTGGCTTTGGTCCTTCCTGAGGATGCTTATGTTCAAACAGTTGGCCAATACAGACTCATTTTCTGCTGATAACATAGAGCAATTTCTGAACTGAGCCAACCAGCAACTAATGGGGGTGTGTGTGTGTGATTTTGTATTTTGTGACTCTGTTTACATTCTCAGTGTAACTACAATGACAAGACTGACAATTCAGTCTTGACACTGGCATCAGGATGATTATTATGGAATTACTGAGCCATTTTACGTAGCAAGGAAGAAAAATGGTGGTGTAAAGATTAGATTTCCCACTGCCTGAATGACCCATCAGGTTGCAACCCATCTGCTTTCCTGAACAGCATGTGTTCCCAGAGACTGCCAAGTACTGGAATAAGAAAAAGGTGATCTCCAGGGGAGAGAAGAGAGTTTCAGTGGGAACTGAAGGAATGTTCCTGTTGTATAGGAGAAACAAAACAACCTGTCATTGCTGGTGTCTGTAGAGAGATCTTTGAGACTGCCAGATCCTAGCACGGAACAGCCAGAGGACTCTGCAGCAGAAGACACAGCCTTGGATAAATGTAATATTTGAGAGCAGAATAGAAGTAGCTTCTGATCCTCCTCAGCACTATTTTTTACCAATTCTGTGCAACTGAGCAACTTGAGAGCAAAAATAAATAGGTAAATGGGAGCAGATACCTGGGCAATACTGTGGTGAGAGATGGGGTGTCTAGGACTGCCCGTATCTGCAATGACCCATACATTTTAGGTCTGTTTAGCACAGGGACAAAGATCTGGATAGTGAGCAGTGTTCCATTATGAGAGCCTTCATTTTCTGAGGGGTCTTTCCCTGCAGAGTTGGGAATAACTGCTGAACAACACCAAAACCTGTTTTAATTCATCTGGCACAAGCAGGCACTAGGTGTGGTCACACTGCTCTTTAAGGATGAAGGGCAAAATGATAAAGATTTAGATGGCCTCCTGAATAATAGCGTGGGTCGTGTCACCTGGGATGGCTGCAGTTTTCATAGAAAGACTCCCAAACTGCAGCAGCTCTTTTGCAGAGACCTCTCTTTCTCCTCCTCCACATAATTGAAGGCCATAGAGAGAAATAGCGAACAGTTTGCTTCTCCTGCTGTACTCATACAAGAGTTAATTATTTTCCACATTTTTCTGTCTTCCGTGAGTCCTGGTTTGAAGTATCCCAGTTCTAATTTGCTACCTCTGGACCTCATTAGGTCCTTCACCTGATGAAACTAGAAGTCCTTTCTTGTAGCACAGGACTCTTTCTTCACACAGATTGGCACTTACTTCTCAGCTTTGTCTTCAATAAACTGATAAATTGCCCTTCTTTCTTCCTTCAGGAAAAGTGTGCTTTCTGTCTGGTGAGACATTTACGTGGCCCTTTGCAGCCTTTAAGATCTTTTTTCAAGGTGCACAGCAGAGCAGGGAACAAACTTGGTGTTTCCCTGACCTGGTGCTCATAGAGGCTCTTGCTCTTTCCCTGTCAGGCCAGCTCAGTCCCCAGGCCTGTCAGACAACATGAGCCATGCTGCCCTGCACAGCTGCACTGCTGTGGAGTGGCCACAGACAGACACAACCTGCAGCCAAAACCTGTTTCCATAGAGCCTGGAGTTACTCCACCACAACTAATAACAGCCTCTCTTGGCTCTGCTTTTCCTTGGGACTTCACCAAGCAGGCAATCTTGCAATCTCTGCACTCAGACCAGCACCTCCTTCCCAGAATGTGTCTTTTCCCTGACCTCCCAGGAGCATGAAACCCATAGTCCTGCAAGTCTTTAGAGCTGTTGGTAAGGGGTAAGAGGCCTCAAGAGCTGGGCGATGTGCTGTGGAAATGCACCACCAAAAGCAGCTTTGGCATTTCCATTGCACTGACAGCTGGTGGATGTTTGCCTGATGTGACTGAGTCATCACATACGGCACCAGTCTGCAGGCACAAAGGAATTTCTAAGGCAGACCATTCAGCAGCAGCACATGGCTCTGCCAGGAGGCCGAGGGGAACCTCAGCTCCAGTACCTCTGAGACTTGCTTGGAACGCAGTGGACACACCACCAGCAGTCACCTATGAAAACCATTCAAGCTACCTCAGACACTTGGTTAAACAAACCCACTAAGGTTTAAAAGTTTTATCAAGCTGCCTGAATTGCTTGTCAGATTTTAGAGCTCAGATGCCATAGGATTTCTAAGGAAGATAAAGGTTCTCAGTTGTTCAGTTCACTCAATCTCATGGGAGGGTAAACTCCCAGGTCATGCTGCCATAGCCTGGACCCAGGAACAAAATTTCGTGCAGGAACTCTTAATAAACTAATATAAATACATTTTTAGTCTAACAGGGAAATAGAACAGAAGGGAGAAATATTCTCTGACAAGTGCTAAATAGCTAACTGTCTTGAGACACTGTATTTTTTTATTATCACAAAAATTCTTGCATCGTAATTGTAATACCTGGAATCAATAATAAGAAATTGGGTTATAAAGAAACACTGCTGTGATGTTAAATTCATTATAGACATGCTGAAATAATTTACAATCCAATAATCATACCTCTAACACTAGTTATTGCAAACTGCAATTTGAGAAAGTTAAATTGTGAATCATAATTCAATACAGTGCTTGACAATTATTCTATTATGCATAATGGTAATAGGCATGACAATTGGCTTGTTTACCTGTGGCACAAAGCCTACTCATTTTAATTTTGGATATTCCAATTGGTTGTCTTTTATAAAACAGATTATAACTCTGCTCTTGCCTACCCTTAAAAAATAAAGGTGATTCAACCAAAGATATGATTTTGCTCCTTTGCATTTTTGTGCCATAGATCAGAATATTGGCTCTTGAACTTACCTCGTCATGTGGCTATCTTCTGCTCAGCAAGCTGTATATAAGTTAAGAAGAAACTTTCATCTTAATTGCAAATTATTTTGGCTGCATAGTGTGGAGCACTTGTGTAGAAAAGTAGCAGTTTGTTCAGCTCATGGCATGACCTCACTCCTTTAAAACTAATGTAGAGTTATCAAAGTGACACAATTTTAATAAATTGCATTTCTGAAGATTGCCTGATATTATAAGCTGGCAGAGATCTAGAAATTCAAAAATCACAAGCAATACTTTTAAATGACTCAGATGTTGAAATAAGCTAGTGATTGGAGTGTGACTTCCAGAACAACATATTTTATTAGTAGGATTATTGTGCTCTTTTTTCTATCTAGTTTCTCTTTTTGCTTTTTTTGGAAGATGAGGAACTATGAGATTTGTCATAGCTAGAACCTTGGCTACCTTTATCTGATTAAATATTTTTTGTCATTTTTTGTGTATCCCAGCATATCTCTGACATAAGTTTCTTGGGAGAGTGGAAGAATACAGAAGAAGAGTTAAGATATATTCTTTTTCTCTTCATAAATAAACCTTGCAGAAAAGAACCCTGCAAGAAAACTATGATTCTATTCTTTTTAATTTATCCTCTAAAGCATTGTGTAATCCAATTGTTTTCCCACAGCAGTCATCAGAAATTCACTCTGTAACAATAAAGAGGGAACATTTTTTGTATGCAAAACGACCTTCTGCTTAGGGCTTCTAAAATGAAATTAATACTGCACATGTACAGTGTTCTTATTTTGATGACTCTTCAGATTAGGTGAATAAAAGATCCCAGTTTTGTTTAATACAAATATTTTTTTTGTGACTGCTGTATTGAACATAGTCTCAGAATAGTGCTTTCTTGGGTTGACTTTTACCTCTATTAATTAATTTATGAACTTTTTTTCTCTCATTAAATAGGAAGTTTCAGAAAAATATTTTGAGTTTTTCTCCCAAAGGAAAGGAAATGAAATTGCCTTTACTGATTAAAGTGATTAATGTGTAAAATAATTTCTGTTGACAAATGTGATGACCTTGAAAAGTGAGGTACTTCAGTTCTTGAAATAGGTTGTTTAAGCCAGCCTACTGGCACAGAAGTTTTTTATCCATCTCAAAAAAACCCTGAAAACCCAAAAAAAAGCACAGATTTTTTCCTGTTGTCTGGAGGTGCTTTCCATGAGCATGGTATTCAGGCTTAGGGGATCAGGGAACAATGCAAGTCTGGTTAGGTGTGCAGCTGTTAATGTGCCCTTGAAACTGAGAACGATATTCAAGCATTGCTAGTCTCTTATTTTAGAAATGCTTATTTATCTTTACAAAAGTCTTATCAGAGGTTAAAAGAAGTGTTGGTGGGGTGTTAGATCACTGAATCCATTTACAAGTAAGGGAATCCAGGTCCTCTCTGGCTGTCAAACTCCAAGTGACTGAAAGGTAATTTCCTTTTAAGCCAGCAGTAGTAATTGCCTTAGAGACTGCCTAGTGAAAGAGCAGAACATTTTTGTATGTCAGCTGGTCCTTGCAGTCCCTCCAGCTGACACAGGGGATAAACATGATTTGGTTTACCAGCACCTGAGTGACTTACCTGGAGCCTATAACCGGAAAGATTCTCCAATTCTTTTGGTTGTGAGAGCAGTCCATGGTCTATAAAGTCCTTATCCTTAATGCATTTGGCAACAGTCCAGAGCAGTCCCCTCCTGCATATGCACAGAGAAGACTTGGAATTATTATCCAAAATCATTCAGAATCTTCATCAATACCTTTATCTGTGCAAAACCTGTCCTCATCAAGAAAAAAAAAAAAAGGGCAGTCAATAAGCTAGAGCTTATTGGCACCAGAGACAATTGGCACTCCTTTACGAGTGTTTTCTCACCACCTCAAGCTGTTTGTGTCCATTGAGTGTCCTCAGGCTTATGTTTAGACTGTAGCTTCCACTAGCTGTGGTTGTTCCCTCTTCATTCCACAAATTAGGAGCATTTTGAGATGATTTATTTTTGGTACTTCAACAGGAAGAATAATACAGTGAATAATGCACTAACAAATGAGGACATCACTTAATTTTGCAGATTAATGGAACACTTTTTATTAAAATAGTTGCATCCAAGCAATTTGCTTTTAAGAAGGCAAGTAAATGGGCAAAGCATAAAGGCAGTGCAAACAAATGGCAGATATTGTACTTCTCTGCAATGGTTCTGGGAGAGGTTGCAACTTGATGCAAAGCAAAATGGCTCAGCCCAGTTCTACTTTAAGCAAATACTGCACAACTGGTGTATAACAGCTCTCCTATAGAAAATTTGCAAAACAAAAGCTGTTTCTGGATTTGTGATACGGGAAGGACTAAAAGTTGAATTTCAAAGGAGAACCTGATATTGTATATAGCAAGTCCAGAGCAAGTGAATATATTTTTAATTTATGCTTGGGTTATGTTTCACTTAACTTCATAACTTGTCTACAGAACCAACAATAGAAAGACCTGATAGAAAATCCTATTCCATCTGCTAAACAAGAAAAAAGGTGAACATGACTGGAGGTACTAATAATCTACTGAGGGAATGTAGACATGTATGGAATGCAAGGTTTTAATGAAACCACGTTATAAGAGTCAGTCCAGATTCCCCCAAGAAATCAATTTTTTTTTGTGAAATCAATTACAGGCTTGTGACACATGGCAGTATGTAGAGGGTTTTGATAGAAGGGATTATGTTCAAACAGAAAAGTTTATCCTTTGATAAACTGTGGCTGCATATCTGATGCTGTTGTCAAGGCTGACCTCAAAAGGCCTTGGCTGTCTCCTGAGTTGCCAGCTAATATTGCTTAAATTTGCAAAAGTGCTTTTCATTGTTCTGCTACAGGTAAGGAAGGACAGACAAAGAGGCTGAAGTTCAAGGAAATACAGACAAACTTTTATCATTGACCCCATAAAATCCATCTGAGGTGTTAGCTAGCTGGCCAGGAAAGGGAAAAGTTCCTGAATTGCACCTCAGATGCTAGAAAGCGATCTGATAGCTTCTAAAAGTTCTTTATCCATCATAAGACTTGAAACATGAAATGCTTAGGGGTATCATTCACAGTCCCTGAGAAACAGTAAACAGGAGGTAAGAAATCATCAGGCCTGTAGGAACAGAGATAGTGCTGGGTCACATCACAGAATCATGGAACCATGGAATGGTTGGGATTGGAAGGGACCTTAAATTTTACCTAGTTCCAGCCCCCCTGCCATGGGCAAGGACACCTGTCACTAGACCAGGTTGCTCAGAGCCCCAAGCAACCCAGCCTTGAATGAATCCAGGGATAGGCATGAACAACTTCACAGGACAACCCATGCCACTGCCTCACCACCCTCATAATAAAGAATTTCCTCCTAATATCTAATCTAAATATTGTCCTATGTCAGTTTGAAGCCACTGTCTTATCCTTATGAAAAGTCCCTCTCCGGCTCTCTTGTAGCCCCCTGTAAGTGCTGTAAGGCTGCTAGAAGGTCTCCCCTAAGCCTTCTCTTTAATAACCCCAACTCTCTCTTCCTGTCTTCCTAGGAGAGGAGCTCCAGCCCTCTTATCATCTTTGTGACACTGCTCTGGACTCCCTCCAACAGGTCCATGTCATTCTTACATTGGGTGCTCATCTTCAGGGCAGGACACAGTCCCTGTGCATGTTCATCTCACACTGACCTTGTTGCTCAGACATTGCCAGAATGGCAGAGCCCAGACATGGAAATGGTCTTGCAGAGTAATACTGCTATCAGACACAGCAGGCTTTCTATAAGAGAATATATATTTTTGACAGTTTTTACAGTTTGTTAGGTACAGGAGCCAGCAATTCCTAAATGTTGAAGGAAAAGTAGGTGAGGCAGAAGGCTGGCTTGGTTGAACAGGGATCTTCTCTTGGAAATAAGGTGAACAAGAAAGGAGTCTGCCCAGTAGACACAAGGTCAAGTGACATGGGAAGAAGACAGAGATGCTGCTCACCACTGTAGGGAGAAAATTTGTGCAGCCAAAGCTCAGCTGAAGTTAAAGCTGGCCAGAATTGTGGGGGACTATAAGAAGAGTTTTTAGAAATATATTAATGGCCAAAAGCAGTGTAGAAATACCATCAGCTTGTTACAGGATGAGGATGATCATCTCACAAACAGGGACATGGACAAAGCAGAGGTGTTTAATGCAGTCTTTGCCTGTCTTCAACATGGATGGCAGACCAGGGGGTTGTCAGTGCCCGCAGCTGGAGGACCATGGCTGCGAGAATGATCAGGTCCCAGTTAACCTTGAGGTTGTGCAGGATCTGCTGCTCCAGCTGGATCCCTACAAATATGTGGGACCTAATGAGATCATCCAAGAAACCTCAAACAACTGTCTGATGTCATCACAAAACTGCTCTTGATGATATTTGAGTCATCTTGGGAATCTGGAGAGGTCCCAGCTGACTGAAAGCTGCCTAATGTTTTCCCAGCTTTCAAGAAGGACAAGAAGAATGACACTGGAACCTGTGTGTCTGTCAGTCTCACTTCAGTGCTTTACATTCAGTAAATAGCTGAGAAAGTCAACTGACCTATTTTTACCCAGATTACCTGTTCCTTGAAGCTACATAGGTTCCAGGATGGTTGGATGGATGGATGGAGGTCTCAGCAGAACAAAAGTGAGTGTACATTCATTCTCTTCCAGCATAGGTCACTCCTTAAATTCTACTGACACAGCATTTGTGGAGGTTTGTTCCACTAAAGTTTCACTGATTAAAAGGGCTACAAAGGAGATATAGTTAACTGCTTATGACAGCATGAGAAATTAAGAAAATGGCATAAAAGGTGAAACCATTGAAAAAAGTGAGAAATATTTTTAATCAACCCACCATTCTTAGTATGGAATCTGTGTTATTTAAGTGTATCGAATACAGTGTATTCCTCTTCCATTTCTTCTTGTGTTAGTTTGGTTTCAATCCCATAATTCTTAGTACATATTTAAGAATGTTCTACTGGGATAATTTGCAAAGCTAAAAGGACAATTACAGGCTTGGTTTTCATTCTTGGGGGGCGTAATTTGTTAAAGGTATTGAAAATCTCAGCTTGGCATGTGAGTATTGATTCATTCAAGTATTTAAAAACAATCAGGCATTTTTTCACCAGTGTGTAAAATAATAAGGGGAATTTAGAAAATATTCCTTCTCCTTGAGCACATTGCAGGAATTTAATGGGATGAACTCATATAGTACAAATAGCACAACCCTGTCCAAATGCAAACACTTCTTCCTCTTCCTTGTTTCTTAGCAATGATTACCTTAATTGGAACTTTTCATGAGTCCTACTGTTTGACAGTGGAGTTCTTTCCTTTCTTGATCTCTACTCAGATGGTGTTTAAATTGCCAAGAAGTTTTGAAGTTTAATGCAAAAGTAGCTATAATGAAATCTGCTTTACTCCATGCTTGCAAAGATTTGTGCAATACTTAACTCTGGAATCTTTGCAGAACAATATGCTTGACTTTGTAAACAAAATTGTAACATTTAGCCCATCTGGCTTTTTTTTTGCTGTTTGTCTCTTGCTTTTTTTTTTCCCCCAAATGAATAGAAAACTTCATGGGTTCAGAACTGTGAAGGATAGGGTATCCTCAGAACTATTAGCCCAATCGAATCCATTTATTTATGAATTACTTTTTTATACTTTATCCAAATTATGATCTCCTCAAGGTTGAAACCCCTTTATATACTGTATTGGCTCCTGGACTGCAGTGAAATGGAATAAATGCCTAGTCTGTTTTGTCTGTTTTTAAAAAGCATGAAACTGCTGTTTTAAGAGGAAGACTAGCTTTCAGCATAGAACTGGGTCTACCAGTATAGGAGCTGTTTTGCCTTTGTACTCTGATAGCCTAGTCAAAGATGAGTCAGTTTGTTCAATATTTAATAATTCAGGTAAGAAGCATTTTGGAATTTATTTGTGATTAATGTTAAATGAGGTATTTTTGAAACTGTCTATTCCCAAAAAGTAATCAAGGCCTGTTAGTGCCTCAATGTCTGCTTCCATTCGAGGCCTGTTCTTTGGTAACAGAAGGCTGGACTGGCACCTGAGAAAGTAACTGTACTTTATTTAGTTACACTTGAGGATCAAAATTACTGCTGCGCACAGCTAAGGTCATGGCAGAACAAAGCAGCTGAGAGCACAAATCTTCCTTTCATGCTCTGCCAGGTTCAGTAATCCCTGGATTATTCATTTTTCCTTTTCATGGGATAACTCTGAAGATAACTGAATTTTAAGAAGTATTATTTAATGCTTTGGACTCCAGAGCAACCAACTTCACCGCTTCAAAAAAAAAAAAAAAAGAAAAAGTAAAAGGAATAGAAAGACAAACAAACAAACAAACAAACAACTGAAAATATTTCCTAAAGATTCAGAAGCTTAATACTTTGGATTTTAGAGCAACAAATAAAAACTAAACACTCCAAACCCTCTGAAAAAAAAAAAAAAAGAAAAAGAAAAAGAAGAGTTTGAAAATAAAGGTACTCAAGTGTCTTAAAAAAAGGTACTTAAAACCCCAGTGCCAAATATCAGTGTGAAATAGATTTTTATACATTTTTGGGGAAAAAACCACCAACATACAAAACAAAACCAAAAACAACATCAAAATCCTTCTATTAAACAGTTCTCATGGAAGAGACACTCTTTTTTTCCTGGCATCTGCACCAGGTCATCATCACTTTGTGCCACCATGGATTCAAGGAAAAGTATCCCTTCTATTAACCATCACAAAGTATTGACAGTTGGAGTTGAACACTTCGGCTGGAGCTGGAGTACTGCAGCTTTCAGCAATACCCCGTACTGTTCTTTGCCATAAGAACAAATAAAATTGGGAGAAACATACATTTCAGAGCAAGCCTAGAACTCATCTGAGGACAGCCTGTGTCAAAGGCTTCTTCCCTCTCCTATGTACTCTATTGAGAGTCCACTTCAGAGCTGCTGTCAAAGGGAATTTAAGGGACATGGCCATGCTTCCCTCAGAATTGGGACCATGAATAAGGTGGTTATCAGTTTATTTATACATTCTTGTCTTCTTACTCCTCCATTTCAGACACATACTTTGTCCTGCATCACCATTTCTTTTTTCAAGAACTCACAAAAGGCAGCTATTTTAAATGATTTATTACTGCACAAGTACTTAAGCAAAAGATTAAACTTTTAATCTTCAGTGTTTGGTTGACAGTAGTTTGGCTGAACTGTCAATTAAACAAATTGCTTGAGTGTGTTTCCCAAGCTCTCAGTTCTCCAGAAAATGAAGTCAAAAACACTTAGAAGGCCAGAGCTGGCCCACTGGGAGAGGTTAATTTATTGGGAAAAAAAATCACATTTAACCTTTTCTAAGGTAAAATCTTCACATAGGTTAGTAATTGCCTATTTTTCTGTTGAACTACTCCTAGCAGATCTTTGCATAGCATTAGATTAACATTTTCCATTTTAACAGTACTTTATTCACCACTGCATCTTAAGGCTTTTTGCAAATGAGTCAGTTATGTGGTGGCAAGTGAATATCAGATGAGCTCAGAGCAAGAACATAATGTAAAACAGCCAGTTTTATTTCTTTTTTATAGTTGTCACTTATCTTACAGGAAAACCTTAAAGTTCTCTTTAAACAGAAGAAACAGATGTAGAGGTTTTCAGTTTCATATTCCATTTACTAAGATATGATATCTCTATCTCTTTCCTTTCTCATCCAGCAACACAATTCAGGGTCATGTGCTGTGACCTGGCTGACTAGACTGACTAGATTTTTTTCCTAAGTAAAAATGACCACAGGAAAACAGGGAGTTAAGAGTCCAGTATCATTTTAATACATGACAAAGTCAGACTTGTCATTTTGACAGATGCATAAATGAAAAAGGAAAGTCTAATTGCATGAATCTTTAATGTCAAGCGGTACACTTCAGATTAAGGACTGAGTTAGTGGAAATCTTTCTTCTAGTATCTCTGGTTCAGTTCAAAGCATTGAGATTTTCAGAAGCATGGCAGTGGCATTTTTCTTGTTGCTTTCCCTTTTCCTGCAGCATCCTTTACACTGGTGTTTTCCCTATTTCTTACTATGGAGCAACAATGTGGTGAGCTGCATGTTTGCATGCTGGGAAGACTTTCTGGATTGGAGTAGTCACCTCCTTCTACTCACTGTTATCCCTTACCTTCCTCCAGCTTCTTCTCCCCTTTTCCTTCATGCTGAAAGCAGTACTATTTCCCTCTCATGAGCATGCCTGGCAGTAGTATTCCTAACTGGCTCCCTTTTGGCATGCAGGAATATGTCATTTATGAGCTAGCCTAATGGATAGAAAAAAACAATTTGAAAGGATCTTTGTGAGACTTCTTGATAAGTCTGCTGAAAGTTGGAGTTAAAAAAACATCAACAACCCAAAACCACAACCTCCCCTCAAAAAAAAAACCAACCAAACACCAATACCAACAAACAAAACGCTTCCACCCCAAAAAAACCTCCACAAAAAACCAAACAAATATTTTAAAAATATTCAGAAGCTAAGCCTTAAAAGTTCAGCTTTTTAAAATGAATGAATTTTTTGGCAGAGAAATCAAAAAGAGAAGGAGTCACTCATTTTAGCTAATGGGCTTATTATGCTTTCTGATACCAAAAAAAATAAGTGTTGGAAGAGCTGCATGTCAATCAACTAGGACAATTTCTGTGGTGGTCAATGCTTGTGATACAGGCATTTCAGGAGCACTGACTGACAGCTTCTGAAAGTTTGTGGATGTGCACATAAAAGGGCAAATTTCTGACCTCTGTTCCCTACTGAGAAACTCTACCTCACCTGAAAGAATAGCAATAATGTCATAAAATATCCTGCCAACAAGAGTTTTAAGTGTGGGATTGAAACTGACATGCTATTTCTCCATTTGATAGGTGGGTTCTAGCAGATCAGTGAACATCATTTACAGTGTTTGAATGTGTAACACAAAGAAAGGTTTTCTGTTTGGAAAATAATTTGGTGTTTTCACAGGACTGCCACAGAGTAGCCCACATATTCAGTTGTGGTGAGAAGTACTCAAAGTGAATGCAGTCATTGCACACACTAGAACTTTCAGTCAGTGCTGCACTCAGACAGGGAAGTTGCCACTGCCAAGCAGCAGCTAGCCTGGCATATGGAAAAGTCAGAAATTATTCCACAAAAATATACCTCCCAAACTACTAGCAGCACAACAAGATGCTTCTCCGAGGACACCCCCTTG